>JAVIAB010000106.1:66810964-67363464 GCA_032433765.1 Megaustenia siamemsis | reverse complement strand
CTCCTTCTACTTCTTCTACTCCTTCTACATCTTCTACTCCTTCTACTTCTTCTACTCCTTCTACTTCTTCTACTCCTTCTTCTTCTTCTACTTCTACTTCTTCTACTTCTTCTACTCCTTCTACTTCTTCTACTCCTTCTACTTCTTCTACTTCTTCTACTCCTTCTACTTCTTCTACTCCTTCTAATTCTTCTACTCCGTCTTCTTCTTCTACTTCTTCTACTTCCCCTTCTTCTACTTCTTCTACTCATTCTTCTTCTACTCCTTCTTCTTCTTCTTCTTCTTCTACTTCCCCTTCTTCTACTTCTCCTTCTTCTACTTCTTCTAATTCTTCTACTTCCCCTTCTTCTACTTCTTCTACTTCGTCTACTCCTTCTAGTTCTTCTACTCCTTCTACTTCTTCTACTTCTTCTACTTCTTCTACTTCCCCTTCTTCTACTCCTGCTACTCCTTCTACTCCTTCTAATTCTTCTACTCCTTCTACTTCTTCTACTTCTTCTACTCCTTCTACTCCTTCTACTTCTTCTACTTCTTCTACTCCTTCTACTCCTTCTACTTCTTCTACTCCTTCTACTTCTTCTACTTCTTCAACTCCTTCTACTTCTTCTACTCCTTCTACTTCTTCTACTCATTCATTCTTATCCTTCTACTCCTTCTACTTCTTCTACTCCTTCTACTCCTTCTACTTCTTCTACTTCTTCTACTCCTTCTACTTCTTCTACTCCTTCTTCTTCTTCTACTTCTACTTCTTCTACTTCTTCTACTCCTTCTACTTCTTCTACTCCTTCTACTTCTTCTACTTCTTCTACTCCTTCTACTTCTTCAACTCCTTCTACTTCTTCTACTCCTTCTACTTCTTCTACTCCTTCTACTTCTTCTACTCCTTCTAATTCTTCTACTCCGTCTTCTTCTTCTACTTCTTCTACTCCTTCTACTTCTTCTACTTCTTCTACTTCTTCTAATCTTCTACTTCTTCAACTTCTTCTACTCCTTCTACTTCTTCTACTCCTTCTTCTTCAACTTCTTCTACTCCTTCTACTTCTTCTACTCCTTCTACTCCTTCTACTTCTTCTACTCCTTCTACTTTTTCTACTCCTTCTACTCCTTCTACTCCTTCTACTTCTTCTACTTCTTCTACTCCTTCTACTTCTTCTACTCCTTCTACTTCTTCTACTCCTTCTAATTCTTCTACTCCTTCTTCTTCTTCTACTCCTTCTACTTCTTCTACTTCTTCTACTTCTTCTAATCTTCTACTTCTTCTACTCCTTCTACTCCTTCTACTTCTTCTACTCCTTCTTCTTCTACTTCTTCTACTCCTTCTACTTCTTCTACTCCTTCTACTCCTTCTACTTCTTCTACTCCTTCTACTTTTTCTACTCCTTCTACCTCTTCTACTTCTTCTACTCCTTCTACTTCTTCTACTTCTTCTACTCCTTCTACTCCTTCTACTTCTTCTACTTCTTCAACTTCTTCTACTCCTTCAACTCCTTCAACTTCTTCTACTCCTTCTACTCCTTCTACTCCTTCTACTTCTTCTACTCCTTCTACTCCTTCTACTCCTTCTACTTCTTCTACTCCTTCTACTTCTTCTACTCCTTCTACTTCTTCTACTCCTTCTACTTCTTCTACTTCTTCTACTCCTTCTACTTCTTCTACTCCTTCTTCTTCTTCTACTTCTTCTACTCCTTCTACTTCTTCTACTCCTTCTTCTTCTTCTACTTCTTCTACTCCTTCTACTTCTTCTACTTCTTCTACTCCTTCTACTTCTTCTACTCCTTCTTCTTCTTCTACTTCTACTCCTTCTACTTCTTCTACTCCTTCTACTTCTTCTACTCCTTCTACTTCTTCTACTCCTTCTACTTCTTCTACTCCTTCTACTTCTTCTACTCCTTCTTCTTCTTCTACTTCTTCTACTCCTTCTACTTCTTCTACTCCTTCTTCTTCTTCTACTTCTTCTACTCCTTCTACTTCTTCTACTTCTTCTACTCCTTCTACTTCTTCTACTTCTTCTTCTACTCCTTCTACTTCTTCTACTCCTTCTACTTCTTCTACTTCTTCTACTTCTTCTACTCCTTCTACTTCTTCAACTTCTTCTACTCCTTCTACTCCTTCTACTTCTTCTACTCCTTCTTCTTCTTCTACTGCTTCTACTCTTCTACTTCTTCTACTTCTTCTACTCCTTCTACTTCTTCTACTTCTTCTACTCCTTCTACTCCTTCTACTCCTTCTACTTCTTCTACTCCTTCTACTTCTTCTACTTCTTCTTCTTCTTCTACTTCTTCTACTCCTTCTACTCCTTCTACTTCTTCTACTTCTTCTACTCCTTCTACTTCTTCTACTTCTTCTACTCCTGCTACTCCTTCTACTCCTTCTAATTCTTCTACTCCTTCTACTCCTTCTACTCCTTCTACTTCTTCTACTCCTTCTACTTCTTCTACTCCTTCTACTCCTTCTAATTCTTCTACTTCTTCTACTCCTTCTACTCCTTCTACTTCTTCTACTCCTTCTACTTCTTCTACTTCTTCAACTCCTTCTACTTCTTCTACTCCTTCTACTTCTTCTACTCAATCTTCTTCTTCTACTCCTTCTACTTCTTCTACTCCTTCTACTTCTTCTACTTCTTCAACTCCTTCTACTTCTTCTACTCATTCTTCTTCTTCTACTCCTTCTACTTCTTCTACTCCTTCTACTTCTTCTACTCCTTCTACTTCTTCTACTTCTACTCCTTCTACTTCTTCTACTCCTTCTTCTTCTTCTACTTCTACTTCTTCTACTTCTTCTACTCCTTCTACTTCTTCTACTCCTTCTACTTCTTCTACTTCTTCTACTCCTTCTACTTCTTCTACTCCTTCTACTTCTTCTACTCATTCTTCTTCTTCTACTCCTTCTACTTCTTCTACTCCTTCTACTTCTTCTACTCATTCTTCTTCTTCTACTCCTTCTACTTCTTCTACTCCTTCTACTTCTTCAACTCCTTCTACTTCTTCTACTCATTCTTCTTCTTCTACTCCTTCTACTTCTTCTACTCCTTCTACTTCTTCTACTCCTTCTACTTCTTCTACTCCTTCTACTTCTTCTACTCCTTCTTCTTCTTCTACTTCTACTTCTTCTACTTCTTCTACTCCTTCTACTTCTTCTACTCCTTCTACTTCTTCTACTTCTTCTACTCCTTCTACTACTTCTACTCCTTCTAATTCTTCTACTCCGTCTTCTTCTTCTACTTCTTCTACTCCTTCTACTTCTTCTACTTCTTCTACTTCTTCTACTCCTTCTACTTCTTCTACTCCTTCTTCTTCAACTTCTTCTACTCCTTCTACTTCTTCTACTCCTTCTACTCCTTCTACTTCTTCTACTTCTTCTACTTCTTCTACTCCTTCTACTCCTACTCCTTCTACTTTTTCTACTCCTTCTACTCCTTCTACTTCTTCTACTCCTTCTACTCCTTCTACTTCTTCTACTTCTTCTACTCCTTCTACTCCTTCTACTCCTTCTACTTTTTCTACTCCTTCTACTCCTTCTACTCCTTCTACTTTTTCTACTCCTTCTACTTCTTCTACTCCTTCTTCTTCTACTCCTTCTACTTCTTCTACTTCTTCTACTTCTTCTACTTCTTCTACTCCTTCTTCTTCTTCAACTTCTTCTACTCCTTCTACTTCTTCTACTCCTTCTACTCCTTCTACTCCTTCTACTCCTTCTACTTCTTCTACTCCTTCTACTTCTTCTACTCCTTCTACTTCTTCTACTCCTTCTACTTCTTCTACTCCTTCTACTTCTTCTACTCCTTCTAATTCTTCTACTCCTTCTTCTTCTTCTACTTCTTCTACTCCTTCTACTTCTTCTACTTCTTCTACTCCTTCTACTCCTTCTACTTTTTCTACTCCTTCTACCTCTTCTACTTCTTCTACTCCTTCTACTTCTTCTACTTCTTCTACTTCTTCTACTCCTTCTACTTCTTCTACTTCTTCAACTTCTTCTACTCCTTCTACTTCTTCTACTCCTTTTACTCCTTCTACTCCTTCTACTTCTTCTACTCCTTCTACTCCTTCTACTTCTTCTACTCCTTCTACTTCTTCTACTTCTTCAACTTCTTCTACTCCTTCTACTTCTTCTACTCCTTCTACTCCTTCTACTCCTTCTACTTCTTCTACTCCTTCTACTTCTTCTACTTCTTCAACTTCTTCTACTCCTTCTACTTCTTCTACTCCTTCTACTCCTTCTACTCCTTCTACTTATTCTACTCCTTCTACTTCTTCTACTCCTTCTACTTCTTCTACTCCTTCTACTCCTTCTACTTCTTCTACTCCTTCTACTTCTTCTACTTCTTCTACTCCTTCTACTCCTTCTACTTCTTCTACTCCTTCTACTTCTTCTACTTCTTCAACTCCTTCTACTTCTTCTACTCCTTCTACTTCTTCTACTCAATCTTCTTCTTCTACTCCTTCTACTTCTTCTACTCCTTCTACTTCTTCTACTTCTTCAACTCCTTCTACTTCTTCTACTCATTCTTCTTCTTCTACTCCTTCTACTTCTTCTACTCCTTCTACTTCTTCTACTCCTACTTCTTCTACTTCTACTCCTTCTACTTCTTCTACTCCTTCTTCTTCTTCTACTTCTACTTCTTCTACTTCTTCTACTCCTTCTACTTCTTCTACTCCTTCTACTCCTTCTTCTTCTTCTACTTCTTGTACTCCTTCTACTTCTTCTACTTCTTCTACTTCTTCTAATCTTCTACTTCTTCTACTTCTTCTACTCCTTCTACTTCTTCTACTCCTTCTTCTTCTACTTTTTCTACTCCTTCTACTTCTTCTACTCCTTCTACTCCTTCTACTTCTTCTACTCCTTCTACTTTTTCTACTCCTTCTACCTCTTCTACTCCTTCTACTCCTTCTACTCCTTCTACTTCTTCTACTTCTTCTACTCCTTCTACTTCTTCTACTTCTTCAACTTCTTCTACTCCTTCTACTTCTTCTACTCCTTCTACTCCTTCTACTCCTTCTACTTCTTCTACTTCTTCTACTCCTTCTACTTCTTCTACTCCTTCTACTCCTTCTACTTCTTCTACTTCTTCTACTCCTTCTACTTCTTCTACTCCTTCTTCTTCTTCTACTTCTTCTACTCCTTCTACTTCTTCTACTCCTTCTACTTCTTCTACTTCTTCTACTCCTTCTACTTCTTCTACTTCTTCTACTCCTTCTACATCGTCTACTTCTTCTACTCCTTCCACTTCTTCTACTTCTTCTTCTTCTTCTACTTCTTCTACTCCTTCTACTCCTTCTACTTCTTCTACTCCTTCTACTTCTTCTACTTCTTCTTCTTCTTCTACTTCTTCTACTCCTTCTTCTTCTTCTACTTCTTCTACTCCTTCTACTTCTTCTACTTCTTTTACTCCTTCTACTTCTTCTACTCCTTCTACTCCTTCTACTTCTTCTACTCCTTCTACTTCTTCTACTTCTTCTTCTTCTAATTCTTCTACTCCTTCTTCTTCTTCTACTTCTTCTACTCCTTCTACTTCTTCTACTTCTTCTTCTACTTCTTCTACTCCTTCTACTTCTTCAACTCCTTCTACTTCTTCTACTCCTTCTACTTCTTCTACTCATTCTTCTCCTTCTACTCCTTCTACTTCTTCTACTCCTTCTACTTCTTCTACTCCTTCTACTTCTTCTACTTCTTCTACTCCTTCTACTTCTTCTACTCCTTCTTCTTCTCTTCTCTTCTTCTCCCCTCTTCTACTTCTTCTACACCTTTTCTTCTTCTTCTCCTTCTTCTACTTCTTCTACTCTTCTTCTTCTCCTTCTCCTCTTCTCCCCTCTTCTACTTCTTCTACTCCTTCTTCTTCTTCTTCCTCTCCCTCTTCTACTTCTTCTACTCCTTTTTCTTCATCTTCTCCTTCTTCTACTACTTCTTCTTCATCTTCTCCCTCTTCTACTTCTTCTACTCCTTCTTCTACTTCTTCTTCTTCCTCTTCTTCTTCTTCTTCTCCCTCTTCTACTTCTTCTACTCCTTCTTCTTCTTCTCATTCCCCTTCTCTTCCTTCCCTCCTTCATCTTCTTCCTCTTCTCTTCCTTCCACCTCTTCTTCTTTTCCTTCCCTTCTTCTTCTTCTTCTTCTCTTCTTTCTCCTTCTTCTTCTTCTTCTCCTTCTCTCCTTCTTATTCTTATTCTTCTTCTTCTTCTTCTTCTACTTCTCTTCCTTCCCCTTCTTCTTCTTCTTCTTCTTTTCCTTCCCTTCTTCTTCTTCTTTTTCCTCTTCTCTTCCTTCCCCTTCTTCTTCTTCTACTTCTCTTCCTTCCCCTTCTTCTTCTGCTTCTTCCTCTTCTTCTTCTTCTATTTCTCTTCCTTCCCCTTCTTCTTCTGCTTCTTCCTCTTCTTCTCTTCCTTCCCTCTTCTTCTTCTTCTTCTTCTCTTCCTTCCCCTTCTTCTTCTTCTCTTCCTTCCCCTTCTTCTTCTTCTACTTCTTCCTCTTCTTCTTCTTCTCTTCCTTCCCTTCTTCTTCTTCTTCCTCTTCTCTTCCTTCCCCTTCTTCTTCTTCTTCTTCTTCCTCTTCTTCTTCTTCTCTTCCTTCCCCTTCTTCTTCTTCTTCCTCTCTTCTCTTCCTTCCCCTTCTTCTTCTTCTTCTGTTCCTTCCCCTTTTCTTCTTCTTCTTCTTCCTCTTCTCTTCCTTCCCCTTCTTCTTCTTCTTCTTCTTCTTCTGTTCCTTCCCCTTCTTCTTCCTCTTCTCTTCCTTCCCCTTCTTCTTCTTCTGTTCCTTCCCTTCTTCTTCTTCTTCTTCCTCTTCTGTTCCTTCCCCTTCTTCTTCTTCTTCCTCTTCTCTTCCTTCCCCTTCTTCTTCTTCTGTTCCTTCCCTTTCTTCTTCTTCTTCTTCCTCCTCTTCTCTTCCTTCCCCTTTCTCTTCTTCTGTTCCTTCCCTTCTTCTTCTTCTTCTTCTTCTACTTCTCTTCCTTCCCCTTCTTCTTCTTCTTCTTCTTCTGTTCCTTCCCTTCTTCTTCTTCATCTTCCTCTTCTCTTCCTTCCCCTTCTTCTTCTTTTCTGTTCCTTCCCCTTCTTCTTCTTCTACTTCTTCTCTTCCTCTCCCCTTCTTCTTCTTCCTCTTCTTCTCTTCCTTCCCCTTCTTCTTCTTCTTCTTCTTCTTCTTCTTCTTCTCTTCCTTCCCCTTCTTCTTCTTCTTCCTCTTCTTCTTCTCTTCCTTCCCCTTCTTCTTCTTCTTCTTCCTCTTCTTCTTCTTTTCTTCCTTCCCCTTCTTCTTCTTCCTCATCCTCTTCTCTTCCTTCCCCTTCTTCTTCTTCTACTTCTTCCTCTTCTTCTTCTTCTCTTCCTTCCCCTTCTTCTTCTTCTTCCTCTTCTCTTCCTTCCCCTTCTTCTTCTTCCTCTTCTTCTTCTTCTCTTCCTTCCCCTTCTTCTTCTTCTTCTTCCTCTTCTCTTCCTTCCCCTTCTTCTTCTTCTTCTGTTCCTTCCCCTTCTTCTTCTTCTACTTCCTCTTCTCTTCCTTCCCTTTCTTCTTCTTCTTCTTCTTCTTCTTCTTCTGTTCCTTCCCTTCTTCTTCCTCTTCTCTTCCTTCCCCTTCTTCTTCTTCTGTTCCTTCCCCTTCTTCTTCTTCTTCTTCCTCTTCTGTTCCTTCCCCTTCTTCTTCTTCTTCTTCCTCTTCTCTTCCTTCCCATTCTTCTTCTTCTGTTCCTTCCCCTTCTTCTTCTTCTTCTTCCTCCTCTTCTCTTCCTTCCCTTTCTCTTCTTCTGTTCCTTCCCCTTCTTCTTCTTCTTCTTCTACTTCTTCTTCTTCTACTTCTCTTCCTTCCCCTTCTTCTTCTTCTTCTGTTCCTTCCCCTTCTTCTTCTTCGTCTTCCTCTTCTCTTCCTTCCCCTTCTTCTTCTTCTTCTTCTTCTTCTGTTCCTTCCCCTTCTTCTTCTTCTACTTCTTCTCTTCTTCTCTTCCTCTCCCCTTCTTCTTCTTCCTCTTCTTCTCTTCCTTCCCCTTCTTCTTCTTCTTCTTCTTCTTCTTCTTCTTCTCTTCCTTCCCCTTCTTCTTCTTCTTCTTCCTCTTCTTCTTCTCTTCCTTCCCCTTCTTCTTCTTCTTCTTCCTCTTCTTCTTCTTCTCTTCCTTCCCCTTTCTTCTTCTTCTTCTTCCTCTTCTCTTCCTTCCCCTTCTTCTTCTTCTTCTGTTCCTTCCCCTTCTTCTTCTTCTTCTTCCTCTTC
The DNA here is from genome assembly GCA_032433765.1 of Megaustenia siamemsis. Classification (NCBI taxonomy): domain Eukaryota; kingdom Metazoa; phylum Mollusca; class Gastropoda; order Stylommatophora; family Ariophantidae; genus Megaustenia; species Megaustenia siamemsis. The sequence goes on along the minus strand of JAVIAB010000106.1, from coordinate 67,355,280 downwards.
TCTTCCTTCCCCTTCTTCTTCTTCTTCTGTTCCTTCCCCTTCTTCTTCCTCTTCTCTTCCTTCCCCTTCTTCTTCTTCTGTTGCTTCCCCTTCTTCTTCTTCTTTTTCCTCTTCTGTTCCTTCCCTTCTTCTTCTTCTTCTTCCTCTTCTCTTCCTTCCCCTTCTTCTTCTTCTGTTCCTTCCCCTTCTTCTTCTTCTTCTTCCTCCTCTTCTCTTCCTTCCCCTTTCTCTTCTTCTGTTCCTTCCCCTTCTTCTTCTTCTTCTTCTACTTCTCTTCCTTCCCCTTCTTCTTCTTCTTCTTCTTCTGTTCCTTCCCCTTCTTCTTCTTCATCTTCCTCTTCTCTTCCTTCCCCTTCTTCTTCTTCTTCTTCTTCTTCTTCTGTTCCTTCCCCTTCTTCTTCTTCTACTTCTTCTCTTCCTTCCCCTCCTTCTTCTTTCTCTTCTTCTCTTCCTTCCCCTTCTTCTTCTTCCTCTTCTTCTCTTCCTTCCCCTTCTTCTTCTTCTTTTCCCTCTTCTTCTACTCTTCCTTCCCCTTCTTCTTCTTCTTCTTCTTCTTCTTCTCTTCCTTCCCCTTCTTCTTCTTCTTCTTCTTCTACTCTTCCTTCCTCCTTCTTCTTCTTCTTCTTCTACTCTTCCTTCCCCTTCTTCTTCTTCTCTTCCTTCCCTTCCTCTTCCTCTTCTCTTCCTTCCACTTCTTCTTCTTCTTCTCTTTCTTCCCCTTCTTCTTCTCCTTCTCCTTCTTTTCCCCCTCCCTCTTCTTCTTTCCCTCCTCTTTTGTCTCTCAGCGTGGAGGGGAGATATAAATTGCAGCCTTTTGCTCTTGTCTTAGCCTCTACTTCTGTTATTTTCCCTAGTATTTCTAATAAAACAATAATAATTTAAAGGATTAATGTAATGCTAGAAACACCGATTTATCTTAATCATTGTTGTACAATTTAGTGTCGTCTTGACAATTAGGGTACAACGTTAGAATACAAATTGTGTTGAAAAACGGTATAAACCGTAAAAACGGAAAGACAGTAATAGATCCCGTGTGTAGAAATGAAGAAAATTACAAAGCATTAAAATATAGCCTATCGTCTGTAATCAAGAGAAGAAGGTGGATATATGTTGGCGATATGACGAGAAGAGAATCTCAAAGCGGGCCCTCAAATGTGAACTAGAATATAATATAAAAAGAGACAGACCTTAAGAAATACCAGAAAAGAACATTGAAGTGAGAAGCATAATACAGTAGGTGTCAGATCCGTTGTCGAAGTTGAAAGGCTCGCTCAGAAATGAAACGTATGATGAGATGTAAAGCCAGTGCAGGGAAAAATCTAACATTCAAAACCAAAGATCGTTAAATAGGCTATAATGTCTGTCTTATGTGCCGTCTTCTTGAAGTGACAGTAGACAATAGACAGACGGATGGACGGACTGTCAGACAGACAGACTGACAGACGGAGGGACGGATCGGATAAAGGGACCGGCAGACAGACAGACGGACAGACAGATAGACGGACAGACATACAGACGGACAGACAGACAGGCAGACGGACGGACGGACGAACGGACGGACAGACAGACGGACAGACATACAGACGGACAGACAGACAGACAGGCAGATGGACGGACGAACGGACGGACAGACAGACGGACGGACGGATGGACAGACGGACGGACGGACAGACAGACGGACGGACAGACAGACGGACCGACCGACGGACGGACGGACGGACAGACAGACGAACGGACGGACAGACAGACGGACGGACGGACGGACAGACGGACGGACGGACAGACAGACGGACCGACGGACGGACAGGCAGACGGACAAAAAGATTCACAAATGCACGCGTCATAATTTCACTATTTATGTCGTTAAAGATTAACATAGCCATCACTTACAATGTAGAGCTAATAGAGGACGATATGAAATAGAATAACATCAACGACATGATAATGAATGAGGTACGAACAAATAAAATGGATGAATCACACATCTTGAAATGGAGTAAATTGAAACACAGTAAAGACTGGCGATGAACCGAGTAAAAAGGTACGAGAGTTTGTTGCTTTGGCACATGTTGAGGATGTCGATGTCTATCAGTTAGCACTAACAGCTCTCGCTGGAAACGTACTTTAGGTCTCTACAGCTGAATCCTTCCACCATTTGTTCAAGAAATTCTCAAAGTAAAGATCTGGAGATTACTCCCGAGCTTGACAGAGGCTCTTAGATTCAACGAAACTGCTTCAACGACTTCTTGACAACCTCGGTATTTCTAAACGTCTCTATCTTGCTGTTGCTAAGAAGCACCTGCTCGTGTATGCTTCTCGAGTATCGTGAACGCACGAAAGGGAAGTTTTAACATAGACGGAGCTAGCTATACATGACTGCAACAGAAGGGAGATAATATCACGAGAGGGATAAACCAAGAGCAGTCGCAGTCACTGATGTGTCGAGAGTAAAGCGAGGGAAGAAGGAATCCGAAAACTGTCTTGTAACTCAAGAACTATGCAATGGCGCGTATGCCAAGAACAGAGGATTGTTTATCTGCCTGGAATTTTTCTGGGCAGACGCGATGGGCAAGGACTGTTATCGTCAGGTTTGTTGTCAGTTAATTATCCGTTAAGTTGTCTGATACTCTGCGTTGTGTTCCGATTCTTCTAGCAAGTCTTAAGAGCTGAGGAAACGGATTGTGAGAGCATCGGGTGCGTATCTTAGTGGTCCATCCACAATGCGGATAAGAAATGTCTTTATGAAACAAATACATTGTAGATAGCACGAACTAGAAGTGCTATGAAGACTCAACGGAGATTGATAACAAATAACAAATAACAATTAATTGTTACCTCTACAGGGCCCTGATCCACTAAAATTATATCCGCGTTCCAAATTGGAGCGCAAAAGAAAAACGATTTTAAAAATAATAAACAATGAAAAAGAAAAGAAAAAGGACACCCTACGTAATTGATGGCGTCTTTAAACCAGCTCATCTTTTATTGCTGAAACAATTTTGGGGGGAATGTGCCGGCCTTCGCAGCTCCTGCAGCGATTGGCATTCAGTCTCATTATTCTCGCCGCAAATTGTATGACACCCAGTCTCATAATCCTCGCCACATATTGTATGATATTCCGTCGCATAATCCTCGCCACATATTGTATGATATTCCGTCGCATAATTCTCGCCGCAAATTGTATGACACCCAGTCTCATAATCCTCGCCACATAATGTATGGTATTCAGTCGCATAATTCTCGCCACATAATGTATGATATTCGGTCGCATAATCCTCGCCACATATTGTATGATATTCAGTCTCATAATCCTCGCCACATATTGTATGACATCCAGTCTCATAATCCTCGCCACATATTGTATGACATTCAGTCTCATAATCCTCGCCACATATTGTATGACATCCAGTCTCATAATCCTCGCCACATATTGTATGACATCCAGTCTCATAATCCTCGCCACATATTGTATGACATCCAGTCTCATAATCCTCGCCACATATTGTATGACATCCAGTCTCATAATCCTCGCCACATATTGTATGACATCCAGTCTCATAATCCTCGCCACATATTGTATGACATCCAGTCTCATAATCCTCGCCACATATTGTATGACATCCAGTCTCATAATCCTCGCCACATATTGTATGACATCCAGTCTCATAATCCTCGCCACATATTGTATGACATTCTGTACGTTGATAAACAATGAGGGAGGTAACTGTAAAACATTAAACTGTCACACTGGCAAGCAAAAATTGTGTAATGCAATATTCGTTCTTTTTTCTTTCCTTCTTTCTTTCTGTCTGTCTTTCTTTCTTTCTTTCTTTCTTTCTTTCTTTCTTCTTTCTTTCTTTTCTTTCTTTCTTTCTTTCTTTCTATCTTGTATTCACCTCACGACTTCCTCTTCATCACTAGTCCTTAAAAAGACGTTAATTGCGCTTAGATACATTGTGCGTTGTATTATGCAGCCCGACTATGATATTTGTGCCTTTCGACGCATCTCCGAATTTATCCGGCATTTTTGAATATCGGGTTACTTTCCTTTGTGATCTCTGCTCGCTTGAACAGACTGGATAATCTGTTTTATGGACCACATCTGGGAGGTGGAGTAGAGCCTTGATCGGCTTTGTTGCTTGCAGATGCACGCATGGAGCCAGCTGTAGGTCGCTGATCGCTCTTAGCTCAGTTACTAGGCCAGCTCCTTGATGTCCGTAATGCACTATTGCGTTCTGCATATACCTCTTTCTTTCAGATCCCTGTGGAGCTTTGGTCTAAACAAACATGTTCCGGGTGATTCTGTTTCTTGCCACTCTTTTAAGATCATTCCATGTCTTCCCCATCATCTTCATCTCTGCTTCTATCTGTCTTCTCCAAGAATTCCTGTGTCTTCCTCTTTGTCTGTTCCCCTGGGGATTCCAAAAAAGGGCCTGTTGTGTAATACTCTGAGTTGGCTTCTGCAGTGTGTGTCATATCCAGCGACATCTGTCTTCTTTGTATCTCTTTGTCCGCTGGTATTTTACTGGTACTGTCCAATAATTCTATGTTAGTGATTTTGTCCTGCCATTTCCATCCTTTTATTCTGCGCAAGCATCCATTAATGAACGTCTGTATCTTCCTGATTGTTTATATTTTGTTATTCTCACGATTCACTAACATAAAATAGGACTGTTAAACATTGGAGTTGACAATTGTTATCTTTGTATTAAACCTAACTTCTTGATTGCATTAAACGAAGTGAATTTGAGTGGACCGTTGAGCCCTCAAACAAAGTATCTATCCATAAATAAAGGCTGCCTTGTGTTTAGGTAGGGACCTCCATTGCTGAGTGGTTGGTGTTCTCGCTTCCTGGTGGCTGAGTGGTTGGTGTTCTCGCTTCCGGTTGGCTGAGTGGTTGGTGTTCTCGCTTCCTGATGGCTGAGTGGTTGGTGTTCTCGCTTCCGGTTGGCTGAGTGGTTGGTGTTCTCGCTTCCTGATGGCTGAGTGGTTGGTGTTCTCGCTTCCGGTTGGCTGAGTGGTTGGTGTTCTCGCTTCCTGATGGCTGAGTGGTTGGTGTTCTCGCTTCCTGGTGGCTGAGTGGTTGGTGTTCTCGCTTCCTGGTGGCTGAGTGGTTGGTGTTCTCGCTTCCTGGTGGCTGAGTAGTTGGTGTTCTCGCTTCCTGATGGCTGAGTGGTTGGTGTTCTCGCTTCCTGGTGGCTGAGTGGTTGGTGTTCTCGCTTCCTGGTGGCTGAGTGGTTGGTGTTCTCGCTTCCTGGTGGCTGAGTGGTTGGTGTTCTCGCTTCCTGATGGCTTAGAGGTTGGTGTTCTCGCTTCCTGGTGGCTGTGTGGTTGGTGTTCTCGCTTCAGGGTGGCTGAGTGGTTGGTGTTCTCGTTTCCTGATGGCTGAGTGGTTGGTGTTCTCGATTCCTGATGGCTTAGTGGTTAGTGTTCTCGCTTTCTGGTGGCTGAGTGGTTGGTGTTCTCGCTTCCGGGTGGCTGAGTGGTTGGTGTTCTCGTTTCCTGATGGCTGAGTGGTTGGTGTTCTCGATTCCTGGTGGCTGAGTGGTTGGTGTTCTCGCTTCCTGATGGCTGAGTGGTTGGTGTTCTCGCTTCCTGGTGGCTGAGTGGTTAGTGTTCTCGCTTCCTGGTGGCTGAGTAGTTGGTGTTCTCGCTTCCTGATGGCTGAGTGGTTGGTGTTCTCGCTTCCTGGTGGCTGAGTGGTTAGTGTTCTCGCATCCTGGTGGCTGAGTAGTTGGTGTTCTCGCTTCCTGATGGCTGAGTGTTTGGTGTTCTCGCTTCCTGATGGCTGAGTGGTTGGTGTTCTCGCTTCCTGATGGCTGAGTGGTTGGTGTTCTCGCTTCCTGGTGGCTGAGTGGTTAGTGTTCTCGCATCCTGGTGGCTGAGTAGTTGGTGTTCTCTCTTCCTGGTGGCTGAGTAGTTGGTGTTCTCGCTTCCTGGTGGCTGAGTGGTTAGTGTTCTCGCTTCATGGTGGCTGAGTAGTTGGTGTTCTCGCTTCATGGTGGCTGAGTAGTTGGTGTTCTCGCTTCCTGATGGCTGAGTGGTTGGTGTTCTCGCTTCCTGATGGCTGAGTGGTTGGTGTTCTCGCTTCCTGATGGCTGAGTGGTTAGTGTTCTCGCTTCCTGGTGGCTGAGTGGTTGGTGTTCTCGCTTCCTGACGGCTGAGTGGTTGGTGTTCTCGCTTCCTGGTGGCTGAGTGGTTAGTGTTCTCGCTTCCTGGTGGCTGAGTAGTTGGTGTTCTCGCTTCCTGATGGCTGAGTGGTTGGTGTTCTCGCTTCCTGATGGCTGAGTGGTTGGTGTTCTCACTTCCTGGTGGCTGAGTGGTTGGTGTTCTCGCTTCCTGATGGCTGAGTGGTTGGTGTTCTCGCTTCCTGGTGGCTGAGTTATAGGTGTTCTCGCTTTATGGTGGCTGAGTGGTTGGTGATCTCGCTTCCTGATGGCTGAATGGTTGGTGTTCTCGCTTCCTGGTGGCTGAATGGTTGGTGTTCTGGCTTCCTGGTGCCTGAGTGGTTGGTGATCTCCCTTCCTGATGGCTGAGTGGTTGGTGTTCTCGCTTCCTGGTGGCTGAGTGGTTAGTGTTCTCGCTTCCTGATGGCTGAGTGGTTGGTGTTCTCGCTTCCTGGTGGCTGCGTGGTTGGTGTTCTCGCTTTATGGTGGCTGAGTGGTTGGTGATCTCGCTTCCTGATGGCTGAATGGTTGGTGTTCTCGCTTCCTGGTGGCTGAATGGTTGGTGTTCTCGTTTCCTTGTGGCTGAGTGGTTGGTGTTCTGGCTTCCTGGTGCCTGAGTGGTTGGTGATCTCGCTTCCTGATGGCTGAGTGGTTGGTGTTCTCGCTTCCTGGTGGCTGAGTGGTTAGTGTTCTCGCTTCCAGGTGGCTGAGTGGTTGGTATTCTCGCTTCCTGGTGGCTGAGTAGTTGGTGTTCTCGCTTCCTGGTGGCTGAGTGGTTGGTGTTCTCGCTTCCTGGTGGCTGAGTGGTTGGTGTTCTCGCTTCCTGGTGGCTGAGTAGTTTGTGTTCTCGCTTCCTGATCAGAAGAGTTTGGGTTCGAGCCCAAGAAGTGGCGAATTTTTTTTTTCCTCGCGGACAAACTTCCGGTGTTCACCCGTCCTCTAAAAGAGGATACCAGAGAATCTTCAAGGAAGTAAACGCGGCCTGACGTGATACCGACCACATCACTCAAAAACGTGTCGTGGTCATATAAACATATGGTCTCTAGCACCATATTCCCCCACACGCCTAGCAAGGTGTGGAGGGAACCTCTAGTTTGTGTGTTTCAGTTTCAGTTTCTTCAACTTCTACAAATCAACATTACAAGCCAATGCGCAAATGGTTTATTCTATCTCAAGGGAGAGAAACTAAGAAATACTTTCACGTATGTCGTATTTTTTTGTTTGTTTGTTCTTGTTTTTTTAATATACCGCCGTCGTTATTGACGATCTATTTTCTAGTTTTCCCTAATTCAGCCAGCTAATTGTACATGTACTAGTGTGGCCTACGTACTTGGAAACGGGTCGCTTATATTTCATGATGCGCATTTTCTTAAACTAGTAACTACTGAAGTCTTTACAACTGAAGAAATGGGAGGAAGAATCGTATTAGGAACAAAAATAGGAGATAAACTACATGCGTTCTTTCTTTCTTTTTTTTCCTTCTTTTCCTTTTCTTCCTTTTTCTTGTTTTTTTCTTTTCTTTCTTTCTTTCTTTTTCGTATTTTTTTTCGTTTTCTTCTTTCTTTTTTCTTTCTTTCGTTTCTTCCCTCCCTCCTTCTTTTGTGTGTTTGTTTGTTTCTTTCTTTCATTCTCTTTTTCTTTCATTCTTTCATTCTTTATTTCTTTCTTTCTTTTTTTCTATCTTTCTTTCTTTCCTTTGTTCTGTTCTTCCGTCTTTGTTTTGTTCTTCCTTCTTTCTTTATATCATTCGCCTTTTCTTTTTGTCTTGTTTTCATTTGATAGCATTTACATTTATGTTAGTTAGTAAAAAAAAAAAATGGCCTCGATACACTATGATTAGACCAACAGGTGCTGACGCCTCTGTGTATACATTTAATGATTGAAATAGCTACTTTGTTAGCGTACACATCTTTCATCGTACATTCCTTCTTGTACCACGCATAATGCAAATCCAGTTTTTACTGGCTAAGAAACTAGAAATCATGCGCTGACACAGCAACCCACTCTGAAAATAACTGAAAATAAATTAAAACCAATAATATCTCATGATTTATCACTCGCTTTATTCCTGGGATCTTTATTTCAACTCAAAATGTAATTTCTAAAAATGAAATTGACCTTCCCGTGCTATTATTTCGAACCAGTTTCATGTCTCTATCTCCTTCAATTCAGATACAGATGTTCCACTACTTGGTCCAGATTTTAAACTTAACTTCACGGAGAGATTTCTATAAGAAAAATAAAATAAAGAAAAGAGCCCCGTCAGGCCACGTTACGTAAAGGAACATGGTCTTTGTGCCCATATTGTGTACACGTCTTCGGCACATTATTTTTGGGGTAATGTAACCAGTCTTACACCCGTCACACTTTTCTTCCCCAGAAAACATCCTGTACCCACTAAATGGTGGGTGAACCTGACATCCGTTGATTATGATCGACCCCTACTTACTTAGTAGTCAAGCTGAGCTATCGCGGCTGCCTATAGATTTTGAACATTATACGCCAATTTATTTCGAGACTTATTGTAGATTTCTTTCATACTTTCGACTATTTTCTGTTCAATATTAGTCAAGATCATTAAATTACTATTAGAAGGTAATGTTTCTCTTATGCCACATATCCTCAATATTCTGAAGAAGCAAATCTTGAAGGCTCTTCTTGGGTGGAAATCTCCTTCATTCGAAACTTATAAGGAAATATTTTCGTTTCCTAAAATAATCCAGAATGTAGCACTGCTTTGATGATCTTAACTTTTTCCGTACGTTTCAACGCACCGTGCGCCATGCCGATTTCGGTCATGTACGTTTGGCCGCACAGTGCGTCACTCTCAATTTGATTAGTGTAAACTCTCATCAAACCATATTCCTTTTACATATCTTGTATTATCTTGGTATTGATGATATCTAATTCCTTGTTTAATTATCTACAAATTCAGATATAATATGTTAAGTGTTAGATAAATATAAACATGTAGATTAATATTTTTAAAAATGACAAATTTTGTCTTTGAAATCTCTACCGCTAGATTGATAAAAACATTCCGCTGAAAGAGTTAAAACAAAGTTGTGCAAGCAGTAGAAATAGTTCAGGATACAACAAAATCTTGTCAAATTATTAAACAATTATAACCACTGCTGTCCAGCAAGAAAATAACACTAAAGGCAAAACGGGCACTCTACAACATAATTTTTTTTTATCGCCACCGTTGTGCTACCAATGCTAGACCTGAACGCCACAAGAACAATGCGAAAAATAAATTCTACAGAGATGAAATGTGTTAGACGAATAACAGGAAACAGCCTGAGAGATAAGATCAGAAATGAAGAACGGCGAAAAAGGCTAGGAATAATTCTTGCCAAAGAAAAAAAACACACAACAGATAAAATGGTTTGGCCTAGTGATAAGACAGAAATGCCAAAACACAACACCACGTTCCTCTAATAAACGCTAAGAGAACACCAGACTCAAGAGTCGACCACGTTGAAAGATGGATTAGCGGAATATTAGAATCACTATAGGAAACATAATAGCAGGAAAAGCGAGCAGAAGAGCAAAAGGCCGCAAATTATATCTCCCCTTGACACTTAAAGACACACGAGAAATGAAATTAGAAGAAGATCTATTATCAAGGAAAATACCTTGATGATTTCAAATCTCTTTACTCTAAATTATTATTTAGAGGTGTTTTTACACTGTCATAATTCAGGGTATTTCTTGATAATTTTAAGTTCTCTTTATTCATAGATGTGTTATATAGTTTTCTATTTCCTTCTACATTCTCCACACTTCACATTTTAGCAGTTTTTTCAAATCCCCTCTTTCAATTCTATGAGGTTTTATTTTTTTTTAAAATAAATTTTAATTTTCAGTTTTCGATTCTTGAATTATCCCCTCAAACCCCCCCCCCCCCCCCACACACACCCTCTCACCCCTACCCACACACTTTTGATCAAAATAGGAAGAAAAAAAAAACTCGACAGTAATTGTACAAACCTTTGTAGTTCTATGAAGTTATGGTAACACTCCTCCCCCCTCCATTCCCCATCACAATTGATTGTTATATATGGAGAATTTCAGTTCTGGGAATTACAAAACAACAATGATCACTTTCGTGCGTGTAGCCGTGTTGAATTATTGAAGAGCAGCTTCCTTGGTCCCTGGCATTTGCGAAAATAGGGACAGGGACAGTTTGATTGTGCAGCGCAGCTTTCTTTTTGTTTTCGATCAAAACGTGTTTGATGTTCACCAAAATTGTGAAAATGGATATCAGAGATATTCTGTTAGAGCATGTCATCATCATGTGTCTTACCGGTTAGCGTAGTTGATCTTGTCCTTCCACTAGTCTCTGTCCACAGTGAAATGTACCGATTCTATTGTTGGCTGTTTACAATGCAACGACACCAGGCTATCTGGTATCGTCTCTCTTTGTCGTTCGCGAACTCTCATTCCCTCAATTTTGTCAGTTGTAACTAAATATTCTAACTTTCCTCTTAACATGATGTGCCCGAAAAATGTCGATTGTTTCTTTCTGGTGTCTTTATGGGCTCTCTCTTTATTTTGGTCTCTTTGAAAATTTCCTTGTTGGTCTTTTTAGTTGTCTAGAGAACTCACAACATTCTTCCGAGAAATCCCATCTCTGTGGCGCGTAATCGTCTTTTAATTTGTTTATCTTCTGTACTTGATTCGCTTCCATAGGTCAGAATTGTCTCTATATAGCAACCATGAATACTCTTTCTCACTTCTATGGCATAGATTCATTGCACAAGATGTTTCTCATCTTCTGAAACGCAAATTTGACCTGTGCCATTCTGCTTTTTATTCTTCTGTGACGCATCTTCCGCCTGATGTTATTACTTGAAACGTATGTGAGCTTATTTCCTGACAGTTTACAAATAGTGTGTCCTGAAAAAGGTTACAAAATATGGCAATAATATAATATCTATCTACTTTATTTATATGTCATTTCTGTGATACCTGCGTTAACATATGGATGCGAGACCGGAAGTCTAGTCAAGCTTTAGGAAAGAGACTAATTGCTTTTGGAAATAAGTGCCTTCGAAAACTCTTAAAGATAAAATGAAGAGACGTTTACACCAAATGAAACTAAAACCAGTGACTACTACATGGTTGATGTCGACCCTCAAGCTGAACTTTGTCCCTTTTTTAACTCTTTCCGTACGTCTCTCGCACTTTACGTCATGCTGATATCGATCTATAGCTCGTTTCATAACTCGTGCCCAACTTTTAAAATCGATAGCTTTTTAACCGCTTGTTGTAAGTTGTTCAAAATTTGCTAGTTATAAATAAAAGTTATAATGATTAGAACCCAACAGGGAATTAATTTCATTAAAAAAAACATTTGGTTATTATTGTTTCTTATTTGATTTATATAAATTTATAACGACCCATTGATGTAGCCAAAACTTAATGTTTACAGTATTTTAAGTTAAAAATAGCGAGTAAAAATCCATACACGGTAAAATTGACGTGTTTGCACGCTTTCACCGTGGTTTTTTGACACAATTAGAAAACAGGCCGCTGATCAACTCTTTACCTACTAGCAACACTCTAGTGACTGTTAACTTGCTCCCCTCAACAAACAGGCCGCTGATAAACTCTTTACCCACTAACAATACTCTAGTGACTGTTAACTTGCTCCCCTCAAAAAACAGGCCGCTGATCAACTCTTGACCCTCCAGCAACACTCTAGTGACTGTTAACTTGCTCCCCTCAACAAACAGGCCGCTGATAAACTCGTTACCCACTAGCAATACTCTAGTGACTGTTAACTTGCTCCCCTCAAAAAACAGGCCGCTGATCAACTCTTGACCCTCCAGCAACACTCTAGTGACTGTTAACTTGCTCCCAACAACAAACAGGCCGCTGATAAACTCTTTACCCACTAGCAATACTCTAGTGACTGTTAACTTGCTCCCCTCAACAAACAGGCCGCTGATAAACTCTTTACCCACTAGCAACACTCTAGTGACTGTTAACTTGCTCCCCTCAACAAACATGCCGCTGATAAACTCTTTACCCACTAGCAACACTCCAGTGACTGTTAACTTGCTCCCCTCGACAAACTGGCCGCTGATCAACTCTTGACCCTCCAGCAACACTCTAGTGACTTTTAACTTGCTCCCAACAACAAACAGGCCGCTGATCAACTCTTTACCCACTAGCAACACTCTAGTGACTGTTAACTTGCTCCCCTCAACAAACAGGCCGCTGATAAACTCTTTACCCACTAGCAATACTCTAGTGACTGTTACCTTGCTCCCCTCAACAAACATGCCGCTGATAAACTCTTTACCTACTATCAATACTCCAGTGACTGTTAACTTGCTCCCCTCGACAAACAGGCCGCTGATAAACTCTTTACCCACTAGCAACACTCTAGTGACTGTTAACTTGCTCCCCTCAACAAACATGCCGCTGATAAACTCTTTACCCACTAGCAACACTCCAGTGACTGTTAACTTGCTCCCTCGACAAACTGGCCGCTGATCAACTCTTGACCCTCCAGCAACACTCTAGTGACTTTTAACTTGCTCCCAACAACAAACAGGCCGCTGATCAACTCTTTACCCACTAGCAACACTCTAGTGACTGTTAACTTGCTCCCCTCAACAAACAGGCCGCTGATAAACTCTTTACCCACTAGCAATACTCTAGTGACTGTTACCTTGCTCCCCTCAACAAACATGCCGCTGATAAACTCTTTACCTACTATCAATACTCCAGTGACTGTTAACTTGCTCCCCTCGACAAACAGGCCGCTGATCAACTCTTTACCCACTAGCAACACTCCAGTGACTGTTAACTTGCTCCCCTCGACAAACTGGCCGCTGATCAACTCTTTACCCACTAGCAACTATCTAGTGACTGTTAACTTGCTCCCCTCAACAAACAGGCCGCTGATAAACTCTTTACCCACTAGCAATACTCTAGTGACTGTTAATTTGCTTCCCTTGACAAACAGGCCGCTGATCAACTCTTTACCCACTAGTAACACTCTAGTGACTGTTAACTTGCTCCCCTCGACAAACAGGCCGCTGATAAACTCTTTATCCACTAGCAACACTCAAGTGACTGTTAACTTGCTCCCCTCGACAAACAGGTCGCTGATCAACTCTTTACCCACTAGCAACACTCTAGTGACTGTTGACAAATCAGTCTATCTGTTCCATGTCTTACATGTGCTGCACCGTGATGTTACAACAGTTGAACCGTGAAAGGCCAGGACACGAACTTCGCGCCCACACGTGACCTCTGAAAATAATGCACTTCGTGTTAATGTTTCTGCTGTTCTGGCCCCACTGAACTCTGAGGACCAGATCTTTCTTTGCCCAATGAGTATCCGTTCTTCGCTACGCCACCTACACTCAGACATTAACGAGTTTATAATGTTCAAGGAAATCCAGTCTTAAAACATGACTCGAGTTTATTCATGAATAGTTTGTAAATGAACACAACAGTTTAAAAATCAGCCACTACTTATTTCTCTGCTGCTCACATGCACTAATAAATGTCAGACACTGGGCTTCACAAACGTGCCTCTATCACCCTCGTTCTCTAATCGTCCATACTGGAATATTCTTCTTAGTCTGGCTGAAATCGACTCCTTGCGCTAACTCAAAATAACTGTCTTGAGCTTACACTGGAGCTGTAGTTCTACACTTGAACAACTCTTAAACTAACATTACCAACATGGTCGACTCTTGGTTTGACATAACTCACTGGAACAAATAACATTAAACACTGTGGAAGCTTGGTAACTGCCTCCCGATAAGATTGCTCTCAGTTTAGCTGCAAGAGCATAATCTATTTACAACTCTTAACTGAAACACTGATCAACATTTTCGAGCACTGGCTCGACCTAACTATTCACATTCAACTCAGAGGCTGGTCAGCCTGTCATGGCTACCGCCTCCTACGGTCCGGGTCTCAAGCCGTCCACCTAAGTAAGCCTCACTTCTCCTCTGACTCTACTAATAATAAAACCCTTTACGTTTTTCCCCTTCTCTGATTGACTCCCACTTACTCACGGGAAGTTCGATGTTTTTGTCTAAGTTAAACTTCCACCTCCTTCCCGTGACTTCACTCTCTCGCTCACCTATTGTTATACATTCTTAACTCACTGCCTATTGTTATACATTCTTAACTCACTACCTATTGTTATACATTCTTAACTCACTACCTATTGTTATACATTCTTAACTCACTACCTATTGTTATACATTCTTAACTCACTACCTATTGTTATACATTCTTAACTCACTGCCTATAGTTATACATTCTTAACTCACTACCTATTGTTATAAATTCTTAACTCACTACCTATTGTTATACATTCTTAACTCACTACCTATTGTTATACATTCTTAACTCACTACCTATTGTTATACATTCTTAACTCACTACCTATTGTTATACATTTTTAACTCACTACCTATTGTTATACATTCTTAACTCACTACCTATTGTTATACATTTTTAACTCACTACCTATTGTTATACATTCTTAACTCACTACCTATTGTTATACATTCTTAACTCACTGCCTATAGTTATACATTCTTAACTCACTGCTACATGCGTTGATTTGTGTAACACATTTTTTTTTCCCACGGACATGGGTCGCTTTAGGCCTACTCTTTTCGACTTTTAACTTCTACGTGTTATTTAACGTGCGCGAGTGCACACGGGACCTCGTGTTTGTCGCCGTTTTCTGAAAAGGGTAGACATCGAATAATAATACCCAGAGACCAGGAGATGGTTAAGCCACGAGAAAACCACGTATTTGATTTTTTTGAAAATTCCCACCGTCTTTGGTAAGAATTGATTGAACCTGATCTTTTGAGTCCAACGTTATCCCTCTGGACATCACAGTCCCTAGTGTATACGAGGTGTACAAAAAATAAAGTAAGGAGCCCCCGTCACGCTAAGTGACGTATAGGGAATATGGTGTTAGTGATCATAAATTTTACAGACATGATTTTTGGGGTAATGTGGTCGGTATTACGCCCGTGCCGCTTTACTTTCCCAGAAAATAAAAAAAATCCGATACCCATTAAAGGCTGGGTGAACCGGTAGCTGTCGGTTGGGATCGAACCTTACCTCTTGTCGTTTTTAATCCAGTTCACTAACCACTGAGCTATCGCGGCTCCCGTACACGATGTGTAACCTTTCTAATTTAATCAGGGTCAGTAATTTAAGAACAAGTAGTCTCCCAGTAAAGTACAATTTTTGGCCTAACCGCATTACCATAGGATATATATGATCATTTCAGTGTTGTACGTAAACACAAACTAGACCAATGGGATATAGTTCATTATGTCGAGTTTCTGATAAAAAATCACTTAAGAGCATCATCAATTAGGAACACTTTTCTATATCAATCAATCAATCAATCAATCAATCAATCTTTGTTCAGGCCGCAGTATATCTGGTGATGACATTGATACTTTGCTAATATCTGTCAAAGGAGGCGCGCCTCCCAGCACCAGAGCTGGAAGTTGTCAGCGACCCACAGCTGATGGCTTGCGCCAGGATCGGTGAACCAAAACCATCCAGACCCTGCTCCACTTCTCGGGGTGCCTCCAGTGACAGACTAACCTGTCTAGTCTGGCCCCTCGAGCAGGGATCGAAGAAGGAAGACAACCCAGTACTCAAAAATGTCGTGCTGAAGTCGGATGTGTTGGGCCGAAAGGCGCAAATATAACAGTTATACTACAAACCATAACACAACGAAGACACGTCCACTTAACATCCTTTTAAGGGCGGATGACGAAGATGAATTCTACAGTCTACGAATACTCTAGAATACTTTAGTCATTGGGCGAACGCAAGCATGTACGCAAGCAACTACATAATGAAAAATATAATGTTGAACAATTCACTATTAAGCGTAGGAAAGAAGAAAATGAAGGAGAGCACAATGATTATAGTTATAGTATGTCGAAGGTATCGAAGCCCCGGTATCACTGCAAACGAATTAAAATCCATAATTGCTCAACCGCCCGTGGCAGCGGAATCATCAGAATTAAAACTCATCTCATTGAGGGATCCAAACAAAGAAAGGTAGCTGCAGTCCCCATCTTAGCAGCTACATCAAACGGAAAAAAGATATAAGGTTAAGTGGCGCCGAAAGTGAAAGAAGCCGAACTGTCCTTCGCCATGAGATACCATCATTCATTGTATGCAATCAGAATATCTAAACAAGATCCGGGCGAAAAACGCAGCTCACGGTGTGCACAGAGCACTAAAGCAGAGGCGAACAGAAAAGGAAAAAGCCGCAAATTATAATTTGAATTCGACGCTGAAAGGCAAATGAGGAAGAAAAGAAGAAGAAGAAGAGATGTTACAGGCGAGGTTCTTTCGAGGTATTCTTCTGCTTCTTCTTCTGTGATCATGACTCATTCAGACTAGGACTCAAGACTCTTGTATGAAGGCAGGAGTCTGTTTTAGAGATTCGGCTGCCCCGTTTCTCTTCCAGGGTGGTCAGAGTGGATCAAATTGAACCACTTAGCTCTATGTGCTGCGGTGGTGGTGGTGGTGGGGCAGGAATGGGCAGTCTTGATATACATGTTTTGTTATCATGCCATCTAGTGTACAGTGCGCATAGGCTGGTAGTTCCTATTTTGAGTTTGGTGAATATGTCGTTTTTTCATTCTGTTGTGGTCAGTGTGTAGGCGACGTATTATAACCTGATCTCTCCTTCAATTCCTCCCTTACATTTAACTTTAATGCAGCTTTTGCATTTTTATTCATTCATTTGCATTTCTTTGCCTTATCACTTCTCTCCTTATAATCCGAGGTCGGTAATTATAGGAACTTTAGAGTGACATGGATGGATATGTTGAATATTTCTGCATACCAAGACGGCCATCAGCACGCTGCTCGGAGACAATCAACAACTGACAGCTTGTATCTGGATCGGTGAATCATAACCGATCAAGACCCATTTTCATCGCCCCATGTTTAGTCAGGAAATATACTAACCATTTTGACCATCTATCTATCTTTCCAGCTCCTTGTTGTGGGATTGGGCTTAACAGTCACCAGGGATTGAAAATCAAGACTTATCAGGCCTTCCTACACCCGAGCAAGACCACAGTCTGCTCTAGCAAGTTTAAGTGCTGAAGTCGGAGGCAACCAGCCAAAAGGCGCACTACAACAATCAGGATGCCACGCACTCCCGGCAATGGGAAATATGTCTCAAACTGCTACCCATAAATGCAATGCTGAAGCCGGGTGTACTTAACCCAAAGGCGCAGTTTGTTGTAATTATGGTTTATCTAAAGCTTATAGGGAGCCGCGATAGCTCAGTTGTTAGTGAACTGGACTACAAAGGACAAGAGGCAGGGTTCGATCCCAACCGACGGCTTCCGGGTTCACCCAGCCTTAAATAGGTACCGGATTTTTATAGGGAAGTAAAGCGGCACGGGCATAATACCGACCACATTACCCCAAAAATCATGTGCTGAAGGTCTGTAAAATTTATGGTCACTAACACCATATTCCCTATACGCCACTTGGCGTGACAGGGGTTCTTTACTTTTTTTAAAACTCAAAGGCTTCTCAATGAAAATAAGCACAAATACAAAATATATAAAATATAAAATACTATGCGGGGCTGCGAGTAGAGCAGTAGAGAACATATAAAAACACAAAACGGCAGAAAGTATCTAAACTCATAGAATGACAAGACAAACTACGACGTTTCGTCGAAAGACTTCTTCGGGTAAAAAAACACAAACTATTCTAGAATATACAAAGAAATCTAACAACGAAAACCAAACACTGACCTAAAAATGGCTGAATTGTTATAGTTTGTATTGTTTTTCTTTAATTTACCTGCTTTATACCGTTTTGTATTTATTTTACATATACGATCAATGAGGTTTATTTTACATATATGCTCAATTAGGTTTATTTTACATATATGCTCAATTAGGTTTATTTTACATATAGGGTGAAGGAAGTTTATTTTGCGTATACGGTCAAGGAACATAGCTCTCCTATCACACAACCATCAACAGATGCAAGATAAAATGAGCATACTTGATGAGAGGTCACAACAGCTAGGACTGAAAATTATTAGAGATAAGACCAACATTATAAGAATTAATGCAGTTGGCAATAACCAAATACAATTAGGAAAAATATCTCTAATAGACGTACAATCTTACATATATATCTGGGCAGTAATATAGATAAAGAGGGAGGAACATAAAATGATACCAAAATAAGGATATCAAAAGCAAGAGGGGCTTTTGTTGCACTGGGAAACACATGGAAGTCCAAAGAAATGCGATTAAACACAAAAATAAAAATGTTCAACTCCAATGTTAAGTCAGTCCTATTATATGGCTGTGAAACATGGAGAACAACAAAATTGACAATCATGAAGATACATACTTTCATTAATGGATGCTTACGCTGAATAAAAGGATGGAAATGGCAGGACAAAATCACTAACATAGAATTATGGAAATGTACCAGTCAAATACCAGTGGATAAAGAGATACAGCGAAGACGATGGCGCTAGATATGACACACACTACGGAAGCCAACTGAGAGTATTACACAACAGGCACTTTTTGGAATCCCTAGGGGAAAAAACAAAGAGGATGACCAAGGAATTCTTGGAGAAGACAAATAGAAGCAGAGACGAAGTTGATAGGGAAGGCATGGAATGATCTTAAAAGAATGGCAAAAAAAACAGAACGACCTGGAAACTGTTTATTGAAGACCTATGCTCCACAGTATCCCTTCATTAAAGATTATCTTGGTGAGGATGAAGTTGCGTGACTCCACATGGTGATGTGACTTTACGTAATGGACTGGTCGATAATTTACGCTTTCCGGATTTTTCGTTGTGGAAGCACAACCTAGGTCATCACCACTTTTAAAAAAAAATGATTGATGGAAATGTCGCTTAGGGTTGGAAATGTCGCTCGAGGTTTGAAATGTCCTTTAAATTTGGAAATGTAATTTTGTTGAAATATCTCTTAGGGTTGGAATTGTCGCTTATGTTTGGAAATGTTGCTAATGTTGCAAATGTCGCTTTTGTTGAAAATTTCGCTGTTGGAAATGTCGCATTTGTTGGAAATGTCGCTTTTATTGAAAATGTTGTTTCTGTGTTCTAATTGGGGTTAAACATCGTCCTGGGATATTTTTTCCCAATTTAACTTATATAGGCAACTCTTTTCGTATTTTCTTTAAAAAAACAAAACGTGATTTTTTTTATAGTTGCTAGACGCATATTGTACATCAGATTTTCACTACCCTTGTGAAACATGGACACTTGCAGCAGAGCTACAGAAGGAAGTATTAGTTATGGAGACGAAATGTTATCATCAGATTATGGCCGTTTCTTACTTAGGTCGTATGACAAATTGAAAAGCTTGTAAATGAAAATGAGTTATTGGAGTACATGAAAATATGTTGTACCACAGAAATTAAAAAGCAGAATAACTCGGGACAAAAAAGCATTTCAGAAAATGTAAAAGCGTTTAATGCAACAAGTCTATGTCAATAGAAATGAGAAAGGGAGTTCATCGGTGCTATATAGAGCCAATTCTGAACTATGGAAACGAATCATGGACAGTAGACAAACAAATGAAAAGATGATTAGAGGCCACAAAGATGGGATATCTCAGCAAAATGTTGAAAATTCACTGGAAGCTAAAAAGACATACAAGGACATTCTCAATGAGGTCAACACAAAAAGGGAACTCCTAAAAAGCCAGGAAGACACAATCAACATTTTTTAGGCACATCATGAGAAGAGAAAAGTAGTTATAACTGACAAAATACAGGGAAAGAGAGATCGCGGACGTTAAAGAGAGAAGATACTAGACAGCTTGGTATCATAGCATGGAAAGCGGTCAAAAACAGAATAGATACGTTGTACTGTGGAAAGAAGATTGTGGAAGGACATGATCGCCTACGCCAAATGGCACATGATAATGCTGAAAGTAATCTTTAAACTCGTGTCAAGGACACGCAAAATGAAATAGTTTGTTCAAGTATCTCAAACGTTTGGTCTATCAAAGACGATTATACATGAGATTTGTTTTTTCGTTCGCCAACTTTTACCTCTGACGAAGTCCCTAGAGACTAGGAACTGAATTTTGCGTGTTAATCCATTTTTCCCTGGCAGCCGTGTGCACAGGGGTCCCTCGCCACACAAGCAGATAACCCCGACTTCGGAAGTATTCATATTTTTTCCGTCGATGAGTAATTGACGTTTCAAGCCGGGCTTCGCAGCTGAGACCAGGGATGGTTGCCGCAGAGAGAAATCATAAATAAAAATCCCAACTCGTGTAGTCGGGATTTGAACCCACAACCTCTCTGTCTCGAGGCCGGGGTCTTGCCTCCAACCAGTTCCCCATACATGAAATTGTGAAAGTATCGAGAATGATGGGTATGTAGAGGTAAACGATAGGCAGATAACATCAGTGGCTGGACAGTACTCGATTTTGCAGTCCCAAAGAATGACTGAAGATAAAATGACGCGGAGAAGCGTGTTGAAATCTGTATGTGGTGCTCCAACGACACCAGTGTAATCTGATGAAGAAGAATATGATGTATGTGTTTTCATAAATTATTTGTTTGAGATGTCCCGTCACATATTGCCATTCCTGGTCAGAATTTACAGAGGATATAAACAGCAGTTGTGCTATCAACATTTATATATGCATGCGAGAGCTGGAAAACAACAAGAGACATAGATGCAAAGTTGAAGCATTTGAAAATAAATGTCTAAGGAAAATACTTGGTATAGCGTGGAACGAATTCAAAACAAAAGGAGGAAAATAGAGAAACCGCCAATCAACCAGTAAAATAATCAGTAATCAAGAAAAAATGTTGGACATATGTTGGTCATGTGATGAGGAGATAATAACAGAATAACAAAGTAAACCCTCATGTGGGAAACAACAGGTAAGAGGAAAAGAGGCCGACCCAGGCTCGAGACACTGAGAATAACGTTGATCATAGAGGCAAGAGCAGCAGGAATCGGCTCCCTCTATGAGATAGAGATGCTTGCACCGAATAGAGATAAATGACAAGCTTTGATAAAAGATCTTTGCAAGGATTGAGACGTTTAGAAAGAACATTTAGAAGAAGGGAAAGAGTGTATCTGGGTCTATGGGCCGGCTACGGTTAGGAAAGTCAATAGATAAGATAAACAACGACGTAAAAGAAGGTGGTTTCATGACATCAAGGAGACCTTCAACATGAAGAAGTGTGAGATCTGGCTTGAGACATATTTTTTCTCGAGGGCTGTGATGAGGGCAACGTTTTGCTAAGGAGATGCAACTCGTTAAACGAGAGCATGGTTAGAAAAGACAAAAAGAAAACATAAAAGTGAGAACACAATAATAACAATTAAATATTTATTCTTAGTGAGAATACAATAATCATCATAATGTGCCGTACCGGGATGCGTTGGCGATCATGTCCTTCCACAATCTTCTATCCACAGTGCATCGTATGAGTTCTGTTTTTGTATCAATTCAGAGGAAGAGGTATGTTTACAGCACTCGGAAAAATTGACAAATAATCAACAACAGAAAAAAATATGGACCAGAGCAGGAACGAACACGTACTCAGTGGCACAGCGCTTTCCATGCCATGACACCAAGCTATCCAGTATTTTCTCTCTTTGTCGTCCGCGATCTCTCTTTCCTTTTATTTTGCCAGTTGTACCCAAGTAGTCCAACTTTCGTCTTCTCATGATGTGCCCAAAAAAATGTTGATTGCTTCTTTCTGATGTTTTTAAAAGCTCCTTTTTGTGTTGGTCTCTTTGAGAACCTCCTCATTGGTCTTTATAGCTGTCCAGGGAACTTTCAACATTCCTCTGAGAAATCCCATCTCTGTGGCCTCTAATCGTCTTTTCATTTGTTTGTCTATTGTCCATGATTCGCTTCCATAGGTCAGAATTGGTTCTATATAGCATCGATGAACTCTCTTTCTCACTTCTATTGACATAGATTTGTTGCATAAGATATTTTTCATTTTCTGAAATGCTATTTTGGCCTGAGCTATTCTGCTTTTTATTTCTGTGGTGCATCTCCCATCTGATGTTATCACTGTGCCCAACTATTTCAAACGTTGCACTTGTTTCAGATTTGTCTTGTTTATTTTTATGCTGCATGATGGTGATGATTGTTTCTTCGATATAACCATTACTTCTGTTTTCTTACTATTCAGACTGAGACCTTTCTTGTTTCTTTCTTTTACTATTATATCTATCATTTCTTGTATCTCATTCTCTGTCTCTGCTATTAAGACTGTCTCATCCGCATATCGTACATTATTTATGTTGTGACCATTGACTTCAATTCCTTCTTTGTCTACTATTGATCTCATAATATGTTCGCTGTAAAGTGAAAACAAATCCGGTTATAGAACACAGCCTTGCCTGACTCCTTGTTTTATCAATTGAAATTGTCCTGTTTGGTTGTTAATTCGTATAGCTGCTGTTTGTTGCCAGTACATGTTTTTTTTTTATGATTCGCAGATCCTTGCCATCAATGTTCAATTTCTCCAGCATATTGATTATTTCCACATGCTTTACTTTGTCAAATGCTTTCGTGTAGTCTATAAAGCACATATCAGAGTAATAATAATAATAATAAATAATACAAATTAAATATTTATTTTTATTGAGAACACAATAATAAAAAATACATATTTATTCTTAGTGAGAATACAAAAATTAAAAAAATAAATATTTATTCTTAGTGAGAATACAAAAATTAAAAAAATAAATATTTATTCTTAGTGAGAATACAAAAATAAAAATAATAAATATTTATTCTTAGTGAGAATACAATATTTAAAAATATCTATCATCATCAAGCACCGGGCCTACTGGCGTAGCTGATCATGTCTCTCCACAACTTTCGATCTCGGCAGCTATTTATCATTTCTGTTGTTGACTTTCAGCCAAGCCATTGTCTTAAGCTGTCTGTTATTTTTTCTCATTGCTTCCCTCTATTTCTTCGTCCCTCAATTTTTCCAGTTGTTACAATATATTCCAGCTGTTCTCTTCTAATTACATGGCCAAAAAATGATGACTGTTTCATCCTAATATTGGAAATTAGCTCTCTATTTGCTTTGACCTCTCTCAGAACATCTTCATTACTCTTCTTAGCTGTCCATGGTACTCTCAACATTCTTCTGTAAAACCACATTTCTACAGACTCCAGTGATTTTCTTGTCTGTTGTCCTATTGTCCATGATTCGCATCCATATGTTAAGACTGGCTCTACGTAACATTTAAGAACTCTTTTTCTTGTTTCTATTGTCAAAAATGGATTGCATAGTATCTTCCTCATTTTTTGAAAAGCTGCTTTTGCCTGAGCCATTCTGCATCTCACCTCTTTTGTACATCTTCCGTCTGAGGTTAACAAAGTTCCCAAATATTTAAATTCATTTACCCGTTTTAATATTGAAATACTTTTATACTTAACAAAAAAACTCCAAGGCGGGTAAACAAATAAACAGTATCATGAATACAAGAGTTTGAGCGTTGTTGTAATACCTACTGCTCCTGTGCTATTAAAAACCATGACCTCTCAACTTCGCTTTGTGTATTTATTTTGTTGGAGACATCACTTTACGCACTCTTATTGTTTGAGATATTGCTTAACTTATTTTCATTATTTGATAGCTCACTTTACACATTTTCATTGCTTGAGCCGACACTTTACTCATTTTCTTTGCTTGTTAGATCGCTTTAAACATTTTCATTGTTTTATACATCGCTTAACGCATTTTATTGTTTTAAACATCGCTTTACGCATTTTCATTTTTTTAAAACATCGCTTTACGCATTTTATTGTTTTAAACATCGCTTTACGCATTTTCATTGTTTTAGACATGGCTTTATGCAGTTACGTTATATTTTGATACAATAATAATAATTATGCATTTTGATTGCTTGAGACGCCGCTTTACGCATTTTAATTATTAAAAACATTGCTTTACGCATTTTCTTTGTTTTAGACATGGCTTTACTCAATTTCGTGGTATTTTGATACATCCATTTTGCATCTTCTTTGTTTAAAACGTCACTTTATACATTTGTTATTGCTTTAGACATCGCTTTACGCATTTTCATTGCTGGCTTGTGACATCGCTTTACGCATTTTCATTATTTCAAACATCACTTTACGCATTTCCATTGCTTGAGACATCACTTTACGCATTTTCATTATTTTAAACATCACTTTACGCATTTCCATTGCTTGTGACATCGCTTTACGCATTTTCATTATTTTAAACATCACTTTACGCATTTCCATTGCTTGAGACATCGCTTTACGCATTTTCATTATTTTAAACATCACTTTACGGCCACGCATTTCCATTGCATGAGACATCGCTTTACGCATTTTCATTATTTTAAACACCACTTTACGCATTTCCATTGCTTGAGACATCGCTTTACGCATTTTCATTATTTTAAACATCACTTTACGGCCACGCATTTCCATTGCATGAGACATCGCTTTACGCATTTTCATTATTTTAAACATCACTTTACGCATTTCCATTGCTTGAGACATCGCTTTACGCATTTTCATTATTTTAAACATCACTTTACGCATTTCCATTGCATGAGACATCGCTTTACGCATTTTCATTATTTTAAACATCACTTTACGCATTTCCATTGCTTGAGACATCGCTTTACGCATTTTCATTATTTTAAACATCACTTTACGCATTTTCATTATTTTAAACATCACTTTACGCATTTTCGATGCTTGAGGTTTCTACAAGCGCTTTTCATTTGCAGGAGACATCGCTTTACTAATTTCCATTGTTTGATATGTCTCTCATGTATATTTGTACATCTCTACTTTTTTAATGTGATCTATTCTGCAGAGAATTCTTTTTAAGAACCACACGAAAAAAAAAGAAGAAAAGATGTCTGCATTATATGAAGTCTCCCCACTCGACTTCACGCAGGCTGGGGGGGGGGGTGGGTTGGGGGGTTCCGCCGCCCGCTATCTGCGTCGTCGACTTCTCCGAAAACTTGAACAACCAATCGGAATCTCAGAACGCACTCATGTCACGTGGGGGGAGCAGTCTTGCGCGTAGTTTGGTTTCAGAAATCGAATATATATATATATATTGTTGGCTCTGTTGAAGAAATAAGCACAGCTATTGTGCTGGAATTAAGCCCATTCAAAGCTGGGAATGTGCTTTTTTTTTTAATCAAGAATGCATTTGTGAAGAAGCCTTGCAGTATTTGATGATTGCATGACAAATTGACTGGAATATGAAACTGCGGCAAAGGTGCAGCGTAAGTAGAATTTTAATAAAGGCAGGGTTTCGGGAAGTTAGGGTTCGTTGCAGCGAGTGTTTAATTTAAATGTGTTTTTTTTTAATTAAATAATAAGATCGAGAGGTATTATCGAGCAATTAAAATGTGAAGTAACAATATTTCACTATTCATTTTCTCCATTCGTATTCACTGTATAATAATTGCGTTTGACTGAGTTTTATGTCTTATGAGGCCAGTGTATTCGACTTAAGCACTCTTATTATGGCATTGCTTTCTTGGCAATGTTTCTCTTGTTTTTATGTTTCTTTGTTTGCTTGTTTGTTTGCGTACGTCATCTTTATATTTTCCCGCGAAGTTCCAAGGGACTGAATCCTGCATGAATCTCACCTTTTCCTATTTTTCGCATCGGCGGCCATGTCCTCGGTTGTCTCTCGCTGTACAGGCAGTTATTCTCTGGCATTTTATGTACTGTCATTTTTTTATCGTCGAGAGTTTTGATTTTTTTTTTTTTAGGTGGTGGGTATATTTTTTCCTGTCAATTTTTCCCGGGCAGCCGCCATTCTCGGCCTACTCTCTTAGTTTTTTTTTTAAATTTCCAACTGCCATGGGATTCTAAACCACACGGGGCCTCCTTTTTTCCGAGCGGGTTAAACGTCGGAACTGGCTTAATAAACCTGTGGTGAAATTCGAACCCCGGTCATCTTATCCGCAAGCAAAAAGGACAATAAACAAGTCAATTTTTCTACCAACTCTGTGCTATCAGTGCCTGAATTGGACGCTGGACTCTAGAACAATAAGAAAGATAACGACCACCGAAATGAAATGTGTCAGAAGAATGACAGGAAACAGTTTAAGGGACAGAGTAAGAAACACCGACCTGAGGAAGAAACTCGAAATTGAACCAGCTATCGAATACATAAAGAAACAACAGATAAATTGGTTCGGCCACATAGTAAGTAAGTAATGTACCCCGTCACGCCAAGTGGCGTATAGGGAATATGGTGTTAGTGACCTTATATTTTACAGACCTTCAGCACATGATTTTTGGGGTAATGTGGTCGGTATTACGTCCGTGCTGCTTTACTTTCCCAGAAAAAAATCCGGTACCCATTTAAGGCTGAGTGAATCCGGAAGCCGTCGGTTGGGATCGAACCCTACCTCTTGTCCTTTGTAGTCCAGTTCACTAAGCACTGAGCTATCGCGGGTCCCAGGTTCGGCCACATAACAAGACAAAAATAATTAGGAATGACCCAAAGAGCCATAAACAAACGCTACGAAAACGCCAGATTAAGAGAGAGACCAAGAAGAGATAGATAAAGGGAATACTAGAGTCACTAGGAGGAATAACACCAGAAGAGGCCAACATATTGTATCTCCCCTCGACGCCAACGGCAATGGAGAAAGGATAGAAGAATAAGAAGAGGAAGAAAAGAATAAGAAGAAGAAGAAGAAGAATAAGAAGAAGAGCATCTTATCCAGAGGCCGACATCATACCTCCAGACCAATGTTTTTAAAGAAATAATCACGGTGGTAGGGTGGTTAGGATACTCGTATAATCGTTATGAGAGTCCAGGTTCAATCTCCAAACGTGGAATATATTTTTACCCAACCGAGAAGGCTTTGTAGTTAATCCAGTAACTAATAATGGGTACCTGAGTTCATCAATGTGAGAAAAGGGCGGCCTGTCTACTCGCATCCAACTGTCGTCCCGTGAGGATAAATGCGCTTAAAATATTTCTATTTCTTTATCTCGCATACACTTTCTCTCTACCCCACATTTTCTTCTCCCCTGTCTTTCCTTCAGTTCAGTGGTTAGTGAACTGGACTACAAAGGACATGGGGTAGGGTTCGATCCCAACCGACGGCTTCCGGGTTCACCTAGCCTTTATTGGGTGCAGGATTTTTTTCTGGGAAAGTAAAGCAGCACGGGCGTAATACCGACCACATTACCCCAAAAATCATGTGCTGAAGGTCTGTAAAATATAGGGTCACTAACATCATATTTCCCCATACGCCACTTGGCGTGACGGGGGTACTTTACTTTTTACTGTCTTCCCTTCCTCTATATTCTTTATTCTCCCCTTCCCCTTTCTTTTAACTCTCTCTGTTTTTCCTCCTTCCATCTTGTCTCTTTCCCACTCTCTTTATCCTCACCTCTGTAATGAGATCGGACAGCACGTTGCATCAGAATCACTCACTAGCTAGCCTTTATACGTCGCACGTAGTTAAGAGAAGGTCTTAGTCAGCCGTGTCTTCCCATTGGGACTAATTTAAATTACAAGCGTTAACGTCGTACGTAGTAGGCAATTGTTTCTTCTTCTTCTACCTTTCAGCTCCCTGTGGAGCATAGGTCCTGAACAAACACTTTCCAAGCCGTTCTGTTTCTTGCCATTCTTTTAAGATCATTCCATGTCTTCCCCATCATCTTCATCTCTGCTTCTATCTGTCTTCTCCAAGAATTCTTTGGTCTTCCTCTTTGTCTTTTCTTCTGGGGATTCCAAAAAAGGGCCTGTTGTGTAACACTGTCATTGGCTTCCGCAGTGTGTGTCCTATCCAGCGCCATCGTCTTCGCTGTATCTCTTTATCCGCTGGTGTTTGACTGGTACTTTTCCATAATTCTATGTTAGTGATTTCGTCCTGCCATTTCCATTACTTTTATTCTGCGTAAGCATCCATTAATGAAAGTCTGTATCTTCATGATTGTCAATTTTGTTGTTCTCCATGTTTCACAGCCATATAATAGTACTGACTTAACATTGGAGTTGAACATTTTTATTTTTTGCATTTAACCTAATTTTGAGAAAGTTGTTTAGAATTACGTAATTGTATTATTTGAATGTAATGAAATCGCACTTGGAATATTTCAACATAAAGATTACAATTTCTTTCTACTGTTATTCAAACCGAAGAAATGGGGTAGAAATTGTAGACCCTCTATGTCCAGCGATTTTGTTATCAAGTGTCATATCATTGTATAGTATTTCGACACACATCCCTGTTCTTGACGAGCTGCTCAGTCTCTGAAATGGAGCTAATACCTGTTGTTGTTGCCTCTCTCTTCAATGTTCTCACAGTGCTTCTCTAGGTTGGCCTATATTATTTTACTCTCTGTTTCTCAATCAATGGCTTGCTTTGAGAAATGACAAAAGGAGAAGTTACTTGATAGCTTGGAGTCTTGGCACGGATGTCACCAACATAATCGCTAAGATATACGGTGGACTGAGAATTGTGGAAGTACAAGATCGCATACGCTAACCGGCATGACACAAGATGATAAATGCATTTATTATCAATCATATTTTAACATTTATTTCTATTTTGTAACAACTGTTATTGATAATGGGTCCTAGATATTTAGATTATTGTAAAGTTTCCTGTGTGTTACCGGGGCCTCATTATGAGTAAAGAATGGTGACACTGTGTCCTTCCAAGCATGTCGCAAGAGGCGACTAAGGAGGTTGATCGATGGCATGACAAGCTGTCATTGTAAAAAGTATTGTTATGGAAACAGAAGCAGTGATCTCTGAAATATGTGCCATTTTGGCACGCAAGGTTTCTGTTTTTGAGATTGTGGTTCTGCCCTATGTGCCGTCTTCAGCTCGAAAGGACAATAGATAGATAGAAAGTTTCCAACAATGTCTGCTAATATGCTACACATTCAGTTTTCAAGGCTATGCTTTTATTATGGATTACTTCTGCCGTCTAAGTGTTTACCACAGTGGCGGTTTCCATGGAAACAAAAGCCGATAATTAAAGCCAGACAACGAGTAACAACCAAAAAAAGCCTTTTCTACGTGGTTCTTGGATATATCAAGGTTTAATTTCTCGCTTTTTTTTTCGTAGCCTCAGGATACACGAGCTTTAGCGATGCAAGGTCTCAAAACGCGACTTATGATGATATGAGACGTCGCGAAGAGAGCTTGAGCGATGTGATACTACTGGACAAGTTTTTTTTTTTTATTGACAGAAAAGTTTAGGAAGGTGAGAGAACAGACGAACTGACGAACAGGCCTTGGAAAACAATAGAATAATATAACAAATAGAACTGTGCTCACAAAAAGAAAAAAAATCTATCAATTGTATGCGGCTTAAACACAATTTCGGAAACACTATCATGTAGTTATTGTTCTAATGATCTACATAACATATAATGTAACACAACATACATTTGGGACCGCGATAGCTCAGTGGTTAGTGAACTTGACTACAAAGGACAAGAGGTAGGGTTTGATCCCAACTGACGGCTTCCGGGTTCACCCAGAACCACAATCTCAAAACAGAAACCTTGCATGCCAAAATGGCACATATTGCAGAGATCACTTCTTCTAAAGTCTATGGTTCTGTTTCCATAACAATACTTTTTACTATGACAGCTTGTCAAGCCATCGATTAATCCCCTTAGTCGCCTCTTACGACATGCCTGGAAGGTCACAGTGTCACTATTCTTTACTTCCCACATAATGAGGCCCCGGTAACACACGGGAGTTGTTTACTTTTTACATACATAATTATAGTGTTCACATACACATAGAGTTCATCGGTTCTATGTAGAGCCAGTTCTGACCTCGGGAAGAAAATCACGGACAGTCGATACATACATGAACAGATGATTCACAAAGAAAGGTCACAAAGATGGGATTTCTCGGAAGAATGTTCAGAATTCCAAGGACAGCTAAAAAAGACCAACGAGGGTATTCTCAGAGGCGAACACAAAAAGAGAGCTCATAAGAAGCATCAGAAAGAATCAATCAAACATTTTCGATCACATCACGAGAAGAGGAAAGTTGGAATACTGGGATAGAACTGGCAGGATACAAGGAAAGGGAGATCGAGGACAAAGAAAATAGTTTTAGACAAGAATTCGTGGTGTCGTGTATGGTAAACAGTCAACAACATAACTGATACGATTGTTCGGAGTGCAATGATGACGACCCGCAAATAACTCAATAACTCAATAACTTAATAACTTAATAACTCAATAACTCAATAACTCAATAACTGAAACGATGCATCGAAGATAGAGAACTGTGGAAGGATATGATCGTCAACACCAATCGGTATGGCACACGATAATGAGCATATATAACAACATGTTACCGGAAAATGTGACGAAATATATCAAGACCATACTATGAAACAACAGATAAGAGGAAAAGAGGAAGACCCATAGAGACACTGAGAAGGACATTGATGAGAGAGGCAAGAGCAGCAAGAATCGGCTCCCTCAATGAGAAAGAGCTGCTTGCACAGTACAGAGCTAAATGGCAAGATTTGATAAACGATCTTTACAAGGATTGAAAACTGCTAGAATAAAAAATTTAGATAAGAGAAAGAATATCTGAGTCTACGCCTTATGGGCCGGCTACGGCTCGAAAGGTCAATAGATAGATAGATACTTACTTTTCATCGAATTCAAATAATTTGGCCACAGAAGGTCAATGTTTGTAAACAATCATTAATAATGGGTAATCATCATCATCAAGTACTATGCCTGCTGGCGTAGGTGATCATGTCTCTCCATAACTTTCAATCTCGACAGTTAGTTATAATTTATGTTGTTAACCTTCTGCCAAGCCATTCTCTTAAGCTGTCTGGTATCTTTTCTCTTTGCTTTCCTCTATCTCTTCGTCCCTCAATTTTACCAATTGTCGCAATATATTCCAACTGTTCCCTTCTTATTACATATTTAAAAAATGATGCTTGTTTCTTCCTAATATTGGAAATTAACTCTCTCTAAGCTTTGACTTCTATCATAACGTTTTAAATGGGTAAGGTAATACAGATAATACATTTAAACAAACTAAACTTTGTAACTTTTAGCGACAAAGTGAATTTTGAATGTCCACGGAAGCTTCTCAAATATGTGCAATGATCTACTGTACATTGTGAATGGAAGTGTGGCTTATATTATTGATAACCCAATATTTATAACGATATCTTACGTCAGAATAATGGGTGCAAGGAAAATGCATTCGGGGGGTAGGTTTGTTGGTAGGGGAAAGAGGGAATTTGGGGTATCACTTGGCAAGCAGCTGAAGAGATGCAAGGACTATGTAAATGGTGCATGTCAAGGATGGTTAGATATGAAACGAAATTAGAAAACAGAACATTCATAGAAAACAGTAACTGACAGAAAACTAAAAATGGCCATTATTTATTTAACTTGGTTTTATGAAAGAGAGAGCGACTGAGAGGTGAGATATTGTGACGTAATATGGGGTAGGCGAGAGGAAGAAAGTGAAAAAAAAATCATGGGTAGATGGAAGGTTGGGTGGATGGATGGATGGTGGGACGGACAGACAGGAAGCTAAGGAGGCAAATAGATAGGTAGGTTGATAGATAGACGGACAAGCAGACAAGCAGTTAAGTTGATAGGTAGACGGACAGACAGACAGATTAGATAGACAGAGAAAGATAAGGAATGGATAGCAGTTGAAAAAAATAAGTAGGAAACGTTTTATTGTGAGATTGTGTTCCTATCTCTTTTCTCGCTCTACTAATTATTTTTAAGTTTTTTTCCCTCATCCATATTCTTTTTTAAATTTTGTTCTGCTCTTCTAATTTTCTTTTCATTTTCTTTCTATTCTTCTTTTTTTTGTATACATTTTTTCTTGTCTCTGGTTATGGATCGCGCAGTCGATGGGCGAGACGCCGTTTGGTGTTCTGTACTGCAGGACAGTAATAACTTCTATAAGTATTGTTGGGGCCCACGTCACTCTTCTTCTATTCTATTCTATTGTCCTTTCGAGCCGAAGACGGCACATAGGGCAGAACTACAATCTCAAAAACAGAAACCTTGCGTGCCAAAGTGGCACATATTGCAGAGATCACTGCTTCTAAAATCTATGGCTCTGTTTCCATAACAATACTTTTTACAATGACAGCTTGTCAAGCCATCGATCAACCTCCTTAGTCGCCTCTTACGACATGCCTGGAAGGTCACAGTGTCACTATTCTTTACCTCCCTCATAATGAGGCCCCGGTAACACACGGGATTACACTCTTCTTAGGGTTGCCCAAATCTTGTTTGTGAATATCTGCCTCCACGCTTCTCCGCAACATTATCTTTAGTTTTCCTCTCTCATGTTTCATATGGAGACCTCCGCGTAAACAGTCCTTACTGTATGTCGTTTCTGGATCTTGTGTGAACGTCTTCTTATTTTTTTGATTTTCCTTCGCGTCCTCTCTTGACTTTCATTGACAATGGGAAATGTCGACTGCGCTCTTTTCTTCTTCTGATAGCTTCTCCTGATGCTATAATTTTTATTATTATTTCTGATATTCCATAATACAAGGAAGCTTAAAGGTCGATGCAACGTTGATTTTAAAAAAAGTTGATGGATGGATGGATGGATGGATGGTTGATGGATAGATGGGTAGGTGTTCTATGGGTGGATGGGTGAATGAGTGGATTGATGGATAGGTGGATAGATGGATGGATGAGTAGATAGATTGATGGATGGATAGATGGGTGGATGGGTGAATGAGTGGATTGATGGATGGGTGGATAGATGGATGGATGAGTAGATAGATTGATGGATGGATTGATGGGTGGATGGGTGAATGAGTGGATTGATGGATGGGTGGATAGATGGATGGATGAGTAGATAGATTGATGGATGGATTGATGGGTGGATGGATGATGGATGGATGGGTAGGTGTTCTATGGGTGGATGGGTGAATGAGTAGATATATTGATGGATGGGTGGATAGGTGTATAGATGAGTAGACAGATTGATGGATGGATTGATGGGTGGATGGATGAATAGGTAGATTGATGGATGGGTGGATAAATGTATAGATGAGTAGATAGATTGATGGATGGATTGATGGGTGGATGGATGAATAGGTGGATTGATGGATGGGTGGATGAGTAGATATATTGATGGATGGGTGGATAGGTGTATAGATGAGTAGACAGATTGATGGATGGATTGATGGGTGGATGGATGTATAGGTGGATTGATGGATGGGTGGATAGATAGATGAATGAGTGGATATATGGTATGATGAGTGGATGGATGGATAGATGGATAGATGGATGGATGGATGGATGTATGGATGGATGGATGGATCGATCGATGGATGTATTCAACGGTAACAGAAATTGTAATCTTCAACATTTTCTACCAGTGAGTCTATTTTCTTTCTTCATCTTCTTCTACATTCTTAGCTCCCAGTGGAGCATAGGTCTTCAACAAACACTTTCCAAGTCGTTCTGTCTCTTGCCATTCTTTTAAGATCATTCCATGTCTTCCCCATCATCTTCATTTCTGCTTCTATCTGTCTTCTCCAAGAATTCCTTGGTCTTCCTCTTTGTCTTTCCCCCTGGGGATTCCAAAAAGGACCTGTTGTGTAATACTCTCAGTTGATACACTGGCTTCCGCAGTGTGTGTCCTATCCAGCGCCATCGTCTTCGCTGTATCTCTTCATCCACAGTTATTAAGAGAGAAATTAGTCATTGAATAAATACAGAACTATTTAAAATACATTTATTCAGAACTACATAAAATACATCTATTCAGAAGTACATAAAATATATTTATTCAGAACTACATAAAATAGATCTATTCAGAAGTACATAAAATACATCTATTCAGAACTATATAAAATACTTCTATTCAGAAGTTCATAAAACATATCTATTTAGAACTATATAAAATATATCTATTCAGAACTACATAAAACATATCTATTTAGAACTATATAAAATATATCTATTCAGAACTGCATAAAACATATCTATTCAGAACTGCATAAAATATATCTACTTAGAACTATATAAAATATATCTATTCAGAACTACATAAAACATATCTATTCAGAACTGCATAAAATATATCTACTTAGAACTATATAAAATATATCTATTCAGAACTGCATAAAATATATCTACTTAGAACTATATAAAATATATCTATTCAGAACTGCATAAAATATATCTACTTAGAACTATATAAAACATATCTATTCAGAACTGCATAAAATATATCTACTTAGAACTATATAAAATATATTTACTCATAATCTTGTGTGTTATTATTTTTCTTACCGCCTCATCTTTATTATGGCTTTGCATGTTTTTATTATTATACATTCTATTTTTAATTCAATCTTATTTTATATATACAGACAAATGAGAGAAAAATGATTGTTAGTATTAAATGCTGGACAGGTAAAGTAGTTGACCAAACCCGTGCACACAATCAGGACAATTTAGAAAGATAGCTCATCGTTGTCTGTACACCTAAAAAGGTAAAGTGAATTAAGGGTATTCGCGTAAATATAATTTCTATAGACGGAGAATGAGACAATGTAGAATGTGGTGGGTCTGTATTTGAAATACTCCCAAGATATCAATGACTCTTTCAGACTACACCCAGATACGTGATCCTCATCATCATCATCATCATCATCATCATCATCATCATCATTGAGTGTCGTCTCCGTATCAAAGGTTGGCTTCCATGGAGCGCCATTCCGCTCTGTCTCTTGCTTTGATGGTGCAGGTTGTCATAGGCTGACCTGTCCATCTTTGAATGTTACTCGTCCAAATTAGTCTTGGTCTGCCTCTGCCTCTTTTACCTTGTATTTTCCCTTCCACGATTACTTTTAGTAGGCTGTTGTGTCTTTTATCATGCCCCAGAAATTTCATTTGTCTTGGTCTAATTGTGTTCAGTAGATCGCTTTTAATTTTTAATTGTAAAACTTTACCATTAGTTTTCTTTTTTCTTTTTCATCCAATTCAACCTATTCTTCTATAAATCCAAATTTCAAAGGCCTCAATTTTCTATTCTGTTTTCTTGTCTAATGTCCATGTTTCTGCACCATACATGAATATTCAGAAGATATATCGTTTTTCGGTTCTTAGTTTTAGCCGTGATGTTATTTGTTCTGTTGTAAGTATACTTTCCATGGCATTAAAATCACTTTTTGCCATTCCTGTTATTTTGTTTTACATTTTCCATCACTGGTTATAGTACATCGAAGGTAATTGTAGCTCTGAACTGTCTCCAGCTTTATTCCTTCAACTTTGATATTTATTTAGGTTCCGTGATGCAACTGGGTAATGAGAACCATTTTGATTGGCTGATAAAAGTGTGACGTTCTCTCGACCGGACCCGCTACATTATGATGAATTTGAGCATGGGTGTGCTCTATACATCAGTGCCAGGGCAACCCACGCGCCTCACAAAAACGTAGAAGATTAATTAAATAGGATTAATGGATGTGAATACTACATTGAATGAAAGGAAATGACATTGACAAACCTTCTGTTGAACGCCCGATACAGGAGGAGCATGCGCAGTGCCGAACATGAACGCCATTAGATGAAGATTAAGTAAAGAGTGCACTAGAATCGTTGTGGTTAGCGCGCTGGATTGGCGATTAAGTGATCATGCTTCATTTCCCGTCTGACACTCTACAATCGATCCGGCAAAAAAAAAATAGGTACATGACTCATTAAGAAGGTATTAACTGGCCAGTTGGTGTAGTCTTACTTTACCTTACTTCTGTGGTTGGGAGGGGTCGGGGGAGTTACTGGATAGCTACGACGTCAGGCTCACGACAGGGAAGAGACCTGGGATCAAAGCCCACTAGAAGCGGTAGTGATTTTTCAAAAATAGGAAAAATAGTTTCTTTTGTGACGGTGCCCTTCCCTGCTCTCTTGGGTCTCAGTATCTAGACGTCTCGGATAGTGGCAATAAACAGGAAGTCCTCGTGTGCACACGCGCACGTTAAAGATCCCTTGGCAGTTACAATAAAAAAGAGAAAGTCATAAATATGACCGCTCCCCCCCCCCCGGGGAAAATTATCAGCAAAAAACCTACTCACATCGTGCATCCCAGGCCATGTTACGGAGTTCGTGCACGTTGGCCATGGTTGTCCTCGGATTTACTCGAGATTCTTGAGAGGAATATCGGAGCACCTATGGGTTGATCCGGTGTGTAGTGATGATGATGATCATAACAACAAACAAACTTTACATCTGTTACTTTTCAGCGTCGACGGAAAATGATGCTTTTGGATCAGATTTCTTTATGTAAAGGGGTAAAGACATAACAATGCGAAGCTGCTGTAAAGCTGATTATTCTGTATGTTGTATCTCTCCTACATGCTACACACCGTAAAGGTAAAAAATAAAATGCAAGACTTGAATCGACGTCTTAGCAATCGAGTGTTCACCCTTCTGTGCTCGGCCGCCTATCCAGAAGTGTTCATAGACTTCTAGAAAGTGTCTTTTCAAGCATCGAAACTCACGATGCCATGTGGAATTCCTCACCTTCTCAAAGGACAACCCTAGTATCCATTTTTTTTCCAGCGGCTGGGTCGACCGCGGGGATCATCAAGTAATACCGGGACCGCGGGGGTATTTTTTGTTTTAAAACTACGAGTACAATTCACACTGCTCCTAGCTGGAGTCAAACACGAATTGTCTGAACGTCGATAACCTAGTCTGGTGGTTTTCCCATCTAGGCTACCGAGCTTCCCAAATTGTGATGTTTACTATTTCCTTCATCAATCGTCTTCTTCGTCTACTTCTTTCCCTCTTCCTGTTGCTTTTGAGCTCTTCAGATTGTACACAGAGGTGAGTTTAATAATTTGCTATCCTGCCGCATTAAGTGGAGCGACCGCGATTGAGTAGCTAGTGTGTTCGCTTCCTGTTCAAAAGTGTCTCGTATCGAATCCCAGAGGCGGCGAATTTTTTTTCCGACCGACAGAGTTTCGGGGTTCCCCGATCGTCTAAAAATTGGCGCCATCGATTTTTTTTCTGGGAAGCAAAGGCGGCTTGGCGTAATACCGGCCACATCACACAAAAATGTGCTGTGGTCATGGGAAAAAAATATAGCCACTAACATCATGTTACCTACACACCTAGGTAGTTGTTGGAAGGGAACAGGCAAATAATTGCAATGCTGCGGTAAAGCTGGTAGCAAGGAGCCAGTGATGGGGAGTGTTAGACACTCCAAGGTATACTTGGAATTAATCTATTAAGTAATATAGATAATTGTGCTTCATCGTTTGTTGTTGTTGTCCTTGTTTTCTGAAGAAGGCTACTAGCCGAAACGTCAGTATTGTATTGTGTTCCCTATTTGTAAAGCTGTCACCATACCTTGGAGTGTCTAACACTCCCCATCACTGGCTAGTTGTTGGAACTTTGACATTACTTTGACATTACTTTGACATTACTTTGACATTACTTATTATGTGTTACAGGGCATATTTTATGTTCCTTTAAAAATTGTAAAGAAATAAAATTACAGTAAACAAAAATTTTAAAATAAATGCGCAAATAAAACATAAAATGATGAAAATTTATGTAAATAGTTGTTTGTCACTAATATCTTAGGTCATTCGCGACTTTCCAGGAAGGTAAATTACACCTACTTTTGTTATTATACGCTTCCCTGGATTATGAAACGTACAAAATCTAAAACGGGAAAGTAAATGTTCCATCCACGCGTCGCTAGGCCTATAGAGAATATGGTGTTAAATACCTTATTTCTTCATAACCACGGCCCATTTTTGGGTAACGTGGTCTATATCACGCCAGGCCTCCCTTACTTCCCATAAAAATCTTAGAAACCCGTTTTCAGAGGCTGGGTTAACCATAGGGGTCTTGTTTGTCCATAATAAATATACTACTTCTGAGAATCGAACCCGCACCATTGATCATGAAGCGAGCACACTAACCACACAGCAACCGAAAGCCTTGATTAAAAAAAAAACCGTGCCTTAAAATATAGAACATTTGTGGTTAATCATTGAGTGTTGCAGTCTTGGAATCTTTCATATTTACCGATTTCTTAAAACTATCTATTACAGTTATTCTTTATTTTCTTCTTTTCTCTTTCTCACTGGTACCGAAAAGGTGTCGTTGCTTATATCATTTGTTATTCTTGAGCTGCTCGAACTGTCTGAATTAGTGATTTTCCTTCGTTGTTACATGTCTCTGTCACTGCATCTATCCATCTTCTTCTAGGTCTTCTTCTAGGTCTTCTTCTAGGTCTTCCTCTTGGTCTTTTTACAGCGGGTATGGTACTTGATGATGATTACAGTCATTACTGCTAAAATATCATTCACAGATACATATTTTCTATAGCTAAAAAATGTTATGTTTTGTGTGAGGTGCAACGAAATAAAACCACTCCCATAAAATATCAGTTTGAAGAATGAGGGAAATGTACTAGGCTCAGAACATCTTCATCCACAAAACCGATGCAAGATTTCCAAAATTGGAACGAAAATGCTACTTTTAGATGGAAACAAACAGACGTGTGCAAGCATGATCACAATTCGGAGAAAATAAGGGATGCACAAACACTCAACTCTTCAACATCAGTAATGAACAAAATTCTCTGTGGTCTCTCTAATTCAATATGTAATTGTATATGTGAACCATTTGGCTGTGAACAAGACATACATACATAAATAAAGATTTAAATATCTAGGAACAATGTTAACCTCAGATGGTAGATGTACAACAGAAGTGAGATGGTAGATGTACAACAGAGATGAGATGGTAGATGTACAACAGAAGTGAGATGTAGAATGACTCAGTCAAAAGCAGCTTTAAAAAAAATGAGGAAGATACTGTGCAATCAATTTTTGACAATAGAAACAAGAAAAAGAGTTCTTAAGTGATATGTTGAGCCAGTCTTAACATATGGATGTGAATCGTGGACAACAAGACAACAAACAATAAAATCACTGGAGGCTGTAGAAATGTAGTTTTACAGAAGAATGTTGACAACACAATGGACAGCTAAGAAGAGTAATGAAAACGTTCTGAAAGATGCTAATGCAAAGAGAGAGCTAATTTCCAAAATTAGGAAGAAACATTCCTCATTTTTTGCTATGTAATGAGCAGGGAACAGTTGGAATACATTGCAACAACTGGGAACATTGAGGGACGAAGAGATAGAGGGGAAAGCAAAAGAGAAAAAATACCAGACAGCTTAAGAGAATGGCTTGGCAGAAAGTTAACAACAGAAATGATCAATAACTGTCGAGATCAAAAGTTGTGGAGAGACATGATCACCTACACCAGAAGGCCCGGTACTTGATGATGATGATGAATATCTACAATAATTTTTTTAAAAAGTAAAAATATATATCCACATTCACCATCATCATGAATAAAGGTCAAGGTCAAGTACGAGACTTCAATCGGCGTCTTAGCACGAGAGTTTCCACCCAAATATGCTCGGCCGCCTATACATACGTGTTCGGAGACTTCTGGATAGTGTCGCTTCAAGCAACGAAACTCACGATGCGAGGCGGCATTCGTCACATTCCCAGAGTAATTCCTGGTATCTTTTTCTGACAGCGGCTGGGTCGACCACGGGGGTATTTTTTTTCAAAATCATCGAGTACATCTCACACTGCTTCTAGCGGGAATCGAACACGGGTTATCCGAAAGTCGATAACCTAGTCGGGTGGTTTTCCCAACTAGGCTACCGAGGCCCCCCCCCCCCCCCCCAATCATGAAGTACCATTTCCTAACAACAGCAACAATGGAAAAATTCCAAAGACAAAACGAGCATTCTACAAGAAGCTTTTCATTCTAACTTGAACGTGTTTAAGATAAACACACACAAAAATTCCAAAGACAAAACGAGCATTCTACAACAAGATCTTCATTCCAACTTGAGCGTGTTTAAGATAAACACACACACAAATTCCAAAGACAAAACGAGCATTCTACAAGAAGATCTTCATTCTAACTTGAACGTGTTTAAGATAAACACACACACAAATTCCAAAGACAAAACGAGCATTCTACAACAAGATCTTCATTCCAACTTGAGCGTGTTTAAGATAAACACACACAAAAATTCCAAAGACAAAACGAGCATTCTACAACAAGATCTTCATTCCAACTTGAACGTGTTTAAGATAAACACACACAAATATGTTGCAACATGGTGAATAGATAACTGCAATTTGAGAATTAGCAAAAGACTGCGTGAGAAGTTTAAAATAAAATAAAAAAAGGCACGTTTAACACCGTTGAACCGGAAACATAACAGGTGAAAGAAACCGTGAATGTATTACTGCGTGAATTAGGACTTCTTTTAAATGGTTGTTTATTTCCTTTTCTTACATTTACACACGAGAGAAGAAAAACAAGAAATCGGCATTTTTGACACCTTGTGAAAAGATGTATGTTGTAGAACATACACATGTGTCTGTGTTCATTTGAAAGTAGCTCTTTAGTTCTCATTCTGATATTTCACAGCGTGGTTGAGAATGTCTAGAGGCCGCGATAGCTCAGTGGTTAGTGAACTGGACTACAAAGGACAAGGGGTAGGGTTCGATCCCAACCGACGGCTTCCGGGTTCACCCAGCCTTAAATGGGTACCGGATTTTTTTTTCTGGGAAAGTAAAGCAGCGAGGGCGTAATACCGACCACATTACCCCAAAAGTCATGTGCTGAAGGTCTGTAAAATATAGGGTCACTAACACCATATTTCCCTATACGACACTTGGCGTGACAAGGGTACTTTACTACTTTACTAGCACGGAGACAGATAATAATAAATGAATATTATTATAGAGGGAAACCTCCGAGGCGATAATCAGCGATTCAATTCAGAGGAAGAGGTATGTTTACAGCACTCGGAAAAAACTGACAAATAATCAACAACAGAAAAAAATATGGACCAAAGCAGGATCGAACCCGTACTCAGTGGCACGGCGCCTTGATACGAAAAGCCAAACGCTAAGGAACACTGCCACTCAGCTAACTAACAGCGCGAAAGACATTGTCCACGATAGCTAATTTTACAGTTAGCTGAGTGGCAGTGTCCTCTAGCGTTTGGCTTTCCGTGGCATGGCGCTGTGCCACTGAGTACGGGTTCGATCCTGCTTTGGTCCATATTTTTTTCTGTTGTTGATTATTTGTCAATTTTTCCGAGTGCTGTAAACATACCTCTTCCTCTGAATTGATTCGTAGAGCCTAGTACAATCTACTCATACTTACAACTGAAAATGTTATGGAAGCGGTTAGAATTTGTGAAATCACATACAAAGTATTCAGAGAATTCTAGTATTTAGGCACAATGTTCACAGAAGATGGAAAACTAGACAGAGAAATTGACATGAGAATACAAAAAGCAAATGCTGTCACATACCAGCTTTCACCATTGCTAAGACATTCAAACATTTCTATGCCAGCTAAACAACAAATGATAAATAGCATCTTCATACCAACTTTGTGCTATGAAAGTCAAACATGGACCCTTACTAAATCGCATTTAAGAAAGATCAATACATGTGAGATGCGTTGCTTGAGAAAAGTAACAAACAACACAAGAAGAGATAGAATACCAAATGAAACCATAAGAAAAATAGTAGGAACAAAACCCTGCCAAGAATATATAGAACAACAACAATTTAAATGGTTTGGCCACCTGGTCAGAATGAATCCTCACCAATCACCATCAAGGGCGTTCTTCTCGAGAATGCATGGAAAAAGACCAAGAGGAAGACCCAGAAGAAGATGGATAGATGCAGTGACAGAGACATGTAACAACAAAGGAAAATCACTAATTCAGACAATTCGAGCAGCTCAAGAACGACAAATGATATAAAGCACGACACCTTTTAGGTATCAGTGAAAGAGAAAAGAAGAAAAAGAAGACATACAAAGTTCAACATTTGTAGCTACAGCATATTTACTTCAGAGTGATATTTTAATAATGAATGCTTTAGCATGATTGAACAAATGTGAGAGATTTCTTGAAGCGTATAAGATTTCATTGTTAACCAGAAACGAGTTTACATTTTAAGATGCACTTTCTTCTGATCATGTTGAATGGAAATCATCATCAAGTGCCATGCCTGCTGGCGTAGGTCAGCATGCCTCTCAACAACTTTCGATCTCGACAGTTATTTATCATTTCTGTCTTTGAATTTCTGCCAAGTCATTATATTAAGCTGTGTGTTATCTTTTCACTTTGCTTCCCTCTATCCCTTCGTCCCTCAATTTTCCCAGTTGTTACAATCTATTCCCGTTGTTCCCTGCTCATTACATGGCCATAAAATGATAATTGTTTCTTCTTAATTTTGGAAATTAGCTCTCTCTTTGTTTAAACCTCTTTCAGAGTGTTGGAAGCTGTCCACGGTGCTTACAACATTTTTCTGTAAAACAATATTTCTACAGCCACCAGTGATTTCCTTATATGTTGTCCTATTGTCCATGATTCACATCCAATTGTTAAGACTGGCTCTACATAACATTTAAAAACTCTTTTTCTTGTCTCTATTGTAGGAAATGGATTGCATAGAATCTTCCTCATTTTTTTTTGAAAATTGCTTTTGCCTGAGCCATTCTGCATCTCACCTCTTCTATACAAAAAAATTAACTAAAGTATAATTGATAAGCGACTGCGATATATATATATATATATATAAAGGATAATTTTTCTGAGACCAGTCGATTGCCCAGTAGAAAGAGAGATTGGGAGAAACATCCGTAGAGCAACATAACATGTGGTTTTGTTACTTTATCAAAGGGCAGATAAGTGTCGGGAACAGAATGTTGTAGTAGCTGTTGTATTTAGTCGAAGGCCCCAGGATCACTGCAAACGAAATAAATATTCATAATTGCTCAACCGCCATTGGAATCATCCGAATCTCATCTCATTGAAGGTTCCACGCAAAGAAAGACAGCTGCAGTCATCATTATAGCACTTGCAGCACACGCCAAAAGACATAAGGCGTAAAAACGCCGAAAGTGAGCACAGCCAAACTGTCCTTCGTCATACGATATCATCATTCATCGTAAACAATCGATATATCGAAACACAATCCGGATGAAAAACACAGCTCACGGTGTGCACAAAGTATTAACTCAGTAGCTCCGGCAACAAGCCAGACTTGGAATATGAGGAAACTGCAACAAGGAACACTTTTCAGACTGAGCCTCAATGGTTCTTGCCGCCTATCCGCCACATTAACCGGCACTCCAATGACGACGTATATTGCAATCAACATATAACACACTATTGAGCGCACTGTATAGGATTTCAGATCACATGAACGTACTCTGTTGCACCGGCGAAGATCCCAACAGTGGAACTTCCGATCTATAAACTTATCGGTATTGGAAAGATAGAACTAACCATCTTGCCGGCAAAAAAAAGTAACTGTGAACGTTGACGCAAACATGACCGAGCCATATTGAAACCGGAAGTCCGGAATGCAGATAAACTCTACTACATGTTCTAGAATGAGCAGAGCTAGCAGATCAAGGAGAAA
This sequence comes from Megaustenia siamemsis, assembly GCA_032433765.1. Taxonomy (NCBI): domain Eukaryota; kingdom Metazoa; phylum Mollusca; class Gastropoda; order Stylommatophora; family Ariophantidae; genus Megaustenia; species Megaustenia siamemsis. The sequence goes on along the minus strand of JAVIAB010000106.1, from coordinate 67,311,534 downwards.
TAAAAATGCGATAAAAAAGTGAAATGAAATGACAAAACGAAAGGGAAATGTACTACATTATAAGAGATTTTTACACAATAAAAAACTAAAGGATGAAACAAAACAATGAAATAATGCAAGACTTAGCTGAAAAGCTATCCAGGAGCTCCGAATCGGCGCGTACACTGAAATCCGATGCGGATGGAATGAGAAGTGCACATGATAAGGAGCATGATGATGGTAATTAAAGAAAGGAATAACATGTGGGATACACAATTAAAGGGACAGAGAGGGAGAGAGGGAGAGGGAGAGAGAGAGTGGGGAGAGAGGGAGAGAGAGGGAGAGAGAGTGGGGAGAGAGGAAGAGGGAGAGAGAGAGGGAGAGAGAGAGTGGGGAGACAGGGAGATGGGGAGAGAGAGGGTGAGAGAGAGTAGGGAGAGAGGGAGAGAGAGAGGGAGAGAGAGAGGGAGAGAGTGCAAACAAATCATGAGCGCGTCGCATTGGATTCGAACCTAGAACGTATAAACGTGACGCGAACGTCCAAACGTGATCCCCACGGCGAACTTTCCTTGAAATCCTCATTGTTAGCGAGTTATGTTAACTCGTGCGAGCTCGATTGATCTAAGGAGTTCAGATATGCTTTGAATAATTTCATAAATGTTTAATTTGTGTCCGGAAGTGAATTTGTTGAAGACATTTCCATACACGCGGCTGTCTCGTGCAGGCACGTGCGATGATTCACGTTTTCTGGCGGGAATTTAAAAACACGGACTCGGGGCAAACGTGAACGAAAGTGAGGTTGAGGTAACGCCTCGGGTAATGGTCGCTGATTGTTAGGGATTGTTTTTGATATGCTCGTGGTTGGTTCGTTAACCGAGGCGATCATTCTGAGGGTGAAACAAACGAGGGAAGTGAAAAAAATGAGAAGGAAGATTGAAGAATCTTGAGATAAGGTGAAAGTCTGGGGGAGGAGGGGGGGGGGGGTCGGTGGAGGCCAGAGTGGGAGAAAAGGTAGTGAGAATGTGTGGAGTTAGAGTGGGGTGGTTGGAGAGTGTAGAACTAAAAAAATAAGGGGTAGGGGATTAATTTGAGTGTAAGAGTGGGGTGGAGAGTGGAGTGGGAAATAGTAGAGTAGAAGTACTGGAAAGAAGTGTTTAGATTGGAGTCAGAGAGAGTGAGTGAAATAACGAGAATATATTGAAATTGGAGTGAGAGAGGGGGAGTGAAATAGCGGGAATTTAGTGAAATGGGAGTGAGAGAGAGAGAGTGAGTGAAATAACGAGAATTTAATGAAATGGGAGTGAGAGAGTGTGAGTGAAAAAAACGAGAATTTATTGAAATGGGAGTGAGAGAGAGTGAGTGACATAACGAGAATTTAGTTAAATGGGAGTGAGAGAGGGGGAGTGAAATAACGGGAATTAAGGAAATAGGAGTGAGCGAGAGAGGGGGTGAAATAATGGGAATTAGTGAAATGGGAGTGAGAGAGAGAGGGAGTGAAATTATGGGAATTAATGAAATGGGAGTGAGAGAGAGAGAGGGGGGGAGTGAAATAATGGGAATTAGTGAAATGGGAGAGAGAGAGAGAGAAAGGGAGTGAAATAATGGGAATTAGTGAAATGGGAGTGAGAGAGAGAGGGGGTGAAATAGTAGGAATTAGTGAAATGGGAGTGTGAGAGAGGGAGTGAAATAACGGGAACTAGTGAAATGGGAGTGAGAGACAGAGGGAGTGAAATAACGGGAACTAGTGAAGTGGGAGTGAAATAATGGAAACTAGTGAAGTGGACGTGAGAGAGAGAGAGAGAGAGAGAGAGGGGTGGTGAAATAATGGGAATTAGTGAAATGGGAGAGAGAGAGAGAGAGAGAGAGAGAGAGAGAGAGAGAGAGGGTGTGAAATAACGGGAATTAGTGAAGTGGGAATGAGAGAAAGAAACAACTGTACTAGAAGTGTGAGAGGAGGGAAAGAGTAGAATTAGAGATATATGCCTGGAAAGAATATGGTAAAAAAGTGAAAGTTGTATTGGTATAAGGCAGTTAGTAGTAAGTGAATAAGAGAACATGCAAAAGAGTTGTTAAGAGATAGAATAAGATTTTGAATGAGGTAGTATACCAGTGACAATAGGCGAGATAATATGTGATATGATGAGTGAGAGAAACACACACAGAGAAAGAGAGAAAGAGAGAGGGAAAAAGAGAGAGAGAATTGGCGACACTTTCAGGTTTCATGAGAAAGTAAATAAGAAAATGTTTGAGAGAATTTGAGAGAGGTTACATTTTCAGGATAAAGTATATATATATGTATATATATCTGCGATCAAGATTCAATCAGAGTAGGATTCCAAACTCTCTCATGAAGTCAACTGTCTGTTTAAGTGATTCGATTGTCCCATATAGTTTCTCTTCCAGGGAGGTGGGCGTGGACCACATTGCTCTTCTCAGGTCTGTGTACTGGGGCAATCCTGTAGAACATGTTTTGTAGTCATATTGTCCAGTGTACAGTGGCATAGGCTGGTTGTACCTATTTTGAATTTGGTGAACATGTGATTTCTCATTCTATTGTGGCCAGTGCGTTGGCGAAGTATGATGACTTGATCCCTCCTTGATAGTTGGTGGTATCCATCCGTCTCGTTATGCTGTGGATGCTCTCGTTTCCATTTTTCATGGAACTGACCTTTGAGGATGGATTCGGCTTCATCATAACTGAGCGGATGATTCTCTTGTGGTAATCTCCTCCCCCATTATCTAATTTGTCTGCGCGTTCGCTCCCATGTATATTACAGTGTGATGATATCCACTGAATGACTACTCTCTGGCAGTTATTGCATAGTTGGTCCAGGGTTGTTCTCAAGTCATCTAGTTCATTGTTCTTGGGGCGTTTTAGAGCTGATAGTACTGACAGTGCATCAGTCAGAATCACCAATTTATTGTGCACGTTGTTTTTGTGTTGAGTAGCCAGTGTTGCAGCATCTCTGAGGGCCTCAGTTTCTGCTTTAAAGTGGATAAAGTATAGACTGAGATGATTTATTTAGTAAAATGTATATAATTGACTTAAATGTTATGTAGAGCCAGTCTTAACATATGGATGCGAATCATGGACAATGGGACAACAGACAAGAAAATCACTAAAGGCTGTAGAAATATGTTTTTACAGAAGAATTTTGAGAATACCATGGACAGCTAAAAAGAGTAATAAAAATCTTCTGAAAGAAGCCATAACAAAGAGAAAACTATTTTCCAATATTAAGAAGAAACAATCATCACTTTTTGGCCAAGTAATGAGAAGAGAACAGGTGGAATATATAGTGACAACGTGGAAAATTAAGGGATAAAGAGTTAGAGAGAAGTGAAGAGAAAAGATACCAGACAGCTTAAAAGAATGGCTTAACAGAAGGTCAACAACAGAAATAATAAATAACTGTCGAGATCGAGAGTTGTGGAGAGACATGATCACAAACGTCAGCAGCCATGGTATTTCATGATGATGATATATCAGACTACATAAGGGTCAGTGAACCAAAACTGATCAAGATTCTAGTCCACCTCACAGCAGTGATTGTGGATATAGGCTAATTTGCGCTGGTAATTGGGTTGGGATAGAAAAGTTAATATAGAACCCACTACCTCAATGTGCCGTGCTGTAGTTGAAAATGCTGTTAGGTCGAAATACGTAGATTTTCAACGATAAAACGTAATACGTAAAACGATAATATAACGTAAGTACGCCATTTAACGCCTATATGTGAAGTGAAGTACCCCCGTCACGCCAAGTGGCGTATAGGGAAATATGGTGTACTGTTAGTGACCCTATATTTTACAGACCTTCAGCACATGATTTTTGGGGTAATGTGGTCGGTATTACGCCCGTGCTGCTTTACTTTCCCAGAAAAAAATCCGGTACTCATTTAAGGCTGGGTGAACCCGGAAGCCATCGGTTGGGATCGAACCCTACTCCTTGTCCTTTGTAGTCCAGTTCACTAACCACTGAGCTATCGCGGCTCCCTAACGCCTGTATAAGTGCGGATAAAGAAGAAGAAAGTAGTCAAACAAACACAGAGGAATGAGAAGGAAGGCAAGAGAGGGGGAAGCAAGTAAAAATAGGAGCGAGCAAAAGAAAGAGAGAAAAGACGAGAAGAGAGAGATTAACTTAAGAGAGATAGTGAACAAGAGAAAGAGATAGTAATATAAAGAAACAGTGAGAGAATACAAAAGCAGAAAAAGAAAGAGAATTCGTCGAAAGAACATTCGTCAGTGAAAGATAGACAGACAGACAGACAGACAGACAGGCAGGCAGGCAGGCAGACAGACAGACAGACAGACAGACAGGCAGACAGACAGACAGACAGGCAGGCCGACAGACAGACAGACAGACAGACAGGCAGGCAGACAGACAGACAGACAGACAGACAGACAGACAGACAGACAGACAGACAGGCAGGCAGGCAGACAGACAGACAGACAGACAGACAGACAGACAGACAGACAGACAGGCAGGCAGGCAGACAGACAGACAGACAGACAGACAGACAGACAGACAGACAGACAGACAGACAGACAGACAGACAGACAGACAGACAGACAGACAGACAGACAGGCAGGCAGGCAGGCAGGCAGACAGACAGACAGACAGACAGACAGACAGACAGACAGACAGGCAGGCAGGCAGACAGACAGACAGACAGACAGACAGACAGACAGACAGATAGACAGACAGACAGACAGACAGGCAGGCAGGCAGACAGACAGACAGACAGACAGACAGACAGACAGACAGGCAGGCAGGCAGACAGACAGACAGACAGACAGACAGACAGACAGACAGACAGACAGGCAGGCAGGCAGACAGACAGATATATAGAACATCTTAGAGAATGAGCAAAGGACGCAATATTGACAGAACAGTTAGTTAATAGACAAAATAATACAAAATGGACAAGAGCTGATAAGTTAGGCTAATAAAAGAAAGAAAACATAGTGTTGCGTGAGTGTTTGTGTATGTGAGCGTGTGTGTAGTAATGAGAGAATATGAGTGCGGCAAAAGAGGGTGAAAAAAATCACACAGAATGAATTTTTCTAAAAATAGAACAAGGGTCTGTGTAAGACTGACACAAAGTGGGCCTTCAGGTGATAGAACAACGTGTCAAAATGTTCTGGATGTAACAGTGCAGCATTCGGGGACTTGAAATTATAATTGCGGAGAAGAGCCCTCGCTGAGTGAGCGCCCTGGCTAAGTGAGTATCAATTTATTCCAGGAAAATATCGCGAGACTTCCACGAACCTCTTGAGTTGGCCTCGAAATGTCAAGGTTACGGTCTGAACCCGGAGAGCGTGACCCTCGTAAATATCGGGAATTTTTTTTTTCTTCTTAACGGCAGTGTTTGGGTGTGGGGGTGTGGTGGTGGGGGGGGGGGAGTGTGTGAGGTGTGGGAGTGTGGGAGGAGGTGTGAGGTTGGACATGGAATGTATTTGAGAGTTAAGCGAGCATTCTTGGCAGTGTTATAGTAATCTGTGACTGTTTGAATGTAGCATTCAACTCTCATTGCTGCCAGTACACTTAGTAAATAAGAAATATCCATTACGAAGCATATACACATAACAGTTCATAAACATATAACGACATCAAATACAACATACAGTTAGTGAATCATGCAAACACTCGCTGAGTGAAGTACAAAACATATTCAGATAAACACCTTGTAAATCAAGTACAACCAGGTGTGGACGGTGTGTTTGAGGAGGCTAGGACGTGATGAGTGGTCCCATTATCATCATCATCATCATCATGTGCCATACCGATTGGTGTAGGTGATCATGTCCTTCCACAATCTTCTATCCACAGTGCATCGTATAGGGTGTCTCTTTAATGACTGTGCATTTTTTTTTTGTTGAAATAATTACGCACCTAAATTTTATCTATGTATGGCGTAATAGTTCAAGCACCATTTACGTGTTCATTTAAACATCACTGCTACATGATAGATCTGGCTTACAATGGTGTTAACGATTGAAGAAATAGTATTTATAGTGGAGCATGTGTTCCGTAACGGCGGCAAGTATTCGAATGGGGTTGTTGAACAATTTGTGAATAGATTTCCTGATACACCAGTGCCTCATCGAAATACTGTGAGTAATTTAATAATCAAATTTCAAAACACCGGTAGTGTACATGATGTTAGCCGTCCTGGTAGACCATCTGTTCTTGAAGTAACATCTCTCAACATCCAGGACAGCATTCTAATGAGTCCTGGCAAATCAATAAGAAAGCTGGCTCAACAAGTACACAAATCAAGCAGTACTGTTCATAGAGTTCTGAAAAAAAAAATTAAAGTTACATCCGTACAAATTTTCCGTCGTTCCTCAATTAAAAGAATTAGATCACCAATCCAGGATTAATTATTGTATGTGGTTTGAGAATTTTCTAGCCCAAGAAGGTGAGGAAATCCTTGATTTCACTTTCTTCACAGATGAAGCATGGTTCCATTTGTCTGGGTACGTGAATAGGCAGAATGATCATCTTTGGAGTGATGAAAATCCACATGCATTGCACCCAGTGCCTCTCCACGATCAGAAAGTAGAAGTGTGGTGTGCAATGAGTCGTATGCGGATAATAGGACCTATATTTTTTAATGAAACAATAAATGCAGAACGTTACCGTACTTTAATTCTGGAACCGTTCATAGCACACCTTACAGAACGGGAAATTATGGAATCCTGGTTTCAGCAGGATGGGGCAACAGCACACACAGCCACAACAACACTCAATTATTTAGAAAGCATATTTGCAAATCGCATTATTTCACGTGGAAACTAGCCTGCTCGTTCACCAGATCTAACACCTCCATATTATTATCTGTGGGGGGCATTGAAGGGGAAAGTTTATGAAAATAATCCGCAGACAATTAATGACCTAAAGACTGAAATAGTAGACAAGATTAAACAAATATCACCAGACATTAATCTGAAGGTTTTCGCAAATATGGAAAGACGAATCACGACATGTCTTGAGGCCCGTGGTGGACATTTTCAACATATGCTTTAGGCACTTTATTGTGTTAATACCAACATTACCCATTATAAGCTCGCCGATAGCAGTCAAGTATATTTGAATATTTTACAATTTGTGTGACGCATTAGTTAACCGCATTTCTGGTGACGTTTTTCTTCCGAGAATAGAAATTCACTGCACTGCGACTTTAAAAACGCCCTGTATAAGTTCTGTTGTTGGCTGTTTTTCATGCCATGACATCAAGCTATCCAGTATTTTCTCTCTTTGTCGTCCGCGATCTCTCTTTCCTTTTATTTTGCCAGCTGTAACTAAGTATTCCAACTTTCCTCTTCTGATGATGTGCCCGGAAAATGTTGATTGCTTCTTTCTGATGTTTTTTAGGAGCTCCCCTTTTGTTTTGGCCTCTTTGAGAATTTCATCATTATTATTTTTTATCTGTCCAGGGAACTTTCAACATTCTTCTGAGAAATCTCATCTCTGTGACATCTAATCGTCTTTTCATCTGTTTGTCTACTTTCCATGATTCGCTTCCATAGGTCAGAATTGTCCCATCAAATGTGTAATTAAAAAAAACACATTCAATGCATAGACTACTGGCGTACCTACATATAGCATATGCCTAATACTGAACTGATGCAAGTACAGTAACATCACTCGTCAAGTTGTTTTCTTCATACATGGGTTTGAATACAGCGCTACATACCTTTATTACGTTACTATAGCCTTTAGGAAGATACAATGAAATCCGTTTTTGACAATCAAAACAAGAAAAAGAGTTCGTTCTTAAATGTGATGTAGAGTCATTATTAACATATAGATGTTCATGGACAACAAACAAGAAAATCACGAATCAAGAAGTTTGTAGAAATGTTGTTTTACAGAAGAATGTTGAGAATACCACGGACAGCTAAGAAGAGTAATGAAAACGTGCTGAAAGAGGCCAAAGCAAAAATACAGCTAATTTCCAATATTAGGAAGAAACAATCCTTATTTTTTGGCCATATAATGACAAGAGAACAACTAGAATATATTGTAGCAACTGGGAAAATTGAGGGACGAAGAGATAGAGGAAAGCAAAAAGAAATAAATACCAGACAGCTTAAGAGAATGGCTTGGCAGAAGGTCAACAACAGAAAATGATAAATAACTGTCGAGATCGAAAATTCTGGAGAGACATGATCACCAACGCCAGCAGGCCCGGTACTTGACGATGATGATAGCCTTTAGATGAATTCTAACGTTCGTTTGTGCCTAAAAGCAAAGAAGGCCAACAAAATAGATGTTCTAAGAGATGCTACTGTCGGTGACTTCATTGTACTGGTAGATAGCCATTCGATTTGAATTTGTGTTGATCGATAACGTCAATTTAATTCAATATTCTGCTTCTGTCTTTTTCCGTTTGAAGTAGTGGAAATTTTGGAGTAGGTCTTTCTTGCTGCAAGATAACTCTCCCAACGTTATTTGGTTATGAAATAGGAATATCCAATAATGAAACAATAATTTAATTATCTGGTTTCACCTCTTAGTGTAAAAAGTAGAGGAATTCACATACATAGGAAGTTTGGTCACAAACGACAATTCACAAACAGAAGAGATTGACTCAAGATGCTTCAAAGCTTATCAAATCATTGGACAGCTATCATCACTATTGTCCAATAAGGAAATAACCATAGAGGCAAAACAGGCACTTTACAATACAATCTGCATCCCGACGTTGTGCTACCTATGCCAGTCCTGGACCCTAGATGCAAGAACAATCAGAAAAATAACCTCTACGGAGATGAAATGTGTTGGACGAATGACAGTTAACAGCATGAGAGACACGATCAGAAATGAAGAACTGAGAAAACACCTTGGAATAACCCTGTCATAGAATATATATATTCTGGTTGTATTCTGTCATTTAACTCAGAGTGTGAATGTGTTACGTATTCTGTCATTTAACTCAGAGTGTGAATGTGTTACGTATTCTGTCATTTAACTCAGAGTGTGAATGTGTTACGTATTCTGTCATTTAACTCAGAGTGTGAATGTGTTACGTATTCTGTCATTTAACTCAGAGTGTGAATGTGTTACGTATTGTGTCATTTAACTCAGAGTGTGAATGTGTTACGTATTCTGTCATTTAACTCAGAGTGTGAATGTGTTACGTATTCTGTCATTTAACTCAGAGTGTGAATGTGTTACGTATTCTGTCATTTAACTCAGAGTGTGAATGTGTTACGTATTCTGTCATTTAACTCAGAGTGTGAATGTGTTACGTATTCTGTCATTTAACTCAGAGTGTGAATGTGTTACGTATTCTGTCATTTAACTCAGAGTGTGAATGTGTTACGTATTCTGTCATTTAACTCAGAGTGTGAATGTGTTACGTATTCTGTCATTTAACTCAGAGTGTGAATGTGTTACGTATTCTGTCATTTAACTCAGAGTGTGAATGTGTTACGTATTCTGTCATTTAACTCAGAGTGTGAATGTGTTACGTATTCTGTCATTTAACTCAGAGTGTGAATGTGTTACGTATTCTGTCATTTAACTCAGAGTGTGAATGTGTTACGTATTCTGTCATTTAACTCAGAGTGTGAATGTGTTACGTATTCTGTCATTTAACTCAGAGTGTGAATGTGTTACGTATTCTGTCATTTAACTCAGAGTGTGAATGTGTTACGTATTCTGTCATTTAACTCAGAGTGTGAATGTGTTACGTATTCTGTCATTTAACTCAGAGTGTGAATGTGTTACGTATTCTGTCATTTAACTCAGAGTGTGAATGTGTTACGTATTCTGTCATTTAACTCAGAGTGTGAATGTGTTACGTATTCTGTCATTTAACTCAGAGTGTGAATGTGTTACGTATTCTGTCATTTAACTCAGAGTGTGAATGTGTTACGTATTCTGTCATTTAACTCAGAGTGTGAATGTGTTACGTATTCTGTCATTTAACTCAGAGTGTGAATGTGTTACGTATTCTGTCATTTAACTCAGAGTGTGAATGTGTTACGTATTCTGTCATTTAACTCAGAGTGTGAATGTGTTACGTATTCTGTCATTTAACTCAGAGTGTGAATGTGTTACGTATTCTGTCATTTAACTCAGAGTGTGAATGTGTTACGTATTCTGTCATTTAACTCAGAGTGTGAATGTGTTACGTATTCTGTCATTTAACTCAGAGTGTGAATGTGTTACGTATTCTGTCATTTAACTCAGAGTGTGAATGTGTTACGTATTCTGTCATTTAACTCAGAGTGTGAATGTGTTACGTATTCTGTCATTTAACTCAGAGTGTGAATGTGTTACGTATTCTGTCATTTAACTCAGAGTGTGAATGTGTTACGTATTCTGTCATTTAACTCAGAGTGTGAATGTGTTACGTATTCTGTCATTTAACTCAGAGTGTGAATGTGTTACGTATTCTGTCATTTAACTCAGAGTGTGAATGTGTTACGTATTCTGTCATTTAACTCAGAGTGTGAATGTGTTACGTATTCTGTCATTTAACTCAGAGTGTGAATGTGTTACGTATTCTGTCATTTAACTCAGAGTGTGAATGTGTTACGTATTCTGTCATTTAACTCAGAGTGTGAATGTGTTACGTATTCTGTCATTTAACTCAGAGTGTGAATGTGTTACGTATTCTGTCATTTAACTCAGAGTGTGAATGTGTTACGTATTGTGTCATTTAACTCAGAGTGTGAATGTGTTACGTATTCTGTCATTTAACTCAGAGTGTGAATGTGTTACGTATTGTGTCATTTAACTCAGAGTGTGAATGTGTTACGTATTCTGTCATTTAACTCAGAGTGTGAATGTGTTACGTATTCTGTCATTTAACTCAGAGTGTGAATGTGTTACGTATTCTGTCATTTAACTCAGAGTGTGAATGTGTTACGTATTGTGTCATTTAACTCAGAGTGTGAATGTGTTACGTATTCTGTCATTTAACTCAGAGTGTGAATGTGTTACGTATTCTGTCATTTAACTCAGAGTGTGAATGTGTTACGTATTCTGTCATTTAACTCAGAGTGTGAATGTGTTACGTATTCTGTCATTTAACTCAGAGTGTGAATGTGTTACGTATTCTGTCATTTAACTCAGAGTGTGAATGTGTTACGTATTCTGTCATTTAACTCAGAGTGTGAATGTGTTACGTATTCTGTCATTTAACTCAGAGTGTGAATGTGTTACGTATTCTGTCATTTAACTCAGAGTGTGAATGTGTTACGTATTCTGTCATTTAACTCAGAGTGTGAATGTGTTACGTATTCTGTCATTTAACTCAGAGTGTGAATGTGTTACGTATTCTGTCATTTAACTCAGAGTGTGAATGTGTTACGTATTCTGTCATTTAACTCAGAGTGTGAATGTGTTACGTATTCTGTCATTTAACTCAGAGTGTGAATGTGTTACGTATTCTGTCATTTAACTCAGAGTGTGAATGTGTTACGTATTCTGTCATTTAACTCAGAGTGTGAATGTGTTACGTATTCTGTCATTTAACTCAGAGTGTGAATGTGTTACGTATTCTGTCATTTAACTCAGAGTGTGAATGTGTTACGTATTCTGTCATTTAACTCAGAGTGTGAATGTGTTACGTATTCTGTCATTTAACTCAGAGTGTGAATGTGTTACGTATTCTGTCATTTAACTCAGAGTGTGAATGTGTTACGTATTCTGTCATTTAACTCAGAGTGTGAATGTGTTACGTATTCTGTCATTTAACTCAGAGTGTGAATGTGTTACGTATTCTGTCATTTAACTCAGAGTGTGAATGTGTTACGTATTCTGCTAAAATATTAGAAGAGTTATGACCTCTTTTGCCTTCTCTGAATATCCGCCGCTGAGTAAAACACTTATTCAAGTAAACACTTTGTGAATCAAGAACAACACTTATCCAGTCGAGTACAATACTTTATTAATTCATTGCATTACTTTAGCATCTTCTCGTTGCTATCACCTCTTTTCTTCATTTCCTGTCTCAAGTACCGTGACTGCCGATGTGGGCTACAGCTTTTTCTCTCAACAATCTTTTGTCATGTAATAGTGAAGTAAAAATAAAGAGCCCCCGTCACGCCAAGTGGCGTATAGGGAATATGGTGTTAGTGACCATAAATGTTACAGACCTTCAGCACATGATTTTTGGGGTAATGTGGTCGGTATTACGCCCGTGCCGCTTTACTTTCCCAGGAAAAAAGCTGGTACCCATTTAAGGCTGGGTGAACCCGGAGGCCGTCGGTTGTGATCAAACCCGACCTCTTGTCCTTTGTAGTTCAGTTCACTAACCACTGAGCTATCGAGGCTCCCTTTGTCATGTAATACACTGTCTTTTTGTCCGAGCTATTTCAAACTCGTTACTCTCTTTTAACTGCACATCTTCTTCTTCCTCTTCTTCCTCCTCTTCTTCAACATTCTCTTCTTCTTCATCTTCTTCTTCTTCATTTCTTCTTCATTTTATTCTTCTTCATTTTTCTTTTCTTCATCTTCTTCTTCTTCATTTTCCTCTTCATTTGCTTCTTCCTCATTTTTCTTTTCTTCATCCTCTTCTTCTTCATTTTCCTCTTCATTTTCTTCTTCTTCATTTTTCTTTTTCTTCATCTTTTGCTTCTTCTTTTTCTTCTTCATCATCTTCATCATCTTCTTCTTCTTCATTCTATTCTTCTTCTTCCTCTTCTTCTTCATTTCTTCTTCATCTTCTTCTTCTTCTACCTCTTCTTCTTCTTCAACATCTTCTTCATCATCGTCGTCTTCTTCTTCATCTTCTTCATCATCGTCGTCTTCTTCTTCATCTTCTTCTTCATCGTCGTCTTCTTCTTCTTCATCTTCTTCCTCTTCGTCGTCGTTTTCTTATTGCATCATCATCATCTTCTTCTTCTTCCTCCTCCTCCTCACTTCCTCTTCTTCTTCTTCGTCGTCTTCTTCTACTTCTTCATCCTCTTTTTTCGTCATCGTCTTCTTCTTTTACTTCTTCCCATTCCTATTATTCTTCCTCTTTTACTTCCTCGTCTTCATCCATAAACATGGAAGTAGTTGGGGCACCACTGACAGACTTCATGAACCTTCTTCATTTTTATCAACCTTCAGTAATTTTTTGAGACTGCAAATTTGAGGCCTGTCCACTCTTTGATGTTATCTTTCTATCTCTTTCCCCGACTACCTCACCTTCTCTCTCCTTTCATCTTTCCTTGTAGAACGGACTTAGTTAGGCCAGACAACTGAAATACGTTGCCAGACAACTTCGTTATGTGCTTCTTCACAATAGTCAACATATCACCATAGTATTCTCAACACTTCTGTAAAATGTTCCTATGTTCCCCTCCCCCCCCCAAGATTTTCTTATCTGCTGCCCGATAACCTTGGGCTCCCTTCTGTATGTTATCACATGCTCTATTTAACGTTGAAGAATTCTTTAGTAGCCGTCCTTGACGTATATAGCTCAGTGGTTAGTGCACCTGCGCACGTTAAATAACCCTTGATATGTTGAAAAGAGGGAGCCGTGATAGCTCAGTGGTTAGTGCACCTGCGCACGTTAAATAACCCTTGATATGTTGAAAAGAGGGAGCCGTGATAGCTCAGTGGTTAGTGCACCTGCGCACGTTAAATAACCCTTGATATGTTGAAAAGAGGGAGCCGTGATAGCTCAGTGGTTAGTGAACTTGCGCACGTTAAATAACCCTTGATATGTTGAAAAGAGGGAGCCGTGATAGCTCAGTGGTTAGTGCACCTGCGCACGTTAAATAACCCTTGATATGTTGAAAAGAGGGAGCCGTGATAGCTCAGTGGTTAGTGCACCTGCGCACGTTAAATAACCCTTGATATGTTGAAAAGAGGGAGCCGTGATAGCTCAGTGGTTAGTGCACCTGCGCACGTTAAATAACCCTTGATATGTTGAAAAGAGGGAGCCGTGATAGCTTAGTGGTTAGTGCACCTGCGCACGTTAAATAACCCTTGATAGGAAAAGAGGCAGAGGCAGACCAAGACTAACATGGACGAGTAACATCAAAATATGGGCAAATCAAATTATGACCATCTGCACCATCAAAGAATGAAATGGCGCTCCATGGTAGCCAACTTGCGATGCGGAGACGGCACTCAAAGATGATGATGACTTGCTACTGTTTCCAAAAATATCTCCGGTCTACAGCTAAAATATGCCGTTATCTGTAGCTTCTTATTTCTTCTAAAATTTGTCTTTCAGGGTTAATGAGAGAGATAGATGTGGTCTCTTGCTTCTGATTTGCCTCTTTTGCTGCCACTTTTGTCAGTGTTGATAATTATCCTTCTGTCCATCCATTTCTCAAGTTATCTATTTATCCGTCAGTTTTCCAAAGTTGCTAGTTATTAATCTATCCCTCCTTTTCACAAAGTTGATAGTTATCAATCTATTCATCTTTTTTCACAGTGTTGCTAGTTATCAATCTATTTCTCAATGTTGCTAGTTATCCATCTGTCATTTTCATACTGTTGCTAGTTATCCATCTATCTGTCACTTTCACAGTGTTGCTAGTTATCCAAATACCCGTCATTTTCACACTGTTCCTAGTTATCAATCTATCAATCTTTTTCTCAATGTTGCTATTTATCCCTCTGTCATTTTCACAGTGTTGCTAGTTATCCATCTATCTGTCATTTTCACACTGTTGCTAGTTATCCATCTATCAGTCGTTTTCACAGTGCTGCTAGTTATCCATCTATCTGTTATTTTCACAGTGTTGCTAGCTATCAATCTATCCATCTATTTCTCAGTGTTGCTAGGTATTCATCTATTTCTCAGTGTTGCTAGTTATCAATCTATTTTCCAGTGTTGCTAAGTATCCATCTATACATCTATTTCCCACCAGTGTTGCTAGTTATCCATCCATTTTCCAGTGTTGCTAGTTATCCACCTATACATCTATTTCCCACCAGTGTTGCTAGTTATCCATCTATACATCTCTTTCCCATCAGTGTTGCTAGTTATCCATATATTTTCCAGTGTTGCTAGTTATCCATATATTTTCCAGTGTTGCTAGTTATCCACATATACATCTATTCCCCACCAGTATTGCTAGTTATCCATCTATCCAACAATTTCCAAGTATTGCTAGTTATCCATCTATTTCTCAGTGTTGCTTGTTATCCATCAATTTTCCAGTGTTGATAGTTATCCATCTATTTTCCAGTGTTGCTAGTTATCCATCTATTTTCCAGTGTTGCTAGTTATCTATCTATTTTCAAGTGTTGCTAGTTATCCATCTATCTATTACCCAGTATTGCTAGTTATCCATCTTTCCAACAATTTCCAAGTATTGCTATTTATCCATCTATTTCTCAGTGTTGCTAGTTATCCATCAATTTTCCAGTGTTGCTAGTTATCCATCTATTTTCCAGTGTTGCTAGTTATCCATCTATCTTCCAGTGTTGCTAGTTATCTATCTTTTTTCAAGTGTTGCTAGTTATCCATCTATCTATTACCCAGTATTGCTAGTTATCCATCTATTTTACAGTATTGCTAGTTATCCATCTATTTCCCGGTATTGCTAGTTAGTTATCTATCTACTTACCGGTATTGCTAGTTATCTATCTGTCCATCTATTTCCCAGTATTGCTAGATATCCATCTATCCATCTATTTCCCAGTGTTGCTAGATATCCATCTATCCATCTATTTCCCAGTGTTGCTAGATATCCATCTATCCATCTATTTCCCAGTATTGCTAGATATCCATATATCCATCTATTTCCCAGTGTTGCTAGATATCCATCTATCCATCTATTTCCCAGTGTTGCAAGCTATCCATCTATCCATCTATTTACCAGTGTTGCAAGCTATCCATCTATCCATCTATTTACCAGTGTTGCAAGTTATCCATCTATCTATTCTTTTCGAGGACACCCTCTTAATTCTCTCCCACCTCCAATATAGCCTTTGTTATCAGCACCGCTTAATGTTTCAACCCAAATACTTACATTATTGAATACTTTTAAACGAGATGTTATTTTTGCGAACATTCCTTTCCTTTGTAATAAACCAGATATTGCTTTATCTTCATTGTGAGATACACACATTTATCTTTAAATTGTATGACTTGAAGTACTTATCTTCACTTTCTATTTCCCTATTTTTTTTCATAAATGATAGTAGATTTGCTTCAAGTGGCGTATTAAGACAATGTCATCGACATATCTCAAGTGGGTTGTGATTTGTCCATCAGCCGGTGCTCTTGATGTATCTGCAAAAATATAGAGCCCAGATAACACATATACACACTTGAAAACACAAAGGAATGCAATGTCTGTTTCTTAAGTTGATAAGACTTTATATGAGACAGAGGCTCGGCTGTGAATTATTTATTATTACTTATCTTAAAGTCCAAAAGTCGGCGATGAACTACTTGGTGTACGTATCTTTGAGTCGAAGACGTGGTGGTGAACTACTTGGTGTACGTATCTTTGAGTCGATGACGTGGTGGTGAACTACTTGGTGTACGTATCTTTGAGTCGATGACGTGGTGGTGAACTACTTGGTGTACGTATCTTTGAGTCGAAGACGTGGTGGTGAACTACTTGGTGTACGTATCTTTGAGTCGAAGACATGGTGGTGAACTACTTGGTGTACGTATCTTTGAGTCGAAGACATGGTGGTGAACTACTTGGTGTACGTATCTTTGAGTCGATGACATTGTGGTGAACTACTTGGTGTACGTATCTTTGAGTCGATGACGTGGTGGTGAACTACTTGGTGTACGCATCTTTGAGTCGAAGACATGGTGGTAAACTACTTGGTTTACGTATCTTTGAGTCGAAGACATGGTGGTGAACTACTTGGTGTACGTATCTTTGAGTCGATGACGTGGTGGTGAACTACTTGGTGTACGTATCTTTGAGTTGATGACATGGTGGTGAACTACTTAGTGTACGTATCTTTGAGTCGAAGACGTGGTGGTGAACTACTTAGTGTACGTATCTTTGCGTCGAAGACATGGTGGTGAACTACTTAGTGTACGTATCTTTGAGTCGATGACATGGTGGTGAACTACTTAGTGTACGTATCTTTGCGTCGAAGACATGGTGATGAACTAGTTAGTGTACCTATCTTTGAGTCGAAGACGTGGTGGTGAACTACTTAATGTACGTATCCCTGAGTCGATGCCATGGTAATGAACTACTTAGTGTACGTATCTTTGAGTCGAAGTCGTGGTGGTGAACTACTTGGTGTACGTATCTTTGAGTCGATGACATGGTGGTGAACTACTTGGTGTACGTATCTTTGAGTCGATGACGTGGTGGTGAACTACTTGGTGTACGTATCTTTGAGTCGAAGACGTGGTGTTGAACTACTTAGTGTACGTATCTTTGAGTCGAAGACATGGTGGTGAACTACTTGGTGTACGTATCTTTGTGTCGATGACGTGGTGGTGAACTACTTGGTGTACGTATCTTTGAGTCGAAGACGTGGTGGTGAACTACTTGGTGTACATATCTTTGAGTCGAAGACATGGTTAACTACTTGGTGTACGTATCTTTGAGTCGAAGACATGGTGGTGAACTACTTGGTGTGCGTATCTTTGAGTCGAAGACGTGGTGATGAACTACTTATTGTACGTATCTCTGAGTCGAAGACATGGTAGTGAACTACTTGGTGTACGTATGTGCTGACGAATTGGTCTGAGTCCATATACAAACACCGAGTTCTGTCCAACCAACACAAATTTAAGGTCCATCTTCTTTTCTGCTGTTCGTGCTCATCTTCCATTTAGCCATCCTTCACCATCTCATCTTCTTTCTTTTCCCATCTGCATTTCAGTCAATGTTAACCTTTTTTTCTTTCCTTCCTCATTTATCTTTCAAATTATCATCATCATCATCAAGCACCGGGCCTACTGACGTAGGTGATCATGTCTCTCCACAATTTTCGATCTGGACAGATCTTTATCATTTCTGTTGTTGACCTTCTGCCAAGCTATTCTCTTAAGCTGTCTGGTATTTTCTCTCTTTGCTTCCCTCTATCTCTTCGTCCCTCAGTTTTTCCAGTTGTAACAATATATTCCAGTTGTTCTCTTCTCATTACATGGCCAAAAAATGATGATCGTTTCTTCCTAATATTGGAAACCAGCTCTCTTTTTGCTTTGACCTCTTTCAGAACATTTTCAGTACTCTTCTTAGCTGTCCATGGTATTCTCAACATTCTTCTGTAAAACCACATTTCTACAAGCTCCAGTGATTTTCTTGTCTGTTGTCCTCTTGTCCATGATTCACATCCATATGTTAAGACTGGCTTCTAAAGATAGGTACTTGGAATGTGAGAACACTCATGCAGAAGGGTAAAATGGAAAACATCATACAAGAAATGAAAAGAATGAGCTTACATTTACTGGGACTTTGTGAAATGAGATACACCGGATCAGGGGAGATGTATTCTTTCAAAATATAATGAGATATAATTTGCGGTATTTAGCTCCTCTGTTGGCATCTTCTGTTATTTATTTTCTTATTTCTCTAATATTCCCTCAATATACATTTTTTCATGGTCGACCCATTGTTCTATTATTATCGTTGTGACTGTTGATGATTAGTTGTGTCACGCCTTACTTCTTCCTATCTTGTCACATGACGGCCAAACAGTATTTTCTTGTGTCTCTTTGTCTGGGTTCACCAAATCTATAAAAATGGGTGGCAAGGATTTTCTCTGTAAAAATAGAACCACGGATCTGATCACATTATTTGTACGTGTTGATAGGCATGACATGAATGCAATGCGGAATACATTTCTTCACTTATATTTTATACAATTTATCTTCGTGTTTATACAATTTATATCTGTGTTTACACAATTTATCTTCGTGTTTATACAATTTGTCTTTGTGTTTACACAATTTATCTCCGTGTTTACACAATTTATCTTCGTGTTTATACAATTTATCTTCGTGTTTACACAATTTATCTTCGTGTTTACACAAGTTATCTTCGTGTTTATACAATTTATCTTCGTGTTTACACAATTTATTATCGTGTTTATACAATTTATCTTCGTCTTTATACAATTTATCTTCGTGTTTACACAATTTGTTTACACAATTTATCTTCGTGTTTACTCAATCTATCTTCGTGTTTACACAATTTATCTTTGTGTTTACTCAATCTATCTTCGTGTTTACACAATTTATCTTCGTGTTTACTCAATCTATCTTCGTGTTTACACAATTTATCTTTGTGTTTACTCAATCTATCTTCGTGTTTATTCAATTTATCTTCGTGTTTATTCAATTTATCTTCGTATTTATACAGTCTATCTATGGTCAACCTTTTTGCAGTTTGGTTTTATGCTATATGGCTTCGTAAAATTAAAACTTCTGAAGGCATATATCTTACCATCAGCAATATGTGGGTGTGAATCACAGACAATCGCGCAAGCAACACTGAGAAAAAAAAATGAATTCATTCGAAACAAAATGTAACATTAAAAAATCTCTTAGAATAACTTGGATAATGAAACTTAGCAATGAGAACATATTAAAAGAGCAGAACAAAGGAAATAACTGGCTTATCATCATCATCATCATCGAGTGTCTTCTCCGCAACGACGGTAGGCTACCATGGATCGCCATTCTACTCAGTTTTTTGTTTTGATGGTGCAGGCTGTCATAGATTGACTTGTCCATCTTTTGATGTTACTCGTCCATGTTAGTCTTGGTCTGCCTCTGCCTCTTTTACCTTGTATTTTCCCTTCCAATATTACTTTTAGTAGGCTGTTGTGTCTTTTAACATGCCCCAAAAATTTCATTTGTCTTGTCTTAATTGTATTTAGTAGTTCTCTTTTCATTTTCAGTTGTTTTAAAACTTTGTCGTTTGTTTTCTTTTCTTTCTATCCAATTCTACCTATTCTTCTATAAATCCACATTTCAAAGGCTTCACTTTTCTGTTCTGTTTTCTTGTCTAATGTCCATGTTTCTGCACTATACAGGAATGTTGAGAAGATGTAACATTTTGCCATTCTTAGTTTCAGCCCTGCTGATATTTGTTTTGTTGTTAGTATATTTTTTATGGCATTAAAATTACTTTTAGCCATACCTATTCTTTTGTTTATTTAAATTTTACATTTTCCATCACTGGTTATAGTATGTCCCAGGTAGTTGTAGCTCTGGACTGTCTCCAGATGTATTCCCTCAACTGTGATATTTAATTGTAGGTCTTGAGAATTTTCTTTGTTTATGATCATAGTTTTAGTAATTTTGATATTCACATCTAGTCCATATTTTTTGCTTATGTTTATCACATTAAGCAATTGTTGTAGGTCTTTAGGATTTTCTGCTAGTAGAACAGTATCATCAGCATATCAATTCAGAGAAAGAGGTATGTTTGCAGCATTCAGTGTTCCAGTGGAGTGTTCCCTAGCGTTTGGCTTTTCGTGGCAAGGCGCTGTGTCACTGAGTACGGGTTCGATCCTGCCTTGGTCCATATTTTTTTCTGTTGTTGATTATTTGTCATTTTTTCCGAGTGCTGTTAACATACCTCTTCCTCTGAATTGATTCACTGATTATCGCCTCGGAAGTTTCTCTCTATAATAATATTCACTATATTATTTGTCTCCTCATCAGCATATCTTAGGTTATTGATTATCTTTCCATTAATGTTTAGGCCTGGCATCTCTGAGATGTTTTTAAAGATTTGCTCAGTGTATAGATTGAACAAGCTTGGTGATAGGATGCATCCTTGTCTTACTCCTCTTTTTATGTCCATGGGAGTAGAGTTCTCCTTGTTATATTTTATTAACTGGCTCATAAACATCTTAAAGAGGAAATTAAATACTACGGCAACGTCAAATGACACAGTGGGCTGGAAAGAGAAATAAGAGAAGACATAGTTCCAAGAAGACGAGAAGGTGTTCAAGACATCAAGGCGACATTGAAGATGGCAACAGAAGAACTGGGAGATCTTGCTAGAGACGGAGATTCTTTCAGACGGGCTGTGGTGAATGCAACGTTCTGTAGAAGATCTGGCTAGAGAGAGAAATTCTTTCAGACGGGCTGTGGTGAATGCAACGTTCTGTAGAAGATCTGGCTAGAGACAGAGATTCTTTCAGACGGGCTGTGGTGAATGCAACGTTCTATAGAAGATCTGGCTAGAGAGAGAAATTCTTTCAGACGGGATGTGGTGAATGCAACGTTCTGTAGAAGATCTGGCTAGAGACATAGATTCTTTCAGACGGGCTGTGGTGAATGCAACGTTCTATAGAAGATCTGGCTAGAGAGAGAAATTCTTTTAGACGGCATGTGGTGAATGCAACGTTCTGTAGAAGATCTGGCTAGAGACATAGATTCTTTCAGACGGGCTGTGGTGAATGCAACGTTCTGTAGAAGATCTGGCTAGAGACAGAGATTCTTTCAGACGAGCTGTGGTGAATGGAACGTTCTGTAGAAGATCTGGCTAGAGACAGAGATTCTTTCAGACGAGCTGTGGTGAATGGAACGTTCTGTAGAAGATCTGGCTAGAGACAGAGATTCTTTCAGACGGGATGTGGTGAATGGAACATTCTGTAGAAGATCTGGCTAGAAACAGAGATTCTTTCATATGATCTGTGGTGAGTACAACACTTTGTGGGTGATCTGGCTAGAGACAGAGATTCTTTCATATGATCTGTGGTTAGTACAGCACTTTGTGGGAGATCTGGCTAGAGACAGAGATTCTTTCAGACGGACTGTGGTGAGTACAAAGTTCTGTAGATGACATGCAACTTGATGATGACTTAAACCATGACACAATGTAAGTACATACAATTTAATGCATTTTTTTTTCAAAATGGATGTGGAAACGATTTCTATTCCGGTCGACGGCTTCTAGGTTCTCCCAACCTAAAATAGATATACAATAATAATCATGATTGGAAAGGGAGAGCAGTCCAATGTAATGCAGAGGACATTACTCAATTATGAAACGACACTTACATATGTATGGATACGTGTATACAATGTTATTTATCGGCACAGTCATGTTTTCTCGAATTTTCATTTTATTATTTTTTTTTTTACTTTCTAATGGGGGAAAAAAAATGTAAAAAATTTAAATATCGGCAAGAAACAACAGTGCATGACCTTGATAAATAATTGAAAATTGTGTAGTTAGAGGTCAACATCGTGTTGTGATTGCACGAAGAGACCCTTAAGGCACGCAAGTCATCTCTTCTGATTGCTGAAGCTAAATATTAGATAAGGCCCAGCGGTAACAATCGATTGGAACAAAATAAGGGAGCCTTTATTAAGATGGGATTAGCTTTTCTCAGAGCTAATCAATTAGATTTATGCATGAAGGCTGCGCGCTATGCAAATTTAAATTTAGCGCCTCGCTTTGGCCTTGAGGAAGATGAAACGGAAAGAAAACGAGGTATTCTGTCAGTCTACTTGAGCTGTGACGTGATTTATCAGCGTGTCTATGAGTTTGTGCCTGGCCCACGTGTGCATGATGTTTTTGTTTCTTTTTTTAATCTTTCCCATATTTCCGTCTTTCTTTCTTTCTTTCTTTCTTTGATTCTTTCTTTCTTTCTTTCTTTCTTTGATTCTTTCTTTCTTTCTTTCTTTCTTTCTTTCTTTCTTTCTTTTTTCTTTCTTTCTTTCTTTCTTCCTTCCTTCCTTCTTTCTCTTTCTGTTTGTTGTTTTGTTTCGTTTTTCTCTGTTTATTTCTTTCTTTTCGATTTGTCAGTTCCTTTTTCTCTCTATTCTCCGTTGTATCTTTACTTCTTTCTCTGTCAAATTCCAAAACAATTCATGTTTATGTTGTCTAGTTAAACGCACTATTATAAGATTTTTCAAATATAATTTTCTACAACCTATTCATTATTAATCTTTATATGCTGACGTCAATGTTGAGCAGTGATTGTGGAACTATGTACAAGAGGTCCGATCCATTCCTTCGACCCACTGGATTTCGTTCACCCAACCTAAAAAATGTACCAATCAAATACCAGTGGATAAAGAGATACAGCTTCAACAATGGTTCTGGATAGGACACACACTGCGGAGCCAACTGAGAGTATTACACAACAGACCTTTTTTGGAATCCCCAGCGAAAAAGACAAAGAGGAAGACCAAGGTAATCTTGGAGAAGACAGATGGAAGTAGAGATGAAGACGATGGGGAGGAAATGGAATGATCTCAAAAGAATGGCAAGAAACAGAACGGCTTGGAAAGTGTTTGTTGAAGACATATGCTCCATGGGAGCTCCATGGAGTTGAAAGGTAGAAAAAGAAGCAGAAAAGAAGAACCTTAAATATGAATCATTGACCTTTTCTTGAAAGAAATTTGATCTGGCACTTGATGTTGTTGCAAAACACAGTGCAATGTTGTCTGGTAATAAACAACATAAAAAGAAAAAGAATAAAGATCAGGAGCGGCGCAAATAAACCACGGTACCGGTCCGAACAGAAATAGGAGACGAATACCAAACACAATCGCTCTCTGGATGCAAATATGGAGCAGGCATGCAAGTAAATATAGCAAGAAATCAAACAGTAAGTTTGAGTATGACCCGGAAGGGAATTAATAGAAAACAAAATAGGGGTAACTGAAATAAACTACACAACTGAAGAGATCAAGGTCGGTGAAAGGGCAAAGGTTATGATCAACACAAGAATGCGTACTGTTTTTTGTATTTGGGTCGGTTGGCCGGAAGCTCACAAGCTGGCGTGGTTCAAGGGTTAGTGGCTTTGTTATTTTGTCTCTTCTCTGTGTGTATGTTGCCTCTTGCATTGATGATAATGATGAAAAAAGTCTGGGTTTTCCCAGTCAATTTCCAATGTAGTCACTGTTTGTTGGTTGTTAGCTGCTTGTTGGATGTTGGTGGTTTGCTGCTTGTTGATTGTTTGTTTCTTGTTGGTTGTTGGTTGCTTGTTGGTTGGCTATTGGTTGTTGGTTGCTTGTTGGTTGGCTGTTAGTGGTTTGTTTCTTGTTGGCGGTTTGCTGCTTGTTGATTGTTTGTTGCTTGCTGCTTGTTGGTTGGCTGTTTGTTGGTTGGCTGTTTGTTGCTTGCTGCTTGTTGGTTGGCTGTTTGTTGCTTGTTGGTTGGCTGTTAGTGGTTTGTTTCTTGTTGGCGGTTTGCTGCTTGTTGATTGTTTGTTGCTTGCTGCTTGTTGGTTGGGTGTTTGTTGGTTGGCTGTTTGTTCCTTGCTGCTTGTTGGTTGGCTGTTTGTTGCTTGTTGGTTGGCTGTTGGTTGTTTTCTGCTTGTTGGTTGGCTGTTGGTTGTTTGTTGCTTGTTGGTTGGCTGTTGGTGGATTGTTGGTTGTTTGTTGGCTGTTGGTTGTTTATTGCTTATTAGTTGGCTGTTGGTTGTTTGTTGATTGTTGGCTGTTTGCTACTTGTTGGTTGGCTGTTGGTTATTTGTTGATTGTTTGTTGCATGTTGGTTGGCTGTTGGTTGTTTTCTGCTTGTTGGTTGGCTGTTGGTTGTTTGTTGCTTGTTGGTTGGCTGTTCGTTGTTTTCTGATTGTTGGTTGATTGTTGATTGTTGGTTATTTGTTGCTAGTTGGTTGGCTGTTGGTTGTTTGATGCTTGTTGGTTGGCTGTTGGTTGTTTTCTGATTGTTGGTTGGTTGTTGTTTATTTGTTGCTTGTTGGTTGGCTGTTGGTTGTTTTCTGCTTGTTGGTTGGCTATTGGTTCTTTGTTGCTTGTTGTTTGGCTGTTGGCTGTTTTCTGCTTGTTGGTTGGCTGTTATTTGTTTGTTTTTTGTTAACTGTTGATACTTTGTTGCTTGTTGATTGATTGTTGTTTGTTGGCCTTTGGTTGTTTGTTGCTTGTTGGTTGGCTGTTGGTTGTCTGTTGCTTATTGGTTGGCTGTTGGTTGTCTGTTGCTTGTTGGTTGGCTGTTGGTTGTCTGTTGCTTGTTGGTTAGTTTTGGTTGTTTTCTGCTTGTTGCTTGTTGGCCTTTGGTTGTTTGTTGCTTGTTGTTGGTTATTTGTTGCTTGCTTGTTGTTGGTTGTATATTACTTATATTGTTCATTTGTTCCTTGTGGTTGTATAAATGCGCCAACTTTTACATCTGTAGCGAAGTTCTCAGGAAGACAACTTTGCATGAATATCTTCTTTCTCTGTTTCACCCACACCGACAGCCGTGTGCTCAGGTGTCACTCTTCACACAAGCACATATTCTCCCACATCACAGGTACTCTCATTTTCTTTTATTATCGAGAGTTTTTTTTTTTTGGGGGGGGGGCGGGCGTTGAATTTTTAAAAAATCAATTTTGTCAGAACAGCAACGACTATTTCTGACGAGTGTCCCAGCAGTCAAGGTTTCTTAAATGTGCTCAGAATGCAAACAGAACTTCCTGTATTTTTTTTCGGCTTTGCGAGAGCGCTCAAAATGTCGGGTCTCACTACGCACATACAAGGAAAGGGTAAAGCCACAAAGGAACTATGAGTACGATGTAAAAAAAAAAATAAAAAAAAAATAAAAATAAAATAAAAAAAAAAAAGTTGCCACCGGTTATGACGGGATTTGAACCTTCAACCTTCTAGTCCACAGCCCGACATCTTACTCCAAAGACCACACTGACCCCTTTACTTTCCAATTATTCCTTGTTCATGCTAATTTAAAATTAAACTCCCTGGATATGCTTCTGTCCTGTATTTGTTCATTAACTGACAGACTTCGCCTAGTATTTTTAGCCTCTTGTTTGTTTGTTTGTTTTTGTAGCTGCTTGTTTATGATGGTTTTATTGTACACATTTCCCTGTTGCATCTCTTTTATGAGGAATTTTTTTTGTTGAACGAATTTACTGTTCTGTTGTTTTTTTTTTTTTTTTGTTTTTCCTGTGGTTCTTTCTCAAAATAGAATAGAAATTAAACATATCAAAATCATAAGAAAAAAAAAGAAAATTTACATTTATTGGACATGTGATGCGAAAAGAAGGAATTGAGAATATTATAATAACGGACAGAATGAATGGGAAAAAAAGTAGAGGAAAAGCAAGAGAAAAAAATAATGAACAGTTTATCTTTCTCTTCTCGCTTTCTCTTTCTCACTGATACCAAAAGGTGTCGTGGTTTATATCATTTGTCGTTCTTGAGCTGCTCGAACTGTCTGAATTAGTGATTTTCCTTTGTTGTTACATGTCTCTATCACTGCATCTATCCATCTTTTTCTGGGTCTTCATCTTGATCTTTTTCCATGCATTCTCGAGAAGAACGCCCCTGATAGCGATTGGTGAGGATTCATTCTGACCAGGTGGCCAACCATTTAAATTGTTGTTGTTCTATATATTCTTGGCAGGGTTTTGTTCCTACCATTTTTTCTCATGGTTTCAACAGCTTATCCAATTGGCATAATAACAGATATGAAATTATGACATATACAAAGTGCCAAGGCATGTAGAGATCGTCTACTCCTACCGGCATGACACCTGATGATGATTTCTCAAAATTGTCCTTTGTTTATTTCTTCATTCGACTGATAAAAGAGGCAATAGCAAAGTTCTACTTCTTGTGGTCCATCGCCACCATTTACAGGGTGCCCCTTGTTGGGCCCACACTATTCATCTGTCGCTGTTCTTCACCATGTTGTTCTTAATTTTGCTCTGCCTCCCTATCTATTAGTGAACTGGACTACAAAGGGCGAGAAGTCGGGTTTGATCCTGATCGACGGCTTCGGGGTTCACCCAGCCTTAAATGGGTACCAGATTTTTTCTAGGAAAGTGAAGCGGCCTAATACCGACCACAGAAGCATGTCTCGAGGTCTGTAAACATTATTTTCACTAACACCATATTCCCTATACGCCACCTGGCGTGGCGGGGACTATTTACACTTTTTCTTCCTCTATCGTCGCAACCCTATGGTAGACATTCTGATTGTTTTCTGGAACTTTTCTGATTCTGAATCTTTTCTAACTTCTTGATCTTCTCTGATTTCTGGATCTTCTCTGACTTCTGTATCTTCTCTGACTTCTAGATCCTCTCTGACTCATAGATCTTCTCTGACTTCTGTATCTTCTCTGACTTCTGTATCTTCTCTGACTTCTGTATCTTCTCTGATTTCTGGATCTTCTCATTACTGTATCTTCTCTGACTTCTGTATCTTCTCTGACTTCTGTATCTTCTCTGATTTCTGGATCTTCTCATTACTGTATCTTCTCTGACTTCTGTATCTTCTCTGACTTCTGTATCTTCTCTGATTTCTGGATCTTCTCTGACTTCTGTATCTTCTCTGACTTCTGTATCTTCTCTGACTTCTGTATCTTCTCTGATTTCTGGATCTTCTCATTACTGTATCTTCTCTGACTTCTGTATCTTCTCTGACTTCTGTATCTTCTCTGATTTCTGGATCTTCTCATTACTGTATCTTCTCTGACTTCTGTATCTTCTCTGACTTCTGTATCTTCTCTGACTTCTGTATCTTCTCTGATTTCTGTATCTTCTCTGACTTCTGTATCTTCTCTGACTTCTGTATCTTCTCTGACTTCTGTATCTTCTCTGATTTCTGGATCTTCTCTGACTTCTGTATCTTCTCTGACTTCTGTATCTTCTCTGACTTCTGTATCTTCTCTGACTTCTGGATCTTCTCATTACTGTATCTTCTCTGACTTCTGGATCTTCTCTGATTTCTGGATTTTCTCTGACTCATAGATTTTCTCTGACTTCTGAATCTTCTCTGACTTCTGAATCTTCTCTGACTTCTAGATCCTCTCTGACTCATAGATCTTCTCTGACTTCTGAATCTTCTCTGACTTCCGTATCTTCTCATTTCTGTATCATCTCTGACTTCTGGATCATCTCTGACTTCTGAATCTTCTCTGACTTCTGGATCATCTCTGACTTCTGGATCATCTCTGACTTCTGGATCATCTCTGACTTCTGTATCATCTCTGACTTCTGGATCATCTCTGACTTCTGTATCTTCTCTAACTTTTACTTCTTCTCTGACTTCTGAATCTTCTCTGACTTCCGTATCTTCTCATTTCTGTATCATCTCTGACTTCTGAATCTTCTCTGACTTCTGTATCTTCTCTGACTTCTGTATCTTCTCTGACTTCTGAATCTTCTCTGACTTCTGTATCTTCTCTGACTTCTGGATCTTCTCTGACTTCTGGATTTTCTCTGACTCATAGATCTTCTCTGACTTCTGGATCTTCTCTGATTTCTGGATTTTCTCTGACTCATAGATTTTCTCTAACTTCTTAATCTTCTCTCTGACTTCTGAATCTTCTCTGACTTCTAGATCCTCTCTGACTCATAGATCTTCTCTGACTTCTGAATCTTCTCTGACTTCCGTATCTTCTCATTTCTGTATCATCTTTGACTTCTGAATCTTCTCTGACTTCTGGAACATCTCTGACTTTTGGATCATCTCTGACTTCTGGATCATCTCTGACTTCTGGATCATCTCTGACTTCTGGATCATCTCTGACTTCTGGATCATCTCTGACTTCTGTATCATCTCTGACTTCTGTATCATCTCTGACTTCTGGATCATCTCTGACTTTTGGATCATCTCTGACTTCTGAATCTTCTCTGACTTCTGGATCATCTCTGACTTCTGTATCATCTCTGACTTTTGCATCTTCTCTGACTTCTGTATCATCTCTGACTTTTGGATCATCTCTGACTTCTGGATCATCTCTGACTTTTGGATCATCTCTGACTTCTGGATCATCTCTGACTTTTGGATCATCTCTGACTTCTGTATCATCTCTGACTTTTGGATCATCTCTGACTTCTGGATCATCTCTGACTTCTGGATCATCTCTGACTTCTGAATCTTCTCTGACTTCTGGATCATCTCTGACTTCTGTATCATCTCTGACTTTTGCATCTTCTCTGACTTCTGTATCATCTCTGACTTTTGGATCATCTCTGACTTCTGGATCATCTCTGACTTCTGTATCATCTCTGACTTCTGGATCATCTCTGACTTCTGGATCATCTCTGACTTCTGAATCTTCTCTGACTTCTGGATCATCTCTGACTTCTGGATCATCTCTGACTTTTGGATCATCTCTGACTTCTGTATCATCTCTGACTTTTGGATCATCTCTGACTTCTGGATCATCTCTGAATTCTGGATCATCTCTGACTTCTGAATCTTCTCTGACTTCTGGATCATCTCTGACTTCTGTATCATCTCTGACTTTTGGATCATCTCTGACTTCTGGATCATCTCTGACTTCTGGATCATCTCTGACTTCTGTATCATCTCTGACTTTTGGATCATCTCTGACTTCTGGATCATCTCTGACTTCTGGATCATCACTGACTTCTGGATCATCTCTGACTTCTGGATCATCTCTGACTTCTGGATCATCTCTGACTTCTGGATCATCACTGACTTCTGTATCTTCTCTAACTTTTGCATCTTCTCTGACCTCTAAATCTTCGTTGACTTCACAATCCATGCAGTTCAGAAAAGTTGTAAAGGACGGAATGACAAATTAGTGACAAGTACGGCAAATGTCACGTGCTTTTCCTTCTTCTTGACCATAGCGTCCGGTTGTCATAGTAATCAATGGCCGACACTTCTGTTTCGCATTGACGGATAACAACCATCTGCCATCAAACCAACAATCTCGGTCCGCGATCACAATTCATAAAGTGCCCGAACTTTGACACAAACTATGCACTCAGCATTTATCCATCTCCATTTTGACTTGGATGTAATTTCCTCCTTTTCAAACTAATACATACCAGTTATTATGTTAGTTGAGAGATTTCATTTGGGTTATAATAATGAGACGAAATGAAACACGTAAATTACTATCTATCTGAAATACGTAAATTGATTTCTATTTGAAGCACGTAAATCGTTATCTGTGCATGTAATTTGCCATGAAAGCTCAAAATCTACAACAATTACTTAATGAAATTATCATGACAAGCAAAAAATATTTCCTGTGTGTTACCGGGGCCTCATTATGAGGGAAGTAAAGAATAGTGACACTGTGACCTTCCAGGCATGTCGTAAGAGGCGACTAAGGAGATTGATCGATGGCTTGACAAGCTGTCATTGTAAAAAGTATTGTTATGGAAACAGTGCCATATATTTTAAAGCAGTGAGCTCTGCAATATGTGCCTCTTTGGCATGCAAGGTTTCTGTTTTTGAGATTGTGGTTCTGCCCTATGTGCCGTCTTCGGCTCGAAAGGACAATAGATATGAATATCAAGAAGACTTATACTATGATCATAAGCAAAGAAAATACTCAAAACCTACAAGTGGATATCAAAGTTGAAGGAATAGACCTGGAGACAGTTCAGAGATATAACTACCTTGGACATACTATAACCAGCAATTGAATATGGAAAAGTGAACAACAAATAACACCAGGGCTAGAACTAAGAATAGCAAAATGTTACATCTTCTCAATATTCATGTATGGTGGTGCAACATGGACATTAGACAAGAAAACAGAACAGAAAATTGGAGCCTTTGAAATGTGGATTTACTAGAAGACTATGTAGAATTGGATGGAAAGAAAAGAAAACAAATGATAAAGTTTTACAACTAAAAATTAAAAGCGATCTACCAAACACAATTAAGACAAGACAAATGAAATTGTTGGGTCATGTTAAAATACACAACAGCATATATTAAAAGTAATCGTGGAAGGAAAAATGCAAGGTAAAAGACGAAGAGGCAGAACAAGACTGACATGGACGAGTTATATCAAAATATGGACAAACTGCACCATCAAAGCAAGAGATAGAGCGGAATGGTGCTCCATGGTTGCCAACTTTCAATGCGGAGATGGCACTCAATGATGATGATAATCCTCGAAAGTACAGATCACAACGATGATTAAATGTTAAACATAAGTAAAGAAAAGTAAAGAAAAGTAAAGAAAGTAAAGTAAAGTAAAGTAAAGAAAAGTAAAGAAAAGTAAAGAAAGTAAAGTAAAGTAAAGTAAAGTAAAGTAAAGTAAAGTAAAGTAAAGTAAAGTAAAAGTAAAGTAAAAGTAAAGTAAAGAGACCCGTCATGCCAAGTGACTTATAGGGAATATGGTGTTAGTGACCATAAATTGAAATAAACCTTCTTCCGCACATGATTTTTGGGGTAACGTGGATGGTATTACGCCCATGCCGCTTTACTTTTTTCCCAGAAAAAAAAAATCTGGTATCCATTTTAAAGGCTGGGTGAACCTGGCAGCCGTCGATCAGGATCGAACCCGACCCCTTGTCCTTTGTAGTCCAATTCACTAACCACTGAGCTATCGCGGCTACCAATGTTACACATAATTTATCTAAAATAGACAAGTACAGCTAAAATAGTTATCATCATCATCATCAAGTACCGGGCCTAGTGGCGTAGGTGATCATGTCTCTCCACAACATTCGATCTCGGCAGCTATTTATCATTTCTGTTGTTGACCTTCTGCTAAGCCATTCTCTTAAGCTGTCTGTTATTTTTTTCTCTTTGCTTCCCTCTATCTCTTCGTCCCTCAATTTTTCCAGTTGTTACAATATATTCCAGTTGTTCTCTTCTCATGACATGGCCAAAAAATGATGATTGTTTCTTCCTAATATTGGAAATTAGCTCTCTTTTTGCTTTGACCTCTCTCAGAACCTCTTCATTACTCTTCTTAGCTGTCCATGGTATTCTCAGCATTCTTCTGTAAAACCACATTTCTACAGACTCCAGTGATTCTGTCTTTGTTATCATTCTGTAGGCACTGCTAATTGTTTGAGTTGCTTCATCTTAAACGACGGGATTATATCTGACATGTACTCAGAAAGATTGAAAATAGAATTCCTCTTGAGACGCTCAAGTGGGCACTGGATGGCATGGTCACAAAAAAGAGAAGATAAAATGGAACAATATTGTCAAAATTGAAGGGTCCTATGAGAGTTGTAAAAAATTAGCAATTTATACAGAAATTAGCGTGAGTAAGATCTGCAGAAACTAGCGTGAGTAAGATCTACAGAAATTACCACGAGTAAGATCTATAGAAATTACCACGAGTAAGATCTATAGAAATTACCACGAGTAAGATATGTAGAAATTACCACAAGTAAGATCTACAGAAATTACCACGAGTAAGATCTACAGAAATTACCACGAGTAAAATCTACAGAAATTACCACGAGTAAGATCTACAGAAATTACCACGAGTAAGATCTACAGAAATTACCACGAGTAAAATCTACAGAAATTACCACGAGTAAGATCTACAGAAATTACCACGAGTAAGATCTATAGAAATTACCACGAGTAAGATCTATAGAAATTACCACGAGTAAGATATGTAGAAATTACCACAAGTAAGATCTACAGAAATTACCACGAGTAAGATCTACAGAAATTACCACGAGTAAAATCTACAGAAATTACCACGAGTAAGATCTACAGAAATTACCACGAGTAAGATCTACAGAAATTACCACGAGTAAGATCTACAGAAAATACCACGAGTAAGATCTATAGAAATTACCACGAGTAAGATCTACAGAAATTACCACGACTAAGATCTACAGAAATTACCACGAGTAAGATCTGCAGAAATTACCGCGAGTAAGATCTATAGAATTTACCACGAGTAAGATCTACAGAAATTACCACAAGTAAGATCTACAGAAATTACCGCGAGTAAGATCTACAGAAATTACCGCGAGTAAAATCTACGGAATTTACGGAAGTAAAATCTACAGAATTTGCCACAAGTGAAATCTACATAAATTACCTGAGCAAGATCTACATAAATTACCATGAATAAGATGTACATAAAATACATGAGCAAGATCTACATAAATTACCTGAGCAAAATCTACAGAAATTACCATGAATAAGATGTACATAAAATACATGAGCAAGATCTACATAAATTACCTGAGCAAGATCTACATAAATTACCATGAATAAGATGTACATAAATTACCTGAGCAAGATCTACATAAATTACCCGAGCAAGATCTACAGAAATTACTATGAATAAGATCTACAGAAATTATATGAGCACGATCTATATAAATTAGCTGAGCAATATCAACAGAAATTACATGAGCAAGATCTACAGAAATTACCTGAGCAAAATCTACAGAAATTACCATGAATAAGATCTACATAGACTGTTATGAGCAAAACCTACAGAAATGAGCAGTAAACAATCAAAGTACTAAGCTCTTTTTCCGCCTTTTGGCGCCGTTTGTAGCTTTTTTGAGAACATAGCGTATTACAAACAACATAACACAAAAGTACTAACAACTTCTTATATGTTTTTATCCTTCTGTCTTTGACAAAATTGTGACTTGTTTTATTATTGTGCTTTCGTGTAATTGTTAAATAGGGGATTCAACTGTAGTTTTATTAACTTTAAAAAAGTGATAATTTTGTTTTTATTTTTTTAGATGAGCCAAATCTTGCTTACGTTCCCAATCTTCACTGCTTGCGTTTTAGATGTCACGTTACGTGCGTATCTTTTAATAAATGTATGCGTCTGTTTAATTTCGATATTTAATTGAAAAAGCGCCTCCTGTGAGCACTTGACAACTCTGAGCGCCCTTGGCATAGTCTCGATGTGGATGCGTCGTGTTTTATTTTAGCCCCGAGAGTTATATTTGACGAGTGGCGTGCATTTATTGTTGCGCGATAGCGCTCGAGGATGTTCCGAGTTGTATGACAGCGTTGTCTCTCGCGAGTGGTGCCAAATCTAAGTGGACTGAGTAGAGAAGCGGTTCTCTTTGTGTCTGTTATCACAGTATGTGGTGTAACGTTAGTGAACGAACAAAATCACAATAAGAGGAGATAACTAGCAGACGATGCAGCAGAGTAGGTCATGTGATCAGAAGATATAAGGAAAGCAACTTTAAAAACTGCTTTACTGTGGACGCGGTAAAAAAAAAATGTAAGAAAGACAGATTGGTCGATGTAAGAGAGACAGATTAAGAGTGGTCGACGTAAGAGAGACAGATTAAGAATGGACGAAGTAAGAGAGACAGATTAAGAATGGACGAAGTAAGAGAGACAGATTAAGAGTGGTTGGTGTAAGAAAGACAGATTGGTCGATGTAAGAGAGACAGATTAAGAGTGGTTGGTGTAAGAAAGACAGATTGGTCGATGTAAGAGAGACAGATTAAGAGTGGTCGACGTAAGAGAGACAGATTAAGAATGGACGAAGTAAGAGAGACAGATTAAGAATGGACGAAGTAAGAGAGACAGATTAAGAGTGGTTGGTGTAAGAAAGACAGATTAAGAGTGGTCGACGTAAGAGAGACAGATTAAGAATGGACGAAGTAAGAGAGACAGATTAAGAATGGACGAAGTAAGAGAGACAGATTAAGAGTGGTTGGTGTAAGAAAGACAGATTAAGAGTGGTCGATGTAAGAGAGACAGATTAAGAATGGTCGATGTAAGAAAGACAGATTAAGAGAGGTCGATGTAAGAAAGACAGATTAAGAGTGGTCGATGTAAGAAAGACAGATTAAGAGTGGCCGATGTAAGAAAGACAGAAAAAAATTGAAGTTATAAGAAAGACAGATTAAGAGTGGTCGATGTAAGAGAGGCAGATTAAGAGTGGTCGATGTAAGAGAGACAGATTAAGAGTGGTCGATGTAAGAAAGACAGATTAAGAGTGGTCGATGTAAGAAAGACAGATTAAGAGTGGTCAATGTAAGAAAGACGGATTAAGAGTGGCCGATGTAAGAGAGACAGAAAAATTGAAAATGTAAGAAAGGCAGATTAAGAGTGGTTGATGTAAGAGACAAACAAAAAATATGCCGTGGTCATGAGACAGACTAAGAGTGGAAGATATAAGAGAGGCAGACGAAGAATGAAAGTTAAAAGAGGGACAAACCAAGAATGGAAGATATAAGAGAGACTAGACCAAGAACAACCAGTTGGAGGACAATATAACCAAAGATGAACTCTACGGGTCAGGCACAGACAATTTTTTAAAGGATGACCTTGGACCGGGCGAAAAGGATGACCTCCGTTGTTACCCTAGACGTGCCTCAAGTCATACCAGACACTGGACTGCTTTGTTTGTCGTTCATAAAAGAATGGAAAAAGGGCTTTGCTGAGTGAACCACAGGGCACACGGAGCGTAAAAGACTACGCCTGTACTGTAATATTTGGCACTGGTAGTATCAAGATGGAGCTGGTACTATGGAGCGTAAAAGACTATGCATGTGCTGTAATATTTGGCGCTGGTATTATCACGATGGAGGTGGTACTATAGACCGTAAAAGACTACGCCTATATTGTAGTGTTTGGCACTGGTATTATCAAAATGGAGCTGGTACTATGTAGCGTAAAAGATTATCCATGTACTGTAATATTTGGCGCTGGTATTATCAAGATGGAGCTGGTACAACAGAGCATAAAAGACTACGCCTGTACTGTAGTATTTGGCGCTGGTATTATCAAGATGGAGCTGGTACTACAGAGCATAAAAGACTACGCCTGTACTGTAATATTTGGCGCTGGTATTATCAAGATGGAGCTGGTACTACAGAGCATAAAAGACTTCGCCTGTACTGTAGTATTTGGCACTGGTATTATCAAGATGGAGCTGATACTATAGAGCGTAAAAGACTACGCATATAATGTAGTATTTGGCACTGGTACTAACAAAATGGAGCTGGTACTATAGAGCGTACAGGACTATGTATGTACTGTAGTATATGGCTCTTGTATTATCAATATGGAGCTGGTACTACAGAGCATAAAAGACTACGCCTGTACTGTAGTATTTGGCACTGGTACTATCAAGTTGAAGCTGGTACTTGACAGGAGTGTTGGCATAAAAAAAGAACACAAGCTCTGCCTTTATTGAAGTAGACAGAAAGAACCTAGAAAGAGTTCAAGAATATAGTTATCTTGGAGATATTAAAACTAACATTGGAAAATGTAAGACAGAAACAAACAAAATAATAGAAATCACAAAAGGCAATTTTAATCATTTGAAAAATATGCTCGCACCAAAGCAAATA
Source organism: Megaustenia siamemsis (assembly GCA_032433765.1). Taxonomy (NCBI): domain Eukaryota; kingdom Metazoa; phylum Mollusca; class Gastropoda; order Stylommatophora; family Ariophantidae; genus Megaustenia; species Megaustenia siamemsis. Next base: position 67,275,688 of record JAVIAB010000106.1, on the reverse strand, counting down.
ACATGAGGCATTTACTCAAGCTTCCTATGTGATGCGGAAACATGAACATTAAATAAGAAAATAAAGCAGAAAAATGAAGCCTTTGAAATGTAGATCTATAGGAAAATTGTGAGAATTTGTTAGAAGGAAAAGAATTCAAAAAGGAAGTTCTGAATCGGCTGAAAATGAAAAAAAAAAGAACTGCTTAACACAATTCGGAAAAGACAACATAAATTTGTTGGACATGTGAAACGACATAAAACCTTTCTATAAGTCATATTGGAAGGGATGTTACAAGGTAAATGAGCAGAGGTAGACCAAGACTGAAGTGGACTGATAGCATCAAAAGGTGGACAGGTGAGCCGATGACAACGGGCACCATCAAGACAAGGGGCAGAGCAAAATAGCGTCAACTTTGGTAGCCAACTTTAGATGTGAAGAAGACAGAATGAATGAATGGCGCTTTATAGTAGCCAACCTTCGATGTGGAGACGGCACCCAATGAATGAATGACGTTTCATGGTAGCCAACCTTCGATGTGGAGACGGCACCCAATGAATGAATGGCGCTTCATGGTAGCCAACCTTCGATGTGTAGACGGCACCCAATGAATGAATGACGCTTCATGGTAGCCAACCTTCGATGTGGAGACGGCACCCAATGAATGAATGACGCTTCATGGTAGCCAACCTTCGATGTGTAGACGGCACCCAATGAATGAATGACGCTTCATGGTACCAACCTTCGATGTGGAGACGGCACCCAATGAATGAATGGCGCTTCATGGTAGCCAACCTTCGATGTGGAGACGGCACCCAATGAATGAATGACGCTTCATGGTAGCCAACCTTCGATGTGTAGACGGCACCCAATGAATGAATGACGCTTCATGGTACCAACCTTCGATGTGGAGACGGCACCCAATGAATGAATGACGCTTCATGGTAGCCAACCTTCGATGTGGAGACGGCACCCAATGAATGAATGACGCTTCATGGTAGCCAACCTTCGATGTGGAGACGGCACCCAATGAATGAATGACGCTTCATTGTACCAACCTTCGATGTGGAGACGGCACCCAATGAATGAATGACGCTTCATGGTACCAACCTTCGATGTGGAGACGGCACCCAATGAATGAATGACGCTTCATGGTACCAACCTTCGATGTGGAGACGGCACCCACTGAATGAATGACGCTTCATGGTACCAACCTTCGATGTGGAGACGGCACCCAATGAATAAATGACGCTTCATGGTACCAACCTTCGATGTGGAGACGGCACCCACTGAATGAATGCCACTGCCTTTAATAACCATTTATATGGACTCCCACCGGTGTTATGTATTTAGTACAATGCGCTGAAATGTTCTGTGTAATAAAACACGATTATTATTATTTATCTTATTGAATGTTGATCATTGATGAAGAATACCAGACAACTTAGGAGAATGGCTAGGCAGAAAGTCAACAACACAAATATTTGTTTGTTTGTTCGCCAGCTTTTACCTCTGACGAAGTCGCTAGAGGCTAGGAACTGAATTGTGTGTGTTAATCCATTTTTCCCTGGAAGCCGTGTGCACAGGGGTGACTCGCCGCACAGGCAGATAACTCCGACTTCGGAGGTACTCATATTTTTTTAATAACAGAAATGATAAATAACTATTGAGATCGAAAGTTATGGAGAGACATTATCACCTACGCCAGCAGGCCCGGTACTTGATGATGAAGATGATTATTGACCTATATGATAATAATTACCATGGTCTGATATACCAGAAAACAGTCATTGTCCAAGAAACGAGAAGACGAGAATCAACCGAGACAAACGTCGAGGGCGAGATGCTGAAACCAAGTGAGCATTATCTTACAAATATTCGGGAACCACTGAAGCAGAGTGAGAAATCCTGGTGCCCCGCGGCGTTTGTAATAGAGTGAGTGTACGAAGAGCTAGCTTGATGTGCCTGAAGAGGAATGACTCGTATGTGAAAGGAGAAATAATGGAAGGTTCTTTAAAAGAAACTTCAAAATGACAAGGGGTAGATAAGAAATGGAGCAGGACGTACATTATTGTGCGTGAGGATTTAGTGCGTGCGTGATAAATGAATTAGCCATTTTGATATATCATATCAGAGTTATTGACAAAGGGAAATAATCTAAAACATTTATAGAGAGTCTTATTTGTGACTCTTCTGAGTGTTTTAGAATGATAAAAGAAGAATTTAGAGAATTCTAATTTTGAATGGAAAAGATTTAGCACTAGAATGAGTAAGATAACGAGAGAGTAGGTGATGGAACAAAACAGAGGGAGTGAAAAAGGCAATGAGTCATAAAAAGGGAGAGAAGGATGTGGGTGGGAGAATGAGTGAGAGAAAAAAGAAGAGAGGTAGTGAGTATTAAAGTAGAGAAAGGGAAAGAGATAGAGGAAATTAAAAAGTGAGGGAGAAAGTGACAGAAGTAAGGGTGAGGTAAGAGAGGAAGTAATATAGCATTTCAAAGGAGGATGCCTGGGGAGTAGAAGGGTGAAATAGATAGTAAAAAAGAAGAGAGAGGGAGAAAGAAAGAGAAATTAATTTGTGTATTATTCCCGGAGTATTTGCTCAGTGTAGAGGAGGGGAAATAATAATATAAAATGTTTGTATACACCGGGATAGATGAGGAAGAGACGGTCAGAGATGGAAAGAAACAATGAAAGAATACAAATAAGAAAGACAAAAATGTCCAACGAAAAAAAAAAGATGGAAATGTGTAAAATTGTAGATAATGGTATAAAAACCTGAGAAAATGAAGAAGGAGAGAAAGAGAGAGAGAAGGTAAGATATATATATATATATATATATATATATATATACACACACACACACACACACACACACACAAACACATATCGCTTGCATGAACATACCAGTCGTATTAAGAATAAGTAGAATGTAAATTCAAATTAAGAAAAGAGAACAAAGTGTAGAATTAAGAAAGACAGAAATTACGTCTCCCAGCTTCTAAAAATAAAGTATTCTTAAAAGTCTTTGAGAATTGGGATTGCTCCAGGCTATTAGTAATACAATGGGCGTCAGCTCTCTTCAAGTGGCTCCACGGGTGATCGGTCTTGTTCAACACTTAGAAGATGATGCACGATGATAGTTGATGTGGCTTACTATTTAAACACGATCCGAATTTGAGCTCTCGGAATCAATTTCACACTCGAGGCAGGCTCAACACGTGCTGACTGCTGTTTGTGGAGTTATGTGAGTTCTGAATCGATTACGTCACAAGCATACATTTAAATGACGTAGCAGATAGCGTGAGTACATTTTCTTACAACGGCTCTTGTTTCTACTTCATTCTGCTATATCCCAATTGCACGGTTATATTGGTGGTACTTGACTAACATTTTAATTATTTATACTTTGTTAATATTTTAACTATTGGTGCTTGCTATTTTAGGAAATTTGTTGGACACGTGAAACGACATAAAACCTTTCTATAAGTTATCTTTGAAGGGATGGTACAAGGTAGATGAGGCAGACGCAGACCAAGACTGAAGTGGACTGATAACATCAAAAGGTGGACAGGTGAACCGATGACAACGGGCACCATCAAGACAAGGGGCAGAGTAAAATAGCGTCAACTTTTGGTAGCCAAATTAAGATGTGAAGACGGCACCCAATGAATGAATGGTGCTCCGTGGTAGTCAACCTTCGATGTGAAGACGGCACCCAATGAATGAATGGTGCTCCGTGGTAGTCAACCTTCGATGTGGAGACGGTACCAAATGAATGAATGACGTAGCAGATAGCGTGAGGACATTTTTTTTAAAAAGTGGCTCTTGTTTCTACTTCATTCTGGTATATCCCATTTGCACCGTTATATTGGTGGTACTTGATTAACATTTTAATTATTTATACTTTGTTAATATTTTAATTATTTATCATCATCATCATGTGCCGTACCTGTTGGCATTGGCGATCATGTCTTTCCACAATCTTCTATCCACAGTGCATCGTATGTGTTCTGTTGTTGGCTATTTTCCATGCCATGACACCAAGCTATCCAGTATTTTCTCTCTTTGTCGTCCGCGATCTCTCTTTCCTTTTATTTTGCCAGTTGTACCCAAGTATTCCAACTTTCCTCTTCTCATGATGTACCCGAAAAATGTTGATTGCTTCTTTCTGATGTTTTTCAAGAGCTCCCTTTTTGTGTTGGCCTCTTTGAGAACTTTCTCATTGGTCTTTTTAGCTGTCCAGGGAACTTTAAACATTCTTCTGAGAAATCCCATCTCTGTGGCCTCTAATCGTCTTTTCATTTGTTTGTCTATTGTCCATGATTCGCTTCCATAGTAATTATTTATACTTTGTTAATATATTTTAACTATTGGTGCTTGCTATTTTAGGAGCCTCGTTGGCTGAGTGGTTAGTGTGATCGCTTCCTAATGAGAAGGTTCCGGGTTAAATCTCCAAAAGTTTGGGATTTTTTTCGAATAGATAAAGCTTCGGGGTTCACCCAGCCGCTAAAAATTGTGTACCAGAGATTTTTCTGCGAAATAAATGCGGTCTGGTGTGTTACCGACCACATCACACAACAAAATATACTGAGGTCAAAATATAAAATATGGTCACTAACACCATATTCAGAGACAGACAGAAGCAGAGATGAAGATGACGGGGACGACATGGAATGATCTTAAAAGAATGGCAAGAAACAAAACGGTCTGGAAAGTGTTTGTTGAAGACCTATGCTCCACGGGGAGCTGAAAGGTAGAAGAGGAAGAACACCATATTCCTCATACGCCCAGCAAGATGTGGAGGGAACTTTTACTTGCTTTACTTACTTAACTATTTAAACAGATTCTGAACTGGGTCGCTCTGAGTTCTAATTTATTAGTCCACTCTTTTTTACATTGCTCTCTAGTCTATATCTATGTCATCATTACCGTTACTTAACTATTTAAATAGATTGGGGACTGGGTCGCTCTGAGTTCTAATTTATTAGTCCACTCTTTTTTACATTGCTCTCTAGTCTATATCTATGTCATCATTACCGTTACTTAACTATTTAAATAGATTGGGGACTGGGTCGCTCCGAGTTCTAATTTATTAGTCCACTCTTTTTTACATTGCTCTCTAGTCTATATCTATGTCATCATTACCGTTACTTAACTATTTAAATAGATTGGGGACTGGGTCGCTCTGAGTTCTAATTTATTAGTCCACTCTTTTTTACATTGCTCTCTAGTCTATATCTATGTCATCATTACCGTTACTTAACTATTTAAATAGATTGGGGACTGGGTCGCTCCGAGTTCTAATTTATTAGTCCACTCTTTTTTACATTGCTCTCTAGTCTATATCTATGTCATCATTACCGTTACTTAACTATTTAAATAGATTGGGGACTGGGTCGCTCTGAGTTCTAGTTTATTAGTCCACTCTTTTTTACATTGCTCTCTAGTCTATATCTATGTCATCATTACCGTTACTTAACTATTTAAATAGATTGGGGACTGGGTCGCTCCGAGTTCTAATTTATTAGTCCACTCTTTTTTACATTGCTCTCTAGTCTATATCTATGTCATCATTACCGTTACTTAACTATTTAAATAGATTGGGGACTGGGTCGCTCCGAGTTCTAATTTATTAGTCCACTCTTTTTTACATTGCTCTCTAGTATATATCTATGTCATCATTACCGTTTAACAAGGAGATAACACTAGAGGTAAAACGGTCACTCTACAGCACAACCTTCATTCCAACATTGTGCTACCAATACCAGCTCTGGACCCTAGTCTCAATAACAATCAGAAAAATAACGACCACCTAATTTTTTTTTTTTTCGTTCGCCAGCTTTGACCTCTGACAAAGTCCCTAGAGATTAGGAACCAGTGGTGGATGTCTAACCATTTATTATGATTATTTGGTAAGACAATTCAGCAAACATGAAATCAGTGCCGTTGCCAGCAACTGTGAAAAGGAAAATAACGCGCTTCTATCCTACAATTTATTTACCTTATTACTACTACTTAAAGTAATTTGTTTTCTGCCTATCATAGCTCGCCCCACGCTACGCCACTGCCTAGAATATAATTTTTGTTGCGCGCATTGGCAATATCAATATTCGTATATGTATGTCATCATCATCATGTACCATACCAGCTGGGTATAAAAAAAAAGTAAAGAGCCCCCGTCACGCCAAGTGGCGTATAGGGAATATGGTGTTAGTGACCATACATTTTACAGACCTTCAGAACATTATTTTTGGGGTAATGTGGTCGGTATTACGGCCGTGCCGCTCTACTTTCCCAGAAAAAAACCCGGTACCCATTTAAGGCTGGGTGAACTCGGAAGCCGTCGATTGGGATCGAACCCTACCCCTTGTCCTTTGCAGACACCAGCTGGGTAGGTGATCATATCTCTCAACAACTTTCGATCTCGACAGTTCTTTGTTCATTTGTTGTTGACCTTCTGCCAAGCCATTCTCTTAAGTTGTCTATTATCTTTTCTCTTTGCTCACCTCTGTCTCTTCGTCCCTAATTTTTCCAGTTGTTACAATATATTTCAGCTGTTCCCTTCCCATTACGTGACCAAAAAATGATAATTGTTTCTTCCTAAAATAGGATATTTGCTCTCTTTTTGCTTTGGCTTCTATTCAGAGCGTTTTCATTACTCTTCTTAACTGCCGTGGTATTCTCAGCATTTTTCTGTAAAACCACATTTCTACAGACTCCATTTATTTTCTTGTTTTATAACGTATGTATATGTAATATCTACATTTATATATAACATGGTAAATAAATATAGAATTAAAAGAGAACATACAAGTGGTACATATTTAATTGTACATTAAGGTTATTGATCAAAACAAAGAAGTCGCTATAAGATAAAGCATTAACAATGTCAATCAAGAAGTGAGTAGTATACAAGGGTCCATTTGATTATTATTTGGCCCGTAAATTAACAAAGATATATAGTGTGGTGCGCAGCGCACCACATGTACATGAGAGACAGGGGGAGTTAACCATGCCATTTCGTGTCGGGATGTTGACCTCTAGGCCAGGTGACCCCGGAAGTGCGCTGTTTATGTCTGGTGTGTGCTGACTTTGGAGCGCTTGGTGTACTTGAGCGATAGTGATAGGTTAGTAGATTATACAACATCAATGAAAAACGATCAAATATAAGACAGAAGACAAAGATATATTTTATTCTTTTATTATCTCAATAGGTGTATAACATACATTGATATTATATAACATTACAAAAATATTCAGTACAGTGAGTCAATATATAGTACATGGATAACATTTATTTACAGATAGGTAGTTGGGTGTCTGCTTAGCGTTGTGTCATAAATGAATCATAAGGGGTGAAACTGTTAGAGATTGCTGGTTAGGCTAAGCTGGTAGTGTAAAGAGTTAAATATCTAAAGGCGTAGTCGAGACGTTATCATCAGCTACCTTTCTTTTTATATAGAAATAGGAAAGAGCATTTCTTGTTTGACTGTAGGAAAATATGGAATTATTTAAGACTTTGAAACCTACATTTTTCCCACCCTTGGCCTTTTGCGTGGCGAGAACCTCTAAAAACATATCTTTATCTAATTTGTTGTGTTGCTTGCTTAACCCTTTACAACTGATTTTATCGTAATCCCCACTACAATGGTACGTCTTACTACATAAGCTAACAAGAGCTGTCCCTTCGTACTCTAGTTTAAAAAGCCCGGGCGTTCGTTTGGTGTACGCTTTAACACCCTTACAGTTTATACAGTCTGTCTTGCTAATATGCGTATCGCAAAACTCGGCAGGAAACCAGTCTTTATATACACTATTAAACTCATCCCGCAGACCTGACTTAACTATGTCCTCTAGCTTAGGTGCGCTTAAGGCTAAGTATAAACTATCAGTATCTGTTTCACATAACTGAAAGTTGGACCTATCTACAAACTTATCTAAGAACTCGAAATAAAAATCTAACATATGAAGTTTTGCATATTGATAGACGAAGAAACCGATTTGTAGGGGCAAGTCCCAAACAGTTTTCTTTTTCTCCATCTCAATTTCAAAAAGATCCTCCCCTATTTCAGTCATCTTTTTAAACCGGGAACTATTAATCATTTTCGATATCTCACCCCCCTGAACGTACGAGACAGCGCTATGATTAGCCTTATTGGTTAGAGTCTTCCCGTAGGCTGAGTTTCCTAAGAGCTTCATCGTATCGCTTACTATAGATTGACTTTCGTCTAGATCACCAGCCCTCCTAGCGTCAGAAACCATTTCGCCAAACTTTTTAAAACAACTAGACGGTTGATATTCTATCACTTGATAAATTTTTGTTACCTCCAAGCCGTGGTCTAAATACCATTTTAACAGTGGTGTTGCCAACAACATTTTTTCCCCGATATAACTACCGATTAGGGTGCGACGAGGGGTTGACAACAAGTTATGTTTGAGGGCATATTCACCCATAAACGGTCCAATATCATCACGCGTGACATCAATATTTTTGAAAATTGGAGTCATCTCACTGAAATGTTCCTTCAGACGGTCGGGGACGTGTAGATCACATTCCACTAAACCAAAACATGTCCCATCTGAAACAGAAGTCAGAATCTGTTTATCACTGAGAGGGAGCCCTTCTTTAGAGTAAGAGGGTCTAGCTCTAGGGATGGCTTTAGAAAGGAAAGCCCTAATGGTTGGGTCAGACTTTTTCAGAGCCTGCCACTCACATTCCCACATAACTTCTACTGGGACTTTTACCTCCTCAGTTAGGTAGGTGTGTATCTCACATGTTTTTTCAAACAGCTCGAACAAGGGTTTATTATTAACAGGGTTTCTATCTTTATCTTTGGTGAGGGGACAGTCTTTGTGACCATGGTACAGACAACCATGAAAATTATAGCCTCTTCTATTGGATTTATCCCACCCATCCACAGGGATATTTCTAGCACCTAATCGAAACTCCCTCCCGTTAAACTGAGTTTTCAACTCCACCCCTTTTTGGTGGGCGACCCACGTTAGCCACTCTCTACTTTGTTGGACATAATAGTTATCTTTTTCGATCCTAAACCCGGTCTCCATTCTTCTAATAATTGGGTAATCTGTTGGCATTGGGTTCATCAGAGCCCAAAGATACAACGCATTGGCATCGTAACCTTGGATGGATTTGACTACCTTTCCGCCCCTAATAAGCGTTTTGCCTACCTCGTGATACCTATGGAAAATTATAGAGGGACCCCCGACGATATTATCTCTAATCATTGTGTGTAGACTCGCCTGTTTGCTCGAACATAAACTAAACATTACATCCCTATCAACAGTCTTAAAAAGATACTTTAAACAAACACCCGGAACCGAAATGGCGTCTTTAAAACAGTCTACACCCCGCTCCCCATAAAAGCGAACCTGCTGCTCCAAGGCTTCTAAAAAGGGGACTACATCTTTGTTGTTATACCACACCAAAAAGTCCCTAAGGGTGGTCATGTTATTGGCCTTCCAGACCTTTTTACACAGAGCGTACTCCTCCTTGGAAATATTGGAATTTTTTAACGACGAATAAAATGCTTCGTGTGGGGGTAGTTCTGTCTCGTCCAACTTTTGGGGGTCGTCTATATATTCATAACAAAAGTAACCCTTTGACTCACTAATCTTATAAGCTGCCAGATATTTACTATAGCTAAACCCGGGGGCTAGATAGTTTACTATATCTAAGAATTTTAGATTCTGTGTTGCAATACACATGAAGTTGTTGTTCCTTTTAACTATAAACTTGAACGGTCTTTCTACTTTGTAGTCTACTTCCATTTTATCTTCCTCTTCTTCGATAACATCGGCGTCTTCTTCTTCTTCTTCTTCTTCTGCTTCTTCACCCACTTGGGCAGTGGCATCCATGAAGTGCTTTATTAAATAAGGTTTAATGACGTTGACGTCATATTTCCCCGAGTTAAAACCTATAACTGGAAGCTCTTTTAAATACTCATCAAACTTAGCTATTAGCTTGTCTTTATTCAGTTCATGGAGTTGAGTAAAAATACTTTCAAACCGATCTCGCAACAACGAGTAAGCCTTAGCAGCTATACCAGTGAGATAATCAACCATCTGACTAACTAAAACCTGTGGGTCACCCTTCGTTATGAAGCATTTTGGGGCCTCCAACCCTGGGACATTTGACGCTATAGAGCAGGAGAGGGGTACGTGTTTAGCTACAAAGGTAGTCGAGTGCGTCTCTTTGGGAACATTCCTACTATCAAAGTAGCATTCATAATCGAATGTCGCCCTGAATGGGTAAATAAAACACTCTGGAGTACTGAGCCCTTCAGCGCTGATCGCGTCCCATACACTTTCAGGTGAAGAGTAAACACCACCTTTATATGTCTCTACAGCCATATCCCCATTGCAAGTTTTTTCGTGCCTATCCATACGCCCAAACTTTTTCCACAATTTCCCACATTTTCCACAAGAAAAGCTTTTACTAGCCCTGGAAAGATCGTTTATATAAAAGAAGTGGTTTTTGTAAAGTAAAAGACGGAGAGTTTCACTATAACTACTGCCACTTCTCAGGACAATACGCAAGGATTGTTGAGAATCAAACTCTAAAATATCTATGTTTATTGAAAAACAACTTTCTAAGAGAGACATTTCAGCAAGAGTTACACCGTGAAAGTTATTTAACTTTAGAGACGGGTTAAACTGTTTGAAAAGTAGTCTCGAAACCTTCCTAACATTAGTATTTGAAGTTCCTCGATAGACAGCTAGACAACGGAAGAAGCAGAGATTATCATTGTAAACTTTAGAATTGGAGTCGTTTTGAAGGATATTAATACCATGATTTGATGCAATGTAGGGTGGGATATCTATCAGACACCCTATAGGATAATCTTGAAGTTTATAAATATAAACACTCGTACTGACTAATGATTCTAAGGTATATTTGGTTGTCTCCCTGTTTTTATTTGCATACCCTAATATATCACTTTCATTTAATCTATTGACAAATGTTTCAAAATCATTTCTGTTGTTAACTAACAAGGGTTTGTCTAACCCTGTCGCGTTATTCGAGCTGGCGTGAAAGTAACGCAATCCCTGTGTCTCCCTATGTCTTAAAACTAGATGATGACTATAATTCACCTTGAAACGCTTTTTCTGGGCTAGAAAAATTGGGTTTACAAGGGTCTTCCAATCTATAGGAGTATCAGGTTGATGAAATATAGTGTATGTGTCCATGTATTTGGTCCTACGTTCATGTGTTCTAATAGCTAACCAGTTGTTCTTATATATCTTCTTAATATCTTGAGGTAACTTATTTAAAGAGTCTATTTCATTAATAAGTCTTGGTCTCTTTGAGAGCTCTTGAGTCGAACTCTTTACTGTCCGCTTGCGTGAGGTTGTCGATACCAGTGGACCCGCTGGCGTTGATGGTGTTGAGGTGTCCACAGCTATGTCATGACTAGCAAGATGTACTCGCAGATGGCTTGCTCCAGTGAATATTTGTTGACAGATGTGGCAGATATATGAGGTAATACTTGGCTCTTTAGAAGGTACATTAGCTGCTGAGGCAGGGGTTGGTGATGCAGGAACTACTGAGGCAAGAGATACAGGATGCTCTGTCTTGATATGTCTGGCAAGGCTGTCTACTCTTGTATATACTCGTTCACAAACATCACATTTGTATTGCTGACGCCCATGTACACTAGCAACGTGTCGTTTTACGATTCGGCTCCGGGTGAAAGTTTTGGCGCAGAGATGACAAGTGTTAGACATCTGTAGAAAAGAAATTGAAACATTACAACTAAAGAGTAAAGAACAGTAAACATTACAAGAAAAGAAAACAAAAAAAAAGTAAACAACGAGAACTATCGAAATTAGGTTACAAAAGTAACATGTGGATACTAAAAAACCAACTTATCGAAATAAGGTTACTAAAATAACACGTGGATACTAAACAACCAACTTATCGAAAATAGGTTACTAAAGTAACATACTATAATATTAAAGAACTAAGATAACACTTACTTTTTATGTGTTTGAAGGCACGAGACACATCCGTCGTCAACAACTGTAAGCGAAAGTCTGATTACAAGCTTCACAGCCGCGTTATATATACGCCAGAAACACCGGAAGTGTTACTAAAAATAGAACTGACCGCTGATGCAATACCGGAAGTGTTACTAAAAATAGCTTTTGACGGCTGACGTGATGCCCGTGAAGTTTCTAAAAATAGATTTTGACCTATGATGCAATACCAGGCAACTTTATAGGAGTTTTTCCCCTTGACCCTTTATGAGGGGACGCCCATGAAACTGTTAAAAATAGTAAATTTACACGCTAGGGTTACCCCAAACTTTATTTTAGTCATCCACATAGCAAAAATTTACATAAAAACAACTTTTGAAATTACTACCCCCGTACCCATTTTTGGCGGTTACGCCCATGAAACTGTTAAAAATAGTCAATTTAACATCTAGACATACTCCAAACTTTATATTAAGCATCCCCATAACAAAAATTTACATAAAAACAACTTTTGAAATTACTACCCCTGTACCCATTTTTGGCGGTTACGCCCATGAAACTGTTAAAAATAGTCAAATTAACACCTAGACATACCCCAAACTTTATATTAAGCATCCCCATAACAAAAATTTACATAAAAACAACTTTTGAAATTACTACCCCTGTACCCATTTTTTTTTTTGGCGGTTACGCCCATGAAACTGTTAAAGATAGTAAATTTAACATCTAGACATACCCCAAACTTCATTTTAGTCATCCCCGTATCAAGAATTTACATAAAAACAACTTTTGAAATTACTACCCCTGTACCCATTTTTGGCGGTTACGCCCATGAAATCGATAAAAAAAATTGAAGTTTAACCTATTGGCATATATCAAACATAATTTGTGACACGCCCATGTATCAAATTTACCTAAAAAATCAACCAAAAATTAGTAGTATAGATTGGCACTTAGGATGGATAGACTATAAGGAAAAATGTAGACTCTCATATAAGGAATATTCATGGAAGCAGAAAAATCTGCTGGTAGACTATTTATATAAGGAATATTCTGCTTCTGGAAGCAGCATTACGCATCCTAATTGACATACTATACTACTAATTTTTGGTTGATTTTTTAGGTAAATTTGATACATGGGCGTGTCACAAATTATGTTTGATGTATGCCAATAGGTTAAACTTCAATTTTTTTTATCGATTTCATGGGCGTAACCGCCAAAAATGGGTACAGGGGTAGTAATTTCAAAAGTTGTTTTTATGTAAATTCTTGATACGGGGATGACTAAAATGAAGTTTGGGGTATGTCTAGATGTTAAATTTACTATCTTTAACAGTTTCATGGGCGTAACCGCCAAAAAAAAAAATGGGTACAGGGGTAGTAATTTCAAAAGTTGTTTTTATGTAAATTTTTGTTATGGGGATGCTTAATATAAAGTTTGGGGTATGTCTAGGTGTTAATTTGACTATTTTTAACAGTTTCATGGGCGTAACCGCCAAAAATGGGTACAGGGGTAGTAATTTCAAAAGTTGTTTTTATGTAAATTTTTGTTATGGGGATGCTTAATATAAAGTTTGGAGTATGTCTAGATGTTAAATTGACTATTTTTAACAGTTTCATGGGCGTAACCGCCAAAAATGGGTACGGGGGTAGTAATTTCAAAAGTTGTTTTTATGTAAATTTTTGCTATGTGGATGACTAAAATAAAGTTTGGGGTAACCCTAGCGTGTAAATTTACTATTTTTAACAGTTTCATGGGCGTCCCCTCATAAAGGGTCAAGGGGAAAAACTCCTATAAAGTTGCCTGGTATTGCATCATAGGTCAAAATCTATTTTTAGAAACTCCACGGGCATCACGTCAGCCGTCAAAAGCTATTTTTAGTAACACTTCCGGTATTGCATCAGCGGTCAGTTCTATTTTTAGTAACACTTCCGGTGTTTCTGGCGTATATATATCGCGGCTGTGAAGCTTGTAATCAGACTTTCGCTTACAGTTGTTGACGACGGATGTGTCTCGTGCCTTCAAACACATAAAAAGTAAGTGTTATCTTAGTTCTTTAATATTATAGTATGTTACTTAGTAACCTATTTTCGATAAGTTGGTTGTTTAGTATCCACGTGTTATTTTAGTAACCTTATTTCGATAAGTTGGTTTTTTAGTATCCACATGTTACTTTTGTAACCTAATTTCGATAGTTCTCGTTGTTTACTTTTTTTTTGTTTTCTTTTCTTGTAATGTTTACTGTTCTTTACTCTTTAGTTGTAATGTTTCAATTTCTTTTCTACAGATGTCTAACACTTGTCATCTCTGCGCCAAAACTTTCACCCGGAGCCGAATCGTAAAACGACACGTTGCTAGTGTACATGGGCGTCAGCAATACAAATGTGATGTTTGTGAACGAGTATATACAAGAGTAGACAGCCTTGCCAGACATATCAAGACAGAGCATCCTGTATCTCTTGCCTCAGTAGTTCCTGCATCACCAACCCCTGCCTCAGCAGCTAATGTACCTTCTAAAGAGCCAAGTATTACCCCATATATCTGCCACATCTGTCAACAAATATTCACTGGAGCAAGCCATCTGCGAGTACATCTTGCTAGTCATGACATAGCTGTGGACACCTCAACACCATCAACGCCAGCGGGTCCACTGGTATCGACAACCTCACGCAAGCGGACAGTAAAGAGTTCGACTCAAGAGCTCTCAAAGAGACCAAGACTTATTAATGAAATAGACTCTTTAAATAAGTTACCTCAAGATATTAAGAAGATATATAAGAACAACTGGTTAGCTATTAGAACACATGAACGTAGGACCAAATACATGGACACATACACTATATTTCATCAACCTGATACTCCTATAGATTGGAAGACCCTTGTAAACCCAATTTTTCTAGCCCAGAAAAAGCGTTTCAAGGTGAATTATAGTCATCATCTAGTTTTAAGACATAGGGAGACACAGGGATTGCGTTACTTTCACGCCAGCTCGAATAACGCGACAGGGTTAGACAAACCCTTGTTAGTTAACAACAGAAATGATTTTGAAACATTTGTCAATAGATTAAATGAAAGTGATATATTAGGGTATGCAAATAAAAACAGGGAGACAACCAAATATACCTTAGAATCATTAGTCAGTACGAGTGTTTATATTTATAAACTTCAAGATTATCCTATAGGGTGTCTGATAGATATCCCACCCTACATTGCATCAAATCATGGTATTAATATCCTTCAAAACGACTCCAATTCTAAAGTTTACAATGATAATCTCTGCTTCTTCCGTTGTCTAGCTGTCTATCGAGGAACTTCAAATACTAATGTTAGGAAGGTTTCGAGACTACTTTTCAAACAGTTTAACCCGTCTCTAAAGTTAAATAACTTTCACGGTGTAACTCTTGCTGAAATGTCTCTCTTAGAAAGTTGTTTTTCAATAAACATAGATATTTTTGAGTTTGATTCTCAACAATCCTTGCGTATTGTCCTGAGAAGTGGCAGTAGTTATAGTGAAACTCTCCGTCTTTTACTTTACAAAAACCACTTCTTTTATATAAACGATCTTTCCAGGGCTAGTAAAAGCTTTTCTTGTGGAAAATGTGGGAAATTGTGGAAAAAGTTTGGGCGTATGGATAGGCACGAAAAAACTTGCAATGGGGATATGGCTGTAGAGACATATAAAGGTGGTGTTTACTCTTCACCTGAAAGTGTATGGGACGCGATCAGCGCTGAAGGGCTCAGTACTCCAGAGTGTTTTATTTACCCATTCAGGGCGACATTCGATTATGAATGCTACTTTGATAGTAGGAATGTTCCCAAAGAGACGCACTCGACTACCTTTGTAGCTAAACACGTACCCCTCTCCTGCTCTATAGCGTCAAATGTCCCAGGGTTGGAGGCCCCAAAATGCTTCATAACGAAGGGTGACCCACAGGTTTTAGTTAGTCAGATGGTTGATTATCTCACTGGTATAGCTGCTAAGGCTTACTCGTTGTTGCGAGATCGGTTTGAAAGTATTTTTACTCAACTCCATGAACTGAATAAAGACAAGCTAATAGCTAAGTTTGATGAGTATTTAAAAGAGCTTCCAGTTATAGGTTTTAACTCGGGGAAATATGACGTCAACGTCATTAAACCTTATTTAATAAAGCACTTCATGGATGCCACTGCCCAAGTGGGTGAAGAAGCAGAAGAAGAAGAAGAAGAAGAAGACGCCGATGTTATCGAAGAAGAGGAAGATAAAATGGAAGTAGACTACAAAGTAGAAAGACCGTTCAAGTTTATAGTTAAAAGAAACAACAACTTCATGTGTATTGCAACACAGAATCTAAAATTCTTAGATATAGTAAACTATCTAGCCCCCGGGTTTAGCTATAGTAAATATCTGGCAGCTTATAAGATTAGTGAGTCAAAGGGTTACTTTTGTTATGAATATATAGACGACCCCCAAAAGTTGGACGAGACAGAACTACCCCCACACGAAGCATTTTATTCGTCGTTAAAAAATTCCAATATTTCCAAGGAGGAGTACGCTCTGTGTAAAAAGGTCTGGAAGGCCAATAACATGACCACCCTTAGGGACTTTTTGGTGTGGTATAACAACAAAGATGTAGTCCCCTTTTTAGAAGCCTTGGAGCAGCAGGTTCGCTTTTATGGGGAGCGGGGTGTAGACTGTTTTAAAGACGCCATTTCGGTTCCGGGTGTTTGTTTAAAGTATCTTTTTAAGACTGTTGATAGGGATGTAATGTTTAGTTTATGTTCGAGCAAACAGGCGAGTCTACACACAATGATTAGAGATAATATCGTCGGGGGTCCCTCTATAATTTTCCATAGGTATCACGAGGTAGGCAAAACGCTTATTAGGGGCGGAAAGGTAGTCAAATCCATCCAAGGTTACGATGCCAATGCGTTGTATCTTTGGGCTCTGATGAACCCAATGCCAACAGATTACCCAATTATTAGAAGAATGGAGACCGGGTTTAGGATCGAAAAAGATAACTATTATGTCCAACAAAGTAGAGAGTGGCTAACGTGGGTCGCCCACCAAAAGGGGTGGAGTTGAAAACTCAGTTTAACGGGAGGGAGTTTCGATTAGGTGCTAGAAATATCCCTGTGGATGGGTGGGATAAATCCAATAGAAGAGGCTATAATTTTCATGGTTGTCTGTACCATGGTCACAAAGACTGTCCCCTCACCAAAGATAAAGATAGAAACCCTGTTAATAATAAACCCTTGTTCGAGCTGTTTGAAAAAACATGTGAGATACACACCTACCTAACTGAGGAGGTAAAAGTCCCAGTAGAAGTTATGTGGGAATGTGAGTGGCAGGCTCTGAAAAAGTCTGACCCAACCATTAGGGCTTTCCTTTCTAAAGCCATCCCTAGAGCTAGACCCTCTTACTCTAAAGAAGGGCTCCCTCTCAGTGATAAACAGATTCTGACTTCTGTTTCAGATGGGACATGTTTTGGTTTAGTGGAATGTGATCTACACGTCCCCGACCGTCTGAAGGAACATTTCAGTGAGATGACTCCAATTTTCAAAAATATTGATGTCACGCGTGATGATATTGGACCGTTTATGGGTGAATATGCCCTCAAACATAACTTGTTGTCAACCCCTCGTCGCACCCTAATCGGTAGTTATATCGGGGAAAAAATGTTGTTGGCAACACCACTGTTAAAATGGTATTTAGACCACGGCTTGGAGGTAACAAAAATTTATCAAGTGATAGAATATCAACCGTCTAGTTGTTTTAAAAAGTTTGGCGAAATGGTTTCTGACGCTAGGAGGGCTGGTGATCTAGACGAAAGTCAATCTATAGTAAGCGATACGATGAAGCTCTTAGGAAACTCAGCCTACGGGAAGACTCTAACCAATAAGGCCAATCATAGCGCTGTCTCGTACGTTCAGGGGGATGAGATATCGAAAATGATTAATAGTTCCCGGTTTAAAAAGATGACTGAAATAGGGGAGGATCTTTTTGAAATTGAGATGGAGAAAAAGAAAACTGTTTGGGACTTGCCCCTACAAATCGGTTTCTTCGTCTATCAATATGCAAAACTTCGTATGTTAGATTTTTATTTCGAGTTCTTAGATAAGTTTGTAGATAGGTCCAACTTTCAGTTATGTGAAACAGATACTGATAGTTTATACTTAGCCTTAAGCGCACCTAAGCTAGAGGACATAGTTAAGTCAGGTCTGCGGGATGAGTTTAATAGTGTATATAAAGACTGGTTTCCTGCCGAGTTTTGCGATACGCATATTAGCAAGACAGACTGTATAAACTGTAAGGGTGTTAAAGCATACACCAAACGAACGCCCGGGCTTTTTAAACTAGAGTACGAAGGGACAGCTCTTGTTAGCTTATGTAGTAAGACGTACCATTGTAGTGGGGATTACGATAAAATCAGCTGTAAAGGGTTAAGCAAGCAACACAACAAATTAGATAAAGATATGTTTTTAGAGGTTCTCGCCACGCAAAAGGCCAAGGGTGGGAAAAATGTAGGTTTCAAAGTCTTAAATAATTCCATATTTTCCTACAGTCAAACAAGAAATGCTCTTTCCTATTTCTATATAAAAAGAAAGGTAGCTGATGATAACGTCTCGACTACGCCTTTAGATATTTAACTCTTTACACTACCAGCTTAGCCTAACCAGCAATCTCTAACAGTTTCACCCCTTATGATTCATTTATGACACAACGCTAAGCAGACACCCAACTACCTATCTGTAAATAAATGTTATCCATGTACTATATATTGACTCACTGTACTGAATATTTTTGTAATGTTATATAATATCAATGTATGTTATACACCTATTGAGATAATAAAAGAATAAAATATATCTTTGTCTTCTGTCTTATATTGATCGTTTTTCATTGATGTTGTATAATCTACTAACCTATCACTATCGCTCAAGTACACCAAGCGCTCCAAAGTCAGCACACAGCAGACATAAACAGCGCACTTCCGGGGTCACCTGGCCTAGAGGTCAACATCCCGACACGAAATGGCATGGTTAACTCCCCCTGTCTCTCATGTACATGTGGTGCGCTGCGCACCACACTATATATCTTTGTTAATTTACGGGCCAAATAATAATCAAATGGACCCTTGTATACTACTGAAGTGAAATTTAGACGTTGGAAATAGCTAGACCATGTTCTACGATTGGAACGAACCAGGCATCCTCACCTAGCATTAACATGGACACCACCTGGTAAACGAAGAAGAGGCAGACTATTGGGGACAAGGTGACGAACCATACATGAGGAAATGAAAGAGGTCCTGGCGAGAATTGTCCATGCTTGATCCATACTGGAGACAAATAATAATAAATGAATATTATTATAGAGGGAAACTTCCGAGGCGATAATTCAGGGAATCATAGAAGGAAGAGGTATGTATTACAGCACTCAGAAAAAAATGACAAAAAACAACAGAAAAAAAAGAACAATATATGGTCCGAAGCAGGATCGAACCCGTGTCGGGATCGAAACCTCGATCAACCCGCGCGGTGCCATGGAGTACGGGTTCGATCATGCTTCGGACCATATATTGTTCTTTTTTTCTGTTGTTGTTTTTTGTCATTATTTTTTCTGAGTGCTGCAATACATACCTCTTCCTCCTATGATTCTTTGATCCATACCGGAATGAGTGGAGATCTCTAGTGAGTGCCCTATGTTGGGTAGAGATCTCTAGTGAGTGCCCTATGTTGGGTAGAGATCTCTAGTGAGTGCCCTATGTTGGGTAGAGATCTCTAGTGAGTGCCCTATGTTGGGTAGAGATCTCTAGTGAGTGCCCTATGTTGGGTAGAGATCTCTAGTGAGTGCCCTATGTTGGGTAGAGATCTCTAGTGAGTGCCCTATGTTGGGTAGAGATCTCTAGTGAGTGCCCTATGTTGGGTAGAGATCTCTAGTGAGTGCCCTATGTTGGGTAGAGATCTCTAGTGAGTGCCCTATGTTGGGTAGAGATCTCTAGTGAGTGCCCTATGTTGGGTAGAGATCTCTAGTGAGTGCCCTATGTTGGGTAGAGATCTCTAGTGAGTGCCCTATGTTGGGTAGAGATCTCTAGTGAGTGCCCTATGTTGGGTAGAGATCTCTAGTGAGTGCCCTATGTTGGGTAGAGATCTCTAGTGAGTGCCCTATGTTGGGTAGAGATCTCTAGTGAGTGCCCTATGTTGGGTAGAGATCTCTAGTGAGTGCCCTATGTTGGGTAGAGATCTGTAGTGAGTGCCCTATGTTGGGTAGAGATCTCTAGTGAGTGCCCTATGTTGGGTAGAGATCTCTAGTGAGTGCCCTATGTTGGGTAGAGATCTCTAGTGAGTGCCCTATGTTGGGTAGAGATCTCTAGTGAGTGCCCTATGTTGGGTAGAGATCTCTAGTGAGTGCCCTATGTTGGGTAGAGATCTCTAGTGAGTGCCCTATGTTGGGTAGAGATCTCTAGTGAGTGCCCTATGTTGGGTAGAGATCTCTAGTGAGTGCCCTATGTTGGGTAGAGATCTCTAGTGAGTGCCCTATGTTGGGTAGAGATCTCTAGTGAGTGCCCTATGTTGGGTAGAGATCTCTAGTGAGTGCCCTATGTTGGGTAGAGATCTCTAGTGAGTGCCCTATGTTGGGTAGAGATCTCTAGTGAGTGCCCTATGTTGGGTAGAGATCTCTAGTGAGTGCCCTATGTTGGGTAGAGATCTCTAGTGAGTGCCCTATGTTGGGTAGAGATCTCTAGTGAGTGCCCTATGTTGGGTAGAGATCTCTAGTGAGTGCCCTATGTTGGGTAGAGATCTCTAGTGAGTGCCCTATGTTGGGTAGAGATCTCTAGTGAGTGCCCTATGTTGGGTGGAGATCTCTAGTGAGTGCCCTATGTTGGGTAGAGATCTCTAATGAGTGCCCTATGTTGGGTAGAGATCTCTAGTGAGTGCCCTATGTTGGGTAGAGATCTCTAGTGAGTGCCCTATGTTGGGTAGAGATCTCTAGTGAGTGCCCTATGTTGGGTGGAGATCTCTAGTGAGTGCCCTATGTTGGGTGGAGATCTCTAGTGAGTGCCCTATGTTGGGTAGAGATCTCTAGTGAGTGCCCTATGTTGGGTAGAGATCTCTAGTGAGTGCCCTATGTTGGGTAGAGATCTGTAGTGAGTGCCCTATGTTGGGTAGAGATCTCTAGTGAGTGCCCTATGTTGGGTAGAGATCTCTAGTGAGTGCCCTATGTTGGGTAGAGATCTCTAGTGAGTGCCCTATGTTGGGTAGAGATCTCTAGTGAGTGCCCTATGTTGGGTGGAGATCTCTAGTGAGTGCCCTATGTTGGGTAGAGATCTCTAGTGAGTGCCCTATGTTGGGTGGAGATCTCTAGTGAGTGCCCTATGTTGGGTGGAGATCTCTAGTGAGTGCCCTATGTTGGGTAGAGATCTCTAGTGAGTGCCCTATGTTGGGTGGAGATCTCTAGTGAGTGCCCTATGTTGGGTAGAGATCTCTAGTGAGTGCCCTATGTTGGGTAGAGATCTCTAGTGAGTGCCCTATTTTGGGTAGAGATCTCTAGTGAGTGCCCTATGTTGGGTAGAGATCTCTAGTGAGTGCCCTATGTTGGGTAGAGATCTCTAGTGAGTGCCCTATGTTGGGTAGAGATCTCTAGTGAGTGCCCTATGTTGGGTAGAGATCTCTAGTGAGTGCCCTATGTTGGGTAGAGATCTCTAGTGAGTGCCCTATGTTGGGTAGAGATCTCTAGTGAGTGCCCTATGTTGGGTAGAGATCTCTAGTGAGTACCCTATGTTGGGTAGAGATCTCTAGTGAGTGCCCTATGTTGGGTAGAGATCTCTAGTGAGTGCCCTATGTTGGGTAGAGATCTCTAGTGAGTGCCCTATGTTGGGTAGAGATCTCTAGTGAGTGCCCTATGTTGGGTAGAGATCTCTAGTGAGTGCCCTATGTTGGGTAGAGATCTCTAGTGAGTGCCCTATGTTGGGTAGAGATCTCTAGTGAGTGCCCTATGTTGGGTAGAGATCTCTAGTGAGTGCCCTATGTTGGGTAGAGATCTCTAGTGAGTGCCCTATGTTGGGTAGAGATCTCTAGTGAGTGCCCTATGTTGGGTAGAGATCTCTAGTGAGTGCCCTATGTTGGGTAGAGATCTCTAGTGAGTGCCCTATGTTGGGTAGAGATCTCTAGTGAGTGCCCTATGTTGGGTAGAGATCTCTAGTGAGTGCCCTATGTTGGGTAGAGATCTCTAGTGAGTGCCCTATATTGGGTAGAGATCTCTAGTGAGTGCCCTATATTGGGTAGAGATCTCTAGTGAGTGCCCTATATTGGGTAGAGATCTCTAGTGAGTGCCCTATGTTGGGTAGAGATCTCTAGTGAGTGCCCTATGTTGGGTAGAGATCTCTAGTGAGTGCCCTATGTTGGGTAGAGATCTCTAGTGAGTGCCCTATGTTGGGTAGAGATCTCTAGTGAGTGCCATACGTTGGGTGGAGATCTCTAGTGAGTGCCCTATGTTGGAACCGAATATCACAGGGTTAACAAGAAGAAGTTTATTGACTTCTGATTCTGAGACTAAACAACAAACAGTCTTCACTTTCCTTGCTTCTGTTGCCTTTCAGCGTCGAGAGAATTCGGAGTGCTCGGGCCAATGCTCTTTAGTCTGTCTGTTGTGTAGTGCTCATAGTGACGTCTGCTTTCTCATTAATTCACCTTTTTCCAGATCCACCTTTTCCACTCTCCGTTTTTTCCCTTGTTTTTAAAACTCTGTAGGCAACACTATCTGGTAGTGGTTATGACAAGCCATTACATGTTCAAGCCATTTAATTTGACGTATCTTAATATGAGTCTATAGATTTTCCTATTATATCCTCATTTTTTTAATTGAGTCTTTTCTTGTTGAATTCAGTACTTCTTATGGCATCTCACCTTCTTAGTGGCGATGCCTTTTTCTTCTTTCCAGAACATTCGTAAAGACATCAACAAAAATATAGTAAAAAAAAAGTACCCCCGTTACGCCAAGTGGCGTATAGGGAATATGGTGTTTGTGACCAGAAATTTTGCAGACCTTCGGCACATGATTTTTGGGGTAATGTGGTCGGTATTACGCCAGTGCCATTTTACTTTCCCAGAACAAAACCGGTACCCATTAAAGGCTCAGTGAACCGGAAGCCGTCGGATGGAATCGAACCCTACCATTTTGTCCTTTGTTGTCCAGTTCACTAACCACTCAGCTATCGCGGCTCCCTTTCTTAATATGACTCTATCGATTTTCCTATTATATCCTCATTTTTTTATTGTGTCTTTTCTTGTTGCATTCAGTACTTCTTATGGTATCTCACCTTCTTAGTGGCGATGCCTTTTTCTTCTTTCCAGAACATTCGTAAAGCCATCAACAAAAATATAGTGCCACATAATTTGCTTATTAAGTCGGTAAAGTTATCTTAGTGGTACGACTTGTCAGAAAATCGAACGACCAGGCAAAATGATTTTATAACAAAAAGTAAAGGTGCCATCCACGACTTGCCAGACGTATGAGGAATATGGTTTCAGTGACCGTTTTTGTCCAGGACAACGGCATAATTTTGGGTCATGTGGTCGGGTATCACACCAGGCCGACTTTACTTTCCCTGAAAAATCTCTGGTACCCAATTTTAGAGTGTCGGTGAACTCTGTAACTTTGCCGTGGGGGGTTAAGGCAAAGAAATGCAAGTGAATGCATAAAAATGCGAAGCTGCAGTAAAGCTGAATGTGAGGAAAAATTGGAAAAAAAAAGAAAAAATGGTATGTTATAAGCTTTACGTGATTAGTAGACGACACAGATTCGAACAACGTTTCGGCTCAATAGGCCTTCAGCAGGAACAAACAAACAACATACACACACAGATATGTGAATAAATAAAACTAATCCTACATAGCTAACTAGTAATGAAACATCAAAAACAAAATAATCGAAATATGTTGACTTCCCTGTGTGTCGTGGACAGTGGTCAGGCTGGGAAAGGAATTTCTCACGGGTGTAGCTGTAATTTATACCCTCTGGTCAGAAGTAACTTTGCCGTGCCCGAAAAAAAATTCAACTACTTCTGGGAATTGGACCCGGATCGTTCTAATCAGGAAGCGAGCACACCAACCACTCAGCCACCGAGCACACTAACCACTCAGCCACCGAGCACACTAACCACTCAGCCACCGACCACACCAACCACTCAGCCACCGAGCACACTAACCACTCAGCCACCGAGCACACCAACCACTCAGCCACCGAGCACACTAACCACTCAGCCACCGAGCACATTAACCACTGAGCCACCGAGCACACTAACCACTCAGCCACCGAGCACACTAACCACTCAGCCACCGAAGCTCCTTATTTTAAAAAAAAAATCTTTTAGAGTAAAATATAGGTGGAAAAAGAAGAGGACAACAAAAAAGAAACTGAATTGATGAAATCAAAGGCCGGAAAAGGAACACTTGTAAACAAAACACACACAGAAACTGGTGCACAAAAGATATTAATGGAAAAAAAAAGATCACGACTAACAAACTCATCATGTTGGCGTCTCAACGGCTCCCATGGAAACTTAAGGGATGCGAAGGCACGTCTACACCCACCTAGAAACTGCTGCAGCAACAACAACAGCTCCAAAGTTCGGGAAGGTCGTTTGTATAGCCTTTAAGCAAAAAAGATCAACCACATTGCCTCCCCTTACAAGTTAAAGGATTCATAAAACGATTAAACGTCGACATCAGGAATAGAAGTAAAGGCCAACAGAAGAAATAACATTTCTAAAATGCCTTTGAAGTACTGGTGTGTTTCCATAACTTTCCTGGACCCGCCCAATTGTTTTCCGTTCTCAGGATAATCTTGGACCCAGAAATCGACTGCTCTTAAGTCTAGGTCACAACGGGCACGTAATAGACTTACGAGTGTAGCTTTTAGATGTGGTTTCCTCCCTTGTTGAGTCTTGTATCGGTTGATGTTTATGTGATTCAAGGATATTTTGGGGTAGGTACTTAATTCTTTGTGATTTATTACAGCTTGTCTTGCTATCTTTTATATAACTTGCTACTCTTTTTTTTTATTAAATTCATTAATACTTTTCTTTCTTGGTGGAGTATAACTTCTCTCTTTAGGTAACAAAGAGAGGAAAACAATTTTGGGAAACAACTTTCTTCTTTTAAATTAAAGTTTCTTACTTTGTGACTCATTACAGCGTTTTTATTTTTAGATGAACATAACAATTTAAATATATGATGACTATTTTTTTTAATTACAATTTTAAAAAGAAAATCTCTGTGAATGGCGTGTTAATTATTCCACACACCACTTTGTAAAAAAAAAAAAACAATGTTAATGACTTTTATTCTACAAACCACTTTACGAAACAACAATGTGGATGACGTGCTAATTAAACGACAAACCACTTTACGAAACAACAATGTGGATGACGTGCTAATTAATCGACAAACCACTTTACGAAACAACAATGTGGATGACGTGCTAATTAATCGACAAACCACTTTACGAAACAACAATGTGGATGACGTGCTAATTAATCGACAAATCACTTTACGAAACAACAATGTGGATGACGTGCTAATTAATCGACAAACCACTTTACGAAACAACAATGTGGATGACGTGCTAATTAATCGACAAATCACTTTACGAAACAACAATGTTAATGACGTGCTAATTAATCGACAAACCACTTTACGAAACAATAATGTTAATGACGTGCTAATTAATCGACAAATCACTTTACGAAACAATAATGTTAATGACGTGCTAATTAATCGACAAATCACTTTACGAAACAACAATGTGAATGGCGTGTTAATTATTCGAGAAGTCACTTTACGAAAAAAAACAATGTTAATGACGTACTAATTATTCCACAAACCACCTTACGAAACAACAATGTTAATAACATGCTAATTATTCCACAAACCACTTTATGGAAAAAAAACAATGTTAATGACATGCTAATTATTCCACAAACAACTTTATGGAAAAAAACAATGTTAATGACATGCTAATTATTCCACAAACCACTTTATGAAAAAAAACAATGTTAATGACATGCTAATTATTCCACAAACCACTTTATGGAAAAAAACTATGTTAATGACATGCTAATTATTCCACAAACCACTTTATGAAAAAAAAACAATGTTAATGACATGCTAATTATTCCACAAACCACTTTATGAAAAAAAAACAATGTTAATGACATGCTAATTATTCCACAAACCATTTTACGAAACAACAATGTTAATGACGTACAAACTATTCCACAAACCACTTTACGAAACAACAATGTTAATGACGTGCTAATTATTCCACAAACCACTTTACGAAACAACAATGTTAATGACGTGCTAATTATTCCACAAACCACTTTATGAAACAACAATGTTAGTGACGTACTAATTATTCCACAAACCACTTTACGAAACAACAATGTTAATGACGTGCTGATTATTCCACAAACCACTTTACGGTACAACAATTGTGGTGGACTTATCTTTTTGGCGAGAGCAAATATTGCAATTATTCTTCTCATTTTCAGGTACTTATTCTGCGGCATATCGCTCCCTCAATGAGATAGAGCTGCTTGCACAGAACAGAGCCAAATGGCGAGATTTGATAAAATATCTTTAAAAGAATTGTAAACTGCTAGAACAAAAATTCAGATAAGATAAGGAATATCTTGGTCTACGCCCTATGGGCCGGCTACGGCTCGAAAGGTCAATAGATAGATAGATTCTGCGGCATAGCGCTGCCTTTAACTATCTCATTTTACGGTTTGCAGTCTAAATTATTATTTTTTTTCTTCCATTCAAAATTAATATTTACAATTTGTAACCGGCACAGATAACTCTACGTCGTGCAGAGTTCAATTTGCCCGCTGTTAAAACCGATACGGCAATTGGTGAAAGCAGTGGTTTCTATACACAATTGTACAACAAATGTAGACTGGTACACAATTGTACACTGTGGCTCGCCAGATACTGGACACTAGTTTATTGTGTTTTACTATTAAGCACCCACTCTTTCAAATTATCATCATTATCAAGTACCATTCCAGCTGGCGTAGGTGATCATGATTCTCCCCAACCTTCGATCCCGACAGTTATTTATAATTTCTGTTGTTGACCTTCTGACAAGTCATTCTCTTAAGCTGTCTGGTATCGTTTCTCTTTGCTTCCCTCTATTTCTTCGTCCTTCAACTTTCCCAGTTGTCACAATATATTCCAGCTGTTCCCTTCTCATTACATAGCCACAAAAATGATGATTTTTTCTTCTTTATATTGGAAATTAACTCTCTCTTTGTTTTGACCTCTTTCAGAATGTTCTCATTGCTCTTCTTAGCTGTCCATGGTATTCTTAAAAACATTCTTCTGTAAAAACACATTTCTACAGCCTCCAGCGATTTTAAAAAATATATTTTCCTATTCTCCATGATTCTCGCCCATATGGCGACATATATAGTATTTTAGAATTCTTTTTCTTGTTTTTCTTGTCAAAAATGGATTGCATAGTGTCTTCGTAATTTTTTGAAAAGTTGCGTTTGCCTGAGCCATTCTGCATCTTACCTCTGTTGTACATCTACCATCTGAGGTTAACATTGTTCCCAATTATTTAAATTCATTTACCTTTTTAAATACTGTTCCACTTGGTCTTTATTATGCACTGCGGTGATGACTTTGTCTTTGTTACTACCATTACTTCTGTCTTTTTGCTATTAAGGCTGAGTCCTATATTTTTGCTTTCTTTCACTATATCTATATATATATATATATCATCTCTTGTAACTCATTTTCACTCTTAGCGATTAAGACTGTATCATCGGCATACCTTAGATTATTTATATTATGACCTCCAATTACTCTTCCAGATATACCCCATATGCTATTAAATAATCTCACTATATATTTTACATTCGAAAATAAATGTCTAAGGAAAATACTTGGTATAGAATGGAACGAATTCAAAACAAACGAGGAAATTAGAGAAATCGCCAATCAACCACTAATATCTTCAGTAATAAAGAAAAGACGATGGTCATACGTTGGACATGTGATGAGAAGAGATAATAATCGAATAGCAAAGCAAGCCCTCATATGGGAAACAACAGGTAAAAGAAAAAGAGGAAGACCCAGGGAGACACTGAGAAGAACATTGATGAGAGAGGCAAGAGCAGCAGGAATCGGCTCCCTCAATGAGATAGAACTGCTTGCACAGAACAGAGACAGATGGCGAGATTTTATAAAATATCTTTAAAAGAAAACTGCTAGAACAAAAATTCATATAGGAGAAGGTGTATCTTGGTCTACGCCCTATGGGCCGGTTACGGCTCGAAAGGTCAATAGATAGATATATTTTAAATAAATCTGGTGACAGCACACAATCTTGTTTATCACCTTTTTTTATTTGTTGAAACACTCCAGATTATACCAACACATGTTCCAACTATCCTGTGTCAACTCGCACGTACTGTACCACTAACCGTCGCGAACAACAACCGTATTGTGCAAGCACCCTTATCTAAAGGCAGAGATCAGCAGGGAGGCTTGTCGTGCACGATGCGCTACTCCGAGTCACAATAATTAAGCACGTCACACACGCGCACTCTATAGGCACTTTTCTTTTCATATCTTTAACAATGAACGTATTCTCGATCAAATTTCGTTGCAATATCTTGGAGATAAGATCACACATCAAATATACAAGATATTACATGCTCTGCGGGGCCGCGAGTAGTGCTGTAGAGCACACATAACGTTTAACATACCACTCAAGAGTCGCTTTAAAAAACAAGCACTGGTCAAAAGTTGGGAATACGTTATCACATTATAAATTATTGCAATTGAGAAGGATTGATCAAACTTTTGGAATGTTGGCAAATTACAAATTGTAACTTCGAAGGATTGGTTAAATTTCGGAAATGTTGGGTAATTTACAAATTGTAACTTAGAAGGATTGGTTAAATTTCGGAAATGTTGGGTAATTTACAAATTGTAACTTCGAAGGATTGGTTAAATTTCGGAAATGTTGGGTAATTTACAAATTGTTATAGCTTCGAAGGATTGGTTAAACTTTCGATATTTTAAAAAATTACAAATTGTTGCAACTTTGAAGGAGTGATCTAACTTTTGCAATGTTAACAAATTACAAATTGTTGCAGCTTTGAAGGAGTGGTCTAACTTTTGCAATGTTAACAAGTTACAAATTGTTGCAACTTTGAAGGATTGGTCTAACTTTTGCAATGTTAACAAATTACAAATTGTTGCAACTTTGAAGGAGTGGTCTAACTTTTGCAATGTTAACAAATTACAAATTGTTGCAACTTTGAAGGAGTGGTCTAACTTTTGCAATGTTAACAAATTACAAATTGTTGCAACTTTGAAGGATTGGTCTAACTTTTGCAATGTTAACAAATTACAAATTGTTGCAGCTTTGAAGGAGTGGTCTAACTTTTGCAATGTTAACAAGTTACAAATTGTTGTAAATTCAAAGAATTGGGCCTACTGTCTAAATGTTGGCAAATTACAAATCACCGTATTTACGTAATAGCGGGTCGAGATTTAGAAAATAGTCGCAAATCAAAAACTAACTACGAAGAAAATTCCTTAAATTCAGACCTTAAGAAATGTCATAATGTCAACATTTAGAAAATAGAAACTTCATATCTCGGAATATAAAGCATATTGTATATTCGCTGGTTTTGGCTCTTTCAAGCGCACACACAAGCAGTTATTTTACAGGCTGTTTTGACCAGTTAGTTCTAGAAGTTATTCGGGACCTCATCTCCTGAAATTTTAAAGTCTTAATCTCGTGCTTGATTCTGATTCTGGTCATGACCTCAATTCATCTTTTTTGGGACTGCTCCAAAGTCTGGTTACATTCTCAGTGAAGCTTCACAAAGGTTTAAGACCTCAAATTGTGAGTGGTAACTCAGTAAGCACGTTCTCATTTATTGAAAACGAGGCTGAGAAAATACATCTTAATTAATTTGTACTGACGACGCTTCCTGTTTCTGGCTGCGTGATCGATCAAGATTCACAACAATATATTTTGACTTCATAATTAACCAAGTACTCGATTGTTGGATCACGGCTGGTCAATTCTATCACGTTTCAAACTATATCAACACTCTCATCCGTTATTTTATACCGAAAACAGGATGTTTCTGATTTAACGTGGGCTCTATCAATTTAAAACAACATCAACCACACAGAAAAGAAATACAACGGGCGTTGCTAAGTGCCCGAGAATTACACTTCCTAGCGTGCCCTTCTTTCAGTCTTATATTACTATTTTTTTTTTATATGTGCCCCCAATAATGTTGTGCCTGGAGCTCCGCCCCTTTAGCTCCCTTTCCAACACAACGCCACTGACACAGAGCACATAATCAGGTCCCCAAACTGTAAGATATATCCTAGAAAATATGTTAGCTCTTCAAAATGTAATATCCACAAACATGATTCCAAGAAAACAGGGGATGGGGGGGGGGGGGGTAGGAACAAACTACATGATAGTAACGACGGGTTCATACAAACAATTAAGTTAGTTTTTGGTCAAGGGCGTAGCGTGCTGTGGGCGGGGGGGGGGGGGGGGTAGGAACAAACTACATGATAGTAACGACGGGTTCATACAAACAATTAAGTTAGTTTTTGGTCAAGGGCGTAGCGTGCTGTGGGCGGGGGGGGGGGGGTAGGAACAAACTACATGATAGTAACGACGGGTTCATACAAACAATTAAGTTAGTTTTTGGTCAAGGGCGTAGCGTGCCGTGGGCGGGGGGGGGGGGAGGGAAGGGAAAGGGACGATCTATGGCAGTTGTTTCCTTGATGCAATATGCATTGGGGGCGCAAAATTTCATAACAAAAAACGTTAGTAATACCAATACTATTTTGTTTTCAAAGTATGTGAGAGAGTTGTGTTGTCCCGGACCAAGTGAACACACGCTGTGCCGCTGCCAGGGCCAAATTATCATAGTGCACAGCCTTCTGAGATCACCAAAATACAAGCTGAAGAAAGACAAGAAATAGAAGGAAGAAAAGGGGAAACCAATGATTACATGATCGTGATAAAATAAAACAACTACCTCTATGCCATTTTCTTATCTCTGTGATCTGTCATGTGGGTTAAATTTTAATGAGCGACTGGTTTCATTTACTAGATCAACCACTTACCTGACAGTAGGTAATTATACTCGATTCTTCTTCTTATACCTTCCAGCTCCCTGTGGAGCATAGGTCTTCAACACCTTCCAAGCCATTCTGTTTCTTGTCATTCTTTTAAGATCGATCCATGTCTTCATATCTGCTTCTATTTGTCTTCTCTAAGAATATTTTGGTCTTCCTCTTTGTCTTGTTACCTTGGGGATTCCAAAAAAGGACCTGTTTTGTAAAACTCTCAGTTGGCTTCCGCAGTGTGTCCAATCCAGCGCCATCGTCTTACTGTATCTCTTTTTCCACTGGTATTTGACTGGTACTTTTCCATAATTCTATGTTAGTGATTTTGTCCTGCCATTTCCATTATTTTATTCTGCGTAAGCATCCATTAATGAAGATCTGTATCGTCATGATTGTCATTTTTATTGTTTTCCTTGTTTCACGGCCATATAATAGAAATGACTTAATATTGGAGTTGAACATTTTTATTTTTGTGTTTAACCAAATTTCTTTGGATTTTCATGTTATACACGATTACTGGATCAAAAATGCTACTGCAAAATACTTATAATACATAGGATGAGACAGAACAAAGAAGATTTAATAAAGTTA
Source organism: Megaustenia siamemsis (assembly GCA_032433765.1). Lineage (NCBI taxonomy): Eukaryota > Metazoa > Mollusca > Gastropoda > Stylommatophora > Ariophantidae > Megaustenia > Megaustenia siamemsis. Next base: position 67,243,951 of record JAVIAB010000106.1, on the reverse strand, counting down.
AACATTGGAAAGAACTGGCTTTTAAACATCTTACAGTAAAAATAGAAGAAACGTAAAAAGACACTATGAGCTGGAAAGAGCAATAATCGAAGGCATGGTTATAAGAAGGTAGCCGCGATAGCTCAGTGGTTAGTGAACTGGACTACAAAGGACAAGAGGTAGGGTTCGATCCCAACTGACGGCTTCCGGGTTCACCCAGTCTTAAATGGGTACTGGATTTTTTTCTGGGAAAGTAAAGCGGCACGGGCGTAATACCGACCACGTTACCCCAAAAATCATGTGCTGAAGGTCTGTAAAATATAGTGTCACTAACACCATATTCCCTATACGCCACTTGCCGTGACGGGGCACTTTACTTCTTTTATGTTTATAGTATGATGTGACAGAGGCAGACAAAGAAGAATGTGGTTTCAAAACATCAAAGAGACTGAACATAACAACATACATAGTAGGGGATCTGGCTAGAGAGATAGATTCTTTCAGACGGGTTGTGGTAAGTGCAACGTTCTGCTATAGGGAACGCAATCCGATGATGATCCGGATTTTAAAAATTGGCTTTACTTGATACCTGGGTCTTTGTTAGTTATCATAGAGTAATAGTTGCATTATTAATGAAATTTGGAGATTTGTGCTCTTTCCGTTGGGTGTAGCGCTATAGATGACATTATATAGTAACTCCACTTCCTGGCTTCAGTAGTGGATCAGTTAACTAACCATTGCTTCTATGCTCCTCGTGAACGGTTGAAACTGTGTCTGAAAAGTGTTCCTTGTTGCAATTTCCTCATATTCCAAGTTCGGCTTGCTGACGAAGCTACTGAGTTTAGTGCTCTGTGCCCACCGTCAGCTGTGTATTTCATCCGGATCGTGTTTCGATTTTCCGATTCCGTACGATAAATGATGATATTATATAACGAAGGACAGTTCAGCTAAATTCACTTTCGATGCCGCTTGCCCTTGTCTTTTGGCGTGTGCTGTAGCTGCTATGATGGGGACTGCAGCTGCCTTTCTTTGTTTGGATCCTTCAATGAGATGAGTTTTCATTCGGATGATGGCACGGGCGGTTGAGCAGTTATGGATTTTAATTCGTTTGCAGTGATACCGGGGCCTTCGACTAACCTTAACCATAAACCGGATAGGCACTGTCAGGGAATTGTGTTAATGCCCAAAAATATCAGAAAAAGATAAAAAAAAAAAGCTCCATATTAAATTTAGTTAGTTCCACTCAGACCGACCGCGGCACTAACACCGGAAGTCATAGCTCTCCGCAACTGACGATTTGCTGCTAGTCCTTGTAGGTTTTGGTTATTTCTTACTCCCAAAATTGAGCCGTTCGTAGTAATTGTTCTGCACAGTGTTGTATTTTTATTTTGTTTTCCTTGTATGTTTTTTTACAAGATGGTTTCCTCGTGAATGCCTGATGTGGAAGTCTTTCTTCATCCACGTGACTAATGCATTTCCAACGCCTGCTTATAAAGCTCGACACGTACTTTTTGCAACTCTAAAGATAAATATCCCCTATTTTCATTTTTAATTTCCACAAAATCTCAAAATTTACGTTCATCTGTAAACACATCTAATACGAACTAATTCAAATCTTTTTATTTTTTTAGATTTGTCCTTGAAATTTCTTCAAAGGATATACAAATATCACCGTCTCCTGTGCGATAACATTTAATCTGCGCAACAAATAAAACATTAATAAAAGTGACATAAAATATTTCATCCTCTTGGTCTCAGCTTGGGGCAACGTAATCAGCATCACTTTGACCTGGACTGTGACAGAAACATGACAACTTCCTGCAGGTCACGTCAAACTTGATTTATTTATAACGTCTCTGTCTGTAGCCATATCTTACCTTATCTGAGACTTAAGACGAACGTTCCCCTGATTTTTATCACTTTCCTGATCCCAGACATCGTAAATGTCTGGCGAGTTACCAACGTTTCACATCGGTCATTTTCTGAATTTAGCAGCTGAGAAAACCCGTTTGATTCATTATTCAAAAATGTTGGTTAGTTTCGTTTTTACTGCATGAATTTTGATTTACCGTCGTGAAGTTATTTTGTTTCATTAACTAGCTTGGGTGGGCAATGAAAAGAGTCATTATTTTTTATCTTTTCTTCAGTTATTTGTTCCGACGCTGAGTTAGAGAGATTAGGAACAGAGTGGTTAGATATTATAGACAAGGTAACTAGTGGGGAAGTGCTGGGAGTCAGACATTTTATTTTGGCGCAGAGATTATGGATATTTGAAAAATAGAAATGGATGACATAAATATTTATAATGGGGATAAACCTGTCCTTTAATCTATTTTGATAGAAGGTTAACAACAGAAACGATAAAAAAAAACTGTAGATGTAAAAAGTTGTGGAGAGATATAAATCATCAGCGACAGCAGTGGCGGTGCTTGATAATGATGATGATGAGAAAGATACGTTATTAGAAAGTCAAATGTAATAAGTGTTGGGCAGTAGTAGAATACCCCAGAGGGCAATATATATTAAAATGGCCAGACATTGGAAAGAGTAGACCACTTATATATCTCTTGGTAGTAATAACAATCAAGAAGGTGAAACAAAGCAGGAGATCAGAAGCATGATAGCAAAAACAGTAGTAAATGTTAAAAACCTGGACAAAATATGGAAATAAAAGATACTAAGCAGGAAAACTAAACTTAAAATATTCAACTCAAAAGTATTATCGACCCTCACCTACGCGCATGAAAGCTGGAACAAAAGAGATTGAGATAAAACGAAACGATTTTGACGACAAATGACTTAGAAAAATACTCTGTGTACAATGGAAGGAATCAAGACTAATATAAGATAAGAGAAGTGGACATGCAACCAGCGATCTCATCTACAAATAGGAAGAGAAGGTTGGACGTGTATGTCGGACATGTGTTGAGAAGAGACAAGAGAATTCCAAAGCAGGCTCTTGTGTGGGAAACACCAGGATACAGAAAAAGAGATCTAGAGAGACACTAACTGGAAGACTTATAAGAAAAGCAAAGTTGGCAGGCATAGACTCATTAAATAAGATCGAACATCTCGCAAAGATTAGCGATGGGTGATGACAAAACATCACGAGCCCGCAAAGATTAGCGATGGGTGATGACAAAACATCACGAGCCCGCAAAGATTAGCGATGGGTGATGACAAAACATCACGAGCCCGCAAAGATTAGCGATGGGTGATGACAAAACATCACGAGCCCGCAAAGATTAGCGATGGGTGATGACAAAACATCACGAGCCCGCAAAGATTAGCGATGGGTGATGACAAAACATCACGAGCCCTATCCAACTTTTAGCGGTGCTGGAAGGGTCAAGGTCAAGTAGTGGAATAGTTTTTAGTTGTAGAGTGATGGGCAACGTTTCTGTTAGTCGCATTCTGTTATAATCATCTTCCTGTGCTATAGTGGTTGGCGTAATCGATAATGTCCTTCCATCATCTCTATCCACGTTGCATCGCATCAATTATATTATTGACTGTTTACTGTGCCGCAACACCAAGCTATCTAGTATCTTTTCTCTTTGCCGTCCGCGATCTCTCTCTCTCTCTCTCCTGTATTTTGCCTGTTGTAACCAAGTATTCCAACATTCCTCTTCTCATGATGTGCCCGAAAATGTCGATTGTTTCTTTCTGATGTTTCTTACTTCTCTTTTTACGTAGGCCTCTGAAAATGTTCTCGCTTGTGTTTTTGTTTTGATTGTACAGGGAGGGAACTCTCGATAACATTCTTTAGAGGAATCTCATCTCTGGCCTCTAATTGTTCTTTAATTTGTTTGTCTACTGTCCATGATTCATTTCCATAGGTTCCATTTAGCAAACATGAATCTTTCTCACTTCTATTAACATATACTTGTTACAAAAGATGTTTTTTTTCATTTTCTGAAGTGCTACTTTAGCATGTGCTCTTTTGTGTTACATTTATGTGATGTATTGTCCGTCTTATATTGTTGTTGTTGTTGTTTTTTTTTTTTTGCACTTCTGATAGTTATTGTGGATTTCGTTGCTGGGAGTCGGCGGTCCTCTGAGGTTTGTAGTCTAGATTCTCGTGCATTCACATCGGTCGCTGGATCTGGAGCCCATTTCCACCTCAGAGTCAGGCTAACCTAAGGCATACAGCTCTTCAATACATGGATACACCGTGAGCTTGAGTTTGGTATATTCCGGTGGAAAACACTCAGTCAGAATCAAATACATGAAAACTATACTCTAAGCTGAAACAGAGTAAAGAGTCCAGCCACACTGTATTAATCCATCTGAGAAATCGTGACTATTAATGCCCACAGAAGGGAAAATATACCTCCTCACTGAACTAGTGGAAAGAATACCGCCATCTTGTGTCGCGTCGAAAGCGCAACGACTTATGTTATTATTGTGCCCAAGTATTTAAAGCTCTGCTCTTATAGTCATCATCATCATCATCAACGAGTACCGTCCCTGCTGGTGTAGGTGATCATGTTTTTCCACATTTTTCGATCTCGACAGTTCTTTATCATTTCTGTTGTTGACCTTCTGCTAAACCATTCTCTTAAGCTGTCTGGTATTTTTTCTCTATGCTTCCCTCTATCTCCTCGTCCCTCAATTTTTCCAACTTTTACAATATATTCCAGCTGTTCCCTTATCATTACATGGTCAAAAAGATTATGATTGTTTCTTCCTAATATTGGAAATTAGCTCTCTTTTTGCTTTGGCCTCTTTCAGAACGTTTTCTGTACTCTTCTTAGCTGTCCATGGTATTCTCAACATTCTTCTGTAAAACCACATTTTTACAACCTCCAGTGATTTACTTGTCCTATTGTCCATGATTCACATCCATGTGTTAAGAATGGCTCCATATAACATTTAACAACTCTTTTTTCTTGTTTCTGTCGTCAAAAATGGATCGCCTATATAGTCATAGTCACTTAGTAGGAATAAAAAATGGTTGAATGAGTTAGTGTCTTATAGTTCCTTGGCTGTTGTGTCTGTACACTAAAACAATAGCCTCTACCCCCTCTCCAAATGAACTCATCTATTCCAGCTTCTTCATCAACTGCTGCCGATGACTACAATGAGAACAATATTTTGATTGTTGCCAAGGAAAGAAGAAGCAAAGATGAGACTGACATGAGAAAAGTATAGACACAGGACACTTAACTACATCTGGGATGAAAGCCATCAGTGGTGTCATCTTCGTTAGTATAGATGGACCAGAAAGGATATTTTTATTTCAGTTTGTTTTTATTGGACCCTGATGCATCTTGCAAAATCTAATAAGAGAGGAATAAGATGAAACTTTAGAAATGTTCAAGAGAACTGTGAGACAAGAAGACGAGACAGGGACAAACCACGAAGAAGGTGGTTTGAATATACCAAAGAAGACCTTAAACATTACAACAGAAGTGGGAGATCCGGCAAGAGATATATATATATTCGTTGAAATGTGGTGTGATGAATGTAACGTTCTGTGAGAGATTTAACTAGAGGAAGAGATTTGTTCAGACCGGCTGTGATGAAAGCAACGTTCTCTGGGAGATCTAACTACAGACAAAGATTTGTTCAGATTGTCTGTGATTAATGCAACGTTCTGTGGGAGATCTGCCTACAGACAGAGATTTGTTCAGACCGGCTGTGATGAAAGCAACGTTCTGTGGGAGATCTAGCTACAGACAAAAATTTGTTCAGATCGTCTGTGATTAATGCAACGTTCTGTGGGAGATCTGCCTACAGACAGAGATTTGTTCAGACCGGCTGTGATGAAAGCAACGTTCTGTGGGAGATCTGCCTACAGACAGAGATTTGTTCAGACCGGCTGTGATGAAAGCAACGTTCTGTGGGAGATCTGGCTACAGACACAGATTTGTTCAGACCGGCTGTGATGAAAGCAACGTCCTCTGGGAGATCTGGCTACAGACAGAGATTTGTTCAGATCGTCTGTGATTAATGCAACATTCTGTGGGAGATCTGCCTACAGACAGAGATTTGTTCAGACCGGCTGTGATGAAAGCAACGTTCTGTGGGAGATCTGGCTAAAGACATAAATTTGTTCAGATCGTCTGTGATGAATCCAACGTTCTGTGGGAGATCTGGCTACTGACAAAGATTTGCTCAGACCGGCTGTGATAAAAGCAACGTTCTGTAGGAAATCTGGCTAAAGACATAAATTTGTTCAGATCGTCTGTGATGAAAGCAACGTTCTGTGGGAGATCTGGCTACTGACAAAGATTTGCTCAGACCGGCTGTGATAAAAGCAACGTTCTGTAGGAAATCTGGCTAAAGACATAAATTTGTTCAGATCGTCTGTGATGAATCCAACGTTCTGCAAAGTATAATGGACTTTATAGCGAAGCACATAATTATTTACTCCCCCTTGACTTGGCCTGAACATCTTGGCTGCAAGAGTTCACTAAATTCTTCCCCAGTTGATAGGCAGAGATTGTGATGTGCTTGTTGTAAGGTACTAATGGTGTTACTTCTAGTACAGAAAGCTGTTCATTATTTTCGATTTCCAGTGGAGACTAGTCACACTTTGTGAGCAATGACCTCTATTATCAGAACGGATGATACAGCCTCCATATTCCTATCTGAATTACCCGATAAAACAGAGGCCTCCCGTCTGTGGGTTTTGAAAAAATAAAAGAAAAGAAAAGGTAATTAGAGGTTGAATATGACAAAGAATAGTATGAATGTCTCTGTGCTGCACAAACATAAAGGATAAAATACAATAAAACATCATAATTGAAATTATAAACCACTATCTGAAATTACTCTCTGGAGCCCTTGCCGTTAAGATCGTGCACTCTACAGAGATACAAACACGTGATCAGAAAGTAGATCGGAGATTTTATATGTGAGGTTTTATATGTGAGGTTTTATATGTGAAGTTTTATATGTGAATCATAGCTGCTTATCAATGATGGTTTAGTTCATCATCATCGTGTGCCGTCTCCACATCGAAGGTTGGCTACCATAGAGTGCCATTCCACTCTGTCTCTTGCTTTGATGGTGCAGATTTCCATCTTTTGATGTTACTCGTCCATGTTAGTCTTGATCTGCCTCTGCCTCTTTTACCTTGTATTTTTCCCTTCCAATATTACTCTTATTAGGCTGTTGTGTCTTTTAACATGCCCCAAACATTCTTTCTGTACTAAATGGTTTAGTTATCTTGCTAATGTTCGCATTAGTGAATCTTGGTGTGGCTATTGATGTGCATATTAAATTGTATTAATATATATGGTTACAAGTGATACTTTACTACTTGAAAATGCCAGATTCTATCATCCTTAAATTGTGACTTTGATGAGCATAGTGTTAATGTACTGACACATTATAAGTACATCAATTAATTAAGCTGTTGTTGTAATGCATCCAGACGCATGTGAGCTGACGTCCTTCGGCCCAATGCCATGTGATGATATCTGCAAGTATTTCTGAGTTCTTTTGTTGTTCCGTACGTTTTCATTTCTGCAGGTATTTCTGAGTTCCCTTGTTGTTCCGAACAAGGTTTCCATTTATCAGATTTTTTTAGGAAGTAGCGTTGCTCTGATGTCGGTGAGCTTTGTACAGTCAAAACGGTAATGTTCTACTGTTTCATGTGGGTGTTCACAGAGTGGAAATGCTGGAGTTTGGTTTCGTTGTATTCTATTGATGTGGTTGTTCAGTGGAACATGACCGGTTCTCAGTCTGAAAATGGTGATTTGGTCTCTTCATTTTAGATTGTTAACGTTGTCATGAGGGTTTAGCCTTGACGTGTATTTAATAAGACCTCTCCCTATTTCCCCCTTGGCCCATCTATCCAGCCTATCTTCCCAACTGTTTGAGTTTATTTGTTTGGTTTTGTTTAATGTGATATCGATGTTAAATTGTTCCTGTGTCCTCTCTTATCTAATGGCATCTGCCTTATCATGTCCATGTATATTGGGGTGTCCTGGGATTAATTAAGCTGGAAAATTAATGTTTTAATTTGATATCACAAAGTATAACCACTATGACCAAATTGTATCCAAATTATATAAATACGGTAAATTATTTCATGATGAGTGTAAAGTAGAGACAGATAATAATAAATGAAGGTTATTGTTGAGGAAAACTTTCGAGGCGTTATATCAGCGAATAATTTCAAGGGAAAAGGAATGTTCGCAACACTTGGGGAAAAAAATCACAAATAATTATTCGCAGAAAAAAAAGATCAATAGACAGCCCGGGTAGGAAAAATGTGATGCATCATTCCTGGGCTATATATTGTTCTTTGTTTGTTTCTGTATCGTTTGTTTGAGGGGGAAGGGAGGAGATGGATTGAGGTTATTTTCATCTGTGTTCCCTCGCTAAGTGGGCGCTGATGCGTTACGTCGCTAGTTTCCGGCAAAGCCGCGTTATCTGTTGCTTTCGACCCGATACATCCGTTTTTTGGTATGAGTAGGTTTACCTACTAATTGAGTTATAAACACAACTCTACAGAAGTAATTAAAACGCTATGGCGACGTCAAAAGACACAGCGGGCTGGGAAGAATAATAATGAAAGGCATTGTTTCTGGGAAACGCATCAAATGCAGACCAGAAAGAGGGTGGTTTAAAAAACATAGGACATCTTGAACATGACAACAGAAGAAGTGGAAGATCTGGAAAGTAAAAAGTAAAGAGGCCCTGTCACGCCAAGTGGCGTGTAGGAATATGATGTTAGTGACCATAAATTTTACAGACCTTCGGCACATGATTTTTGGGGAAATTAGGGAGCCGCGATAGCTCAGGGGTTATGTGCCGTTATGTGAGAGTGTTGAGCTACAGCCAACTATACATCTACTTAAAGGTCAAGTACGAGACTTGAACCGACGTCTTAGAACGCGAGTTTCCAACCATATGTGCTCGGCCGCCTATCTAGACATTTTCGGAGATTTCTGGATAGTGTCGCCTCAAGCATAGAAACTCACGATGCGAGGCGACATCCTTACCTTCCCAGGGTAATACCCTGGTACCCACTTCTGCCAACGGCTGGGTTGACTGTGGGGGTATTTTTTTTTCCGACCACAAGTACAATTCACACTGCTCCCAGAGGGTCGAACACGGGTTGTCCGAACGTCGGTAGTCCAGTCGGGTGGTTTTCCCAACTAGGCTACCGGGTCTACTTATGTCTGTGGACTGAGTGGGATTTCCCGGAAACCACCATCTAACGTGACGTTCTCAACTTTGCGAGCAGGAGTGGTTGTCAGTAGAGTGAAGTCAGACGTCTATATCTCCTGTAGTAGAATATTTCAAAAAATATATTTATTTGTTTAATTTTATTGTTAAATTGTTCCCGTGTCAATAACATGTCGTGCTCCAAACTAGGACAACGCGGGTTCGAATCCTCGTTTCGACTGCACACGCGGCCTTTATTTTTCTGTTCTATAAGTCCCTCCCCCCCCCCTTTTTTTTTACAGACCCCAAAAGTTGGAAAATACCGTCAAGATATTTCCCCCATCCTTCGTTATGTTTGCCCGCGGGGGGGGGGGGGGGGGGAAGCAATCAGGTAGCAACGCTACAAGTAGAGGCGGCACGGCTCTTCAAGTTAAAGGTACACGCGAACTCTTCTTCAACAGGATGATGGAGGGGCGACACACATCAGAGACCGAAACAAGTTTAACGAAGCGATTTACATAAATGAGATACCGCTTTAAGTCCGGATTGGTTACATGGGAATTTCAACTGGTTCGTACCGGATTATTATCATCAGAAATTATAATTGCCTCCTGCCATTCAGTTCAGATCCTCTGTATCTCAAATTTAGGAGAGAAAGAAAAATGTTCGTATAATATATAAGATAGTCCCTAATATAATAACGAAAGAAACCATGTGACTACTAGGACGTTGATTTCTTTTTTTGTCAATTTTTAGATATAATATATTGTAACGTTTCATCATCAAGTACCGGGCCTACTGGCGTAGGTGATCATGTCTCTCCACAACTTTTGGTCTCGGCAGCTATTTATCATTTCTGTTGTTGACCTTCTGCCAAGCCATTCTCTTAAGCTGTCTGTTATTTTTTCTCTTCGCTTCCCTCTATCTCTTCGGCCCTCAATTTTTCCAGTTGTTAGAATATATTCCAGTTGTTCTCTTCTCATTACATGGCCAAAATATTATGATTGTCTCTTCCTAATATTGGAAATTAGCACTCTTTTTGCTTTGACCTCTCTCAGTGCATCTTCATTACTCTTCTTAGCTGTCCATGGTACTTTCAACATTCTTCTGTAAAACCACATTTCTACAGACTCCAGTGATGTTCTTGTCTGTTGTCCTATTGTCCATGATTCGCATCCATATGTTAAGACATAACATTTAAGAACTCTTTTTCTTGTTTCTATTGTCAAAAATGGATTGCATAGTATCTTCCTCATTTTTTGGAAAGCTGCTTTTGCCTGAGCCATTCTGCATCTCACCTCTTTTGTACATCTTCCGTCTGAGGTTAACAAAGTTCCCAAATATTTCAATTCATTTACCTGTTTTAATATTGTACTGATCTGTAATAATACAATCACAATACACCACATCTTTATCAACAAAACCACAATACAACATATCTGTACTATTGAGTTATCGAGTTATTAGCGGGTCATCATCATCATTGCACTCCGAACATGTCCATCGGTGCTCAGATCCCCTCCTCAGCAATTCTCCCAGTATCCGGCGACTGACGACTCCATATATATATATACTTACATAACCACACAACAGTGCATCTGTAGAATGAAAAAAAAAACAATGCAAGATGGAGATATCTGTAGCAAAAAAGCCACAAAGCAAGACATCTGTAGCAAAAAATCACAATAAATCACATTTGTAGAAACAAAACCACAATACACAATCTGTAGGGAGCCGCGATAACTCTGTGGTTAATGAACTGGACTACAAAGGACAAGAGGTAGGGTTCGATCCCAACCGACGGCATCCGGGTTCATCCTGCCTTAAATCGGTACCGGATTTTTTCTGGGAAAGTAAAGCGGCACGGGCGTAATACCGACCATATTACCCTAAAAAATCACGTGCTGAATGTCTATAAAATTTATGATCACTAACATCATATTCCCTATACGCCACTTGGCGTGACGGGGCTCTTTACTTTACTTTAAACATCTGTAGCAACAAGATCACAATACACCACATCTGTAGCATCAAAATCACAATACACCACATCTGTAGCATCAAGATCACAATACACCACATCTGTAGCATCAAGATCACAATACACCACATCTGTAGCAACAAGATCACAATACACCACATCTGTAGCAACAAAATCACAATACACCACATCTGTAGCAACAAGATCACAATACACCACATCTGTAGCAACAAGATCACAATACACCACATCTGTAGCATCAAAAACACAATACACCACATCTGTAGCAACAAGATCACAATACACCACATCTGTAGCATCAAGATCACAATACACCACATCTGTAGCAACAAGATCACAATACACCACATCTGTAGCAACAAGATCACAATACACCACATCTGTAGCAACAAGATCACAATACATCACATCTGTAGCATCAAGATCACAATACACCACATCTGTAGCATCAAAATCACAATACACCACATCTGTAGCATGAAACCACAATACACCACATCTGTAGCATCAAAATCACAATACACCACATCTGTAGCATCAAAATCACAATACACCACATCTGTAGCATCAAGATCACAATACACCACATCTGTAGTAACAAGATCACAATGCACCACATCTGTAGCATCAAAATCACAATACACCACATCTGTAGCATCAAAATCACAATACACCACATCTGTAGCAACAAGATCACAATACACCACATCTGTAGCATCAAAATCACAATACACCACATCTGTAGCAACAAAATCACAATACACCACATCTGTATCAACAAGATCACAATACACCACATCTGTAGCAACAAGATCACAATACACCACATCTGTAGCAACAAAATCACAATACACCACATCTGTAGCATCAAAATCACAATACACCACATCTGTAGCAACAAGATCACAATACACCACATCTGTAGCATCAAAATCACAATACACCACATCTGTAGCAACAAGATCACAATACACCACATCTGTAGCAACAAAATCACAATACACCACATCTGTAGCAACAAGATCACAATACACCACATCTGTAGCAACAAGATCACAATACACCACATCTGTAGCATCAAAATCACAATACACCACATCTGTAGCAACAAGATCACAATACACCACATCTGTAGCATCAACATCACAATACACTACATCTGTAGCATCAAAATCACAATACACCACATCTGTAGCATCAAAATCACAATACACCACATCTGTAGCATCAAAATCACAACACACCACATATGTAGCATCAAAATCACAATACACCACATCTGTAGCATCAAAATCACAATACACCACATCTGTAGCATCAAAATCACAATACACCACATCTGTAGCAACAAGATCACAATACACCACATCTGTAGCATCAAAATCACAATACACCACATCTGTAGCAACAAAATCACAATACACCACATCTGTAGCAACAAGATCACAATACACCACATCTGTAGCAACAAGATCACAATACACCACATCTGTAGCAACAAAATCACAATGCACCACATCTGTAGCATCAAAATCACAATACACCACATCTGTAGCAACAAGATCACAATACACCACATCTGTAGCATCAAAATCACAATACACCACATCTGTAGCAACAAAATCACAATACACCACATCTGTAGCAACAAGATCACAATACACCACATCTGTAGCAACAAGATCACAATACACCACATCTGTAGCGTCAAAATCACAATACACCACATCTGTAGCATCAAAATCACAATACACCACATCTGTAGCATCAAGATCACAATACACCACATCTGTAGCATCAAGATCACAATACACCACATCTGTAGCATCAAAATCACAATACACCACATCTGTAGCATCAAGATCACAATACACCACATCTGTAGCATCAAAATCACAATACACCACATCTGTAGCAACAAGATCACAATACACCACATCTGTAGCAACAAAATCACAATACACCACATCTGTAGCATCAAGATCACAATACACCACATCTGTAGCAACAAAATCACAATACACCACATCTGTAGCATCAAAATCACAATACACCACATCTGTAGCATCAAAATCACAATACACCACATCTGTAGCATCAAGATCACAATACACCACATCTGTAGCATCAAAATCACAATACACCACATCTGTAGCAACAAGATCACAATACACCACATCTGTAGCATCAAAATCACAATACACCACATCTGTAGCATCAAGATCACAATACACCACATCTGTAGCAACAAAATCACAATACACCACATCTGTAGCAACAAGATCACAATACACCACATCTGTAGCAACAAAATCACAATACACCACATCTGTAGCATCAAGATCACAATACACCACATCTGTAGCAACAAAATCACAATACACCACATCTGTAGCATCAAGATCACAATACACCACATCTGTAGCAACAAGATCACAATACACCACATCTGTAGCAACAAGATCGCAATACACCACAACTGTAGCAACAAGATCACAATACACCACATCTGTAGCATCAAGATCACAATACACCACATCTGTAGCATCAAAATCACAATACACCACATCTGTAGCATCAAAATCACAATACACCACATCTGTAGCATCAAAATCACAATACACCACATCTGTAGCAACAAAATCACAATACACCACATCTGTAGCATCAAAATCACAATACACCACATCTGTAGCATCAAGATCACAATAGACCACATCTGTAGCAACAAGATCACAATAGACCACATCTGTACAATGAAAACCACAAAAGAACACATCTATAGCAACAGAACCACAGTAGAACACATCTGTAACGACAGAACCACAGTAGAACACATCTGTAACGACAGAACCACATTAGAACATATCTATATCAACAGAACCACTATACAAGACATCTGTGTCACCTTAAAGTAATTTTAATAGAGAGAGAGAGAGAGAGAGAGAGAGAGAGAGAGAGAGAGAGAGAGAGAATTTAAAGATAAAGAGAAGTTGTCGTCGGAGAACAGAGAACAACGGAATAAATATAATGTAAATGTAATTCTTTACAAAAACTTAAAATTAATATTAAAAAACTAAGGTTTAGATTAAGATAAAAGTACTTATTACGTGGTTAAAATCCTTGTGGAAATTCCTTCTAGTTTACACTGGCTGGCCTGCTTTCAAAGGAAACACAACTCGGAATCCAGTCTTTCAAAAAGGTCAATGGAAACCTAAGAAAGCAATCCTAAGACAAAGAACAAATAAATTACTGAAGACAGATGCACTGAGCCGCAAAGTAAAAATGAAAAAAAAAAATTACAGTGCAACACAATTCGCTACTCTCAAACCGAAAAGGAAGAAACGAAACATAAAGTAATCATATCAGTGTCAGTGAAAGCTCGTTCTAATCGATGATTATCTCCGAAAATAGCATTTTAAAATCATCGATAAGTGCATTATTCGGTAGCTGATTAGTTCGGTCTCAGCAAAATACCACACGGATAACGTCTAGAAAGTGATAGAAATATTCCTCCCGCTGTAACCTATAATTCGTTTACGATATTCTAGTAATGAGATACACAAGAAACAAAATTACCGCACAATTGGATTTAATACAACACGCTATCTTACGTATTATTTGAGTAATCTTAAATTATATCTAGTTTTTTTTTTGTTTTTCGTTTATTACAAATTCTTGCGCAATATCTTTGTTTTGTTTTGCTATTGTAAATAAGGTGATAAATGACTGGTTGAACATTAACTATATCATTCCTCAATAACTTAGAAGATTGTAACAGAAAATTGTTAATCGTGGTCCCTTAATTTTATTTCCCCTGCTGCATGTAATGTCGTGTGTTACAGAGAGGAGCTTTGTACAGAGTTGCCTTCTAGGTAGTCTAGTTGTTGCCAGTTTGAGCTTACTTAGTAACTGACTAATTCCGTATAGTCGGGGTCGTTGTTTTGCGTTGTAGCTTGATGCCTTCTTGTAGACCTCTCGTGCTGCGCCCTAGATGAGTTTCATTCTAGTCACACGTTGACGCCGTTGAACTATTTATAGTCTGTAGCAATAAAATCACAATACACCACGTTTATAGATACAAAACCACAATACTACACATCTGTAGGGAGCCACGATAGCTCAGTGGTTAGTGAGCTGGACTACAAAGGACAAGAGGTAGGGTTCGATCCCAACCGACGGCTTCCGGGTTCACACAGCCCTAAATGGATTTTTTTCTGGCAAAGTAAAGCGGCACGGTCGTAATACCGACCACATTACCCCAAAAATCAAATGCCGAAGGTCTGTAAAATTTATGGTCACTAACACCATATTCTGTATCAGGTCTACATTTCATTAACAACAAGGAAAATACTTGGTATAGCGTGGAACGAATTCAAAACAAACGAGGAAATTAGAGAAATCGCCAATCAACCACTAATATCTTCAGTAATAAAGAACAGACGATGGTCATATGTTGGACATGTGATGAGATGAGATAATAACCGAATAGCAAAGCAAGCCCTCATGTGGGAAACAACAGGTAAGAGGAAAAGAGGAAGACCCAGAGAGACACTGAGAAGAACATTGATGAGAGAGGCAAGAGCAGCAGGATTCGGCTCCCTCAATGAGATAGAGCTGCTTGCACGGAACAGAGACAAATGGCGAGATTTGATAAAATATCTTTAAAAGAATTGAAAACTTCTAGAACAAAAATTCAGATAAGAGGAGTATCTTGGTCTACGCCCTATGGGCCGGCTACGGCTCGAAAGGTCAATAGATAGATAGATAGAACACCATATTCCCTATACGCAACTTGACGTGACGGGAGTACTTTACTTTTTTTTTGCTGGAGGCCATTTTCGGACTAACTCTTGTCAACTTAAAAAAGTAAGTAAAGTAGCCCCCGTCACGTCACGTGGCGTCTAGGGAATATGGTGTTAGTGATCATACATTTTACAGACCTTCGGCACATGACTTTTGGGGTAATGTGGTCGGTATTACGCTCGTGCCGCTTTACTTTCCCAGAAAAAATCCGGTACTTATTAAAGGCAGGGTGAAGCGGAAGCTGTCATTGGGATCGAACCCTACCTCTTGTCCTTTGTAGTCCAGTTCACTAACCACTGAGCTATTGTGACTCCCTCTTTTCAGCTTATCAAAGGTTATTTAACGTGTGCAGATGCACGCGGGACCTTCTGTTTTTTTTTTCCTTTTTCGAGATGACTAAATATACGATTTCACTACTCAAAGACCAGGGAGGAAAAAAAACCACGGAAAAACCACGGTTTCCAATTGAGAAATTCCCACTGTCTGTACTGGAATTACTTTGATCCCGGATGTACAAGTCCAGGGCCCTCTAGATCATGCAGTTCCGTAGAAAGACAAAGGGGGTAAAGGCATTTCATTCTACTTATTAAACATTGTCTTGATTGTGGCATAGATTTTAGTTCACTGTACATATTGCTATAGATTTCACAGTTTACTATACATTGTGCCATATATTTCACAGCTTACTGTACACTGGGGCATATATTTAACAGTTTACTATATATTGCGACATAGTTTTCACAGTTCACTATACATTGTGACATAGATTTCGCAGTTTACTATACATTGTGACATAGATTTCACATTTTATATTGTGTCATAGATTTCACAGCTTACTATACATTGTGACATATATTTCAAAGTTTACTATACATTGTATCATAGATTTCACAGCTTACTATACATTGGGACATATATTTCGAAGTTTACATTGTGACATAAATTTCACAGCTTACTATACATTGGGACATATATTTCGCAGTTTACATTGTATCATAGATTTCACAGCTTACTATACATTGTGACATATATTTCGAAGTTTACTATACATTGTATCATAGATTTCACAGTTTACTATACATTGTATCATAGATTTCACAGTTTACTATACATTGTGACATAGATTTCACAATTTACTATACATTGTGACATAGATTTCACAGTTTACTATACATTGTGTCATAGATTTCACAGCTTACTATACATTGTGACATAGATTTCACAGCTTACTATACATTGTGTCATACATTTCACAGCTTACTATACATTGGGACATATATTTCACAGTTTACATTGTGACATATATTTTCGCAGTTTACATTGTGACATATATTTCGCAGTTTACATTGTGACATATATTTCACAGTTTACATTGTGACATATATTTTCACAGTTTACATTGTGACACAGATTTCACAGTTTACTATACATTGTGACATATATTTCACAGTTTACATTGTGACATATATTTTCACAGTTTACTATACATTGTGACATATATTTCACAGTTTACATTGTGACATATATTTTCACAGTTTACATTGTGACACAGATTTCACAGTTTACTATACATTGTGACATATATTTTCACAGTTTACATTGTGACACAGATTTCACAGTTTACTATACATTGTGACATATATTTCGCAGTTTACATTGTGTCATATATTTTCGCAGTTTACATTGTGACACAGATTTCACAGTTTACTATACATTGTGACATATATTTCGCAGTTTACATTGTGACATAGATTTCACAGTTTACATTGTGACACAGATTTCACAGTTTACTATACATTGTGACATATTTTTCGCAGTTTACATTGTGACATAGATTTCACAGTTTACATTGTGACATAGATTTCACAGTTTACTATAAATTGTGTCATAGATTTCACAGTTTACGTTGTGACATAGATTTCACAATTTACGTTGTGACATAGATTTCACAGTTTACGTTGTGACATAGATTTCACAGTTTACTATACAATGCAGCACTGACATCAAGTCCATTATAAATTCCCACGCTGTAAACAAAACATTAAAATGTTATTTTAAAACAATGGATAATAAAGAAGAAGAAACTTTGAAAAAGAAAATAATAGAAACTACGTAAAAGGATAAATTGATGTACAAAAAGACCCCCCCCCCCCCAAAAAAAAAAAAAAAAAAAAAAAATTTAATTAAAAAAAATTAACAAATAAACAAACAAACAAAAAACTCAGAAAAAAGATTCATGTTAATATATAATTTTCTCTGGCCTTAGGTCAGAGGACGGTATTTAAAGAGGAAAAGTCATAACTGAGATAAAACCAAAATAAAATGGTTAAATATAAAACAAGTTATAGAGTATGATTACTGCTAGAGTTAGATGAAGATTGTCGTATAATTCCACCTTTTTTCTATTTCTTCTTTCCTTCCTCATTTGCCTTTCTGCGTCGAGGGGAGATATAATTTGTAGTCTTTTGCCCTTCTGTTCGCCTCTGCTGCTGTTATGTTTTCTAGTGTTTCTAATAGCCAACTGTTTCGGAAGCCAATTGTGAGTATTACACAACAGGCACTTTTTTGAATCCCCAAGGAAAAAGACAAAGAGGAAGACCAAAATATTCTTGGAGAAGGCAGATGGAAGCAGAGAAGATGATGAAGAAGAGATGGAATGATCTTAAAAGAACGGCAAGAAATATAACGGCTTGGAAAGTGTTTGTTGAAGACCTAAGCTCCACAGGGAGCTGAAAGGTTGCAGGAGAAGAGACCAACACTAAAATGGATTGAAAACATCAAAAGGTGGACATATGAACCTATGACATCGTGCACCATCAAGACAAGAGACAGAGTAAAATTGCTCTCAATGGTAGCTAATCTTTGCTGTGAAGACGGCACCAAGATGAATGGATTAATTTCTAACTTCATAATTTGGAGTTCAAGAGAGATCTGTGTTAGGGACATCTTCTTTCTGGCCTCTCCTTGTCTTCCTCCTTATTTTCTTTTTTCTTTTTATCTTCATTTCTTCTTCTTCTACTTCCTCTTCATATACTTGATTGCGAATTGCTTTGCACTTTGCCCGCCGCGGTTTACCCCAGCACAGGTTTTGATAAAGAATGTTAACTTAAAAGGAGCAGAACATACACAATCTGTTGTTTACTAACAACATTCTTTCTTTGTTTCCATGGGCAACGCCTGTAACGGCTCACATGTGTTACATCGAGGTATCTCTTGCTGTATTTTATTTAATTTGACTTAATTTTCACGATTACAAGGTGTAAATAGGGCAGAGTTGTACAAAATGTTGAACTTAATGACATGATATCTATCTTCAAATCGACAAAATAATTCAGGAGTTAAAGAGGATGAACGCAGACAAAGATGAAGAGGAATAGGATGAGGGTGAAGAATCAGACGAATAGGATGGAGTAGAAGATGAAGAAGATAAATAAATATAAGAATAATAGTTAGAAGAACAACAACAACAAGAACAAGAAGAAAAGAAATTTGAAGGCGAATAAGAAGACAAATATGGAAATCAAAAATACTGCAAGAAAATCAAACTTAGAATATTAAACTCAAACGTATTATCAACATTTATCTATGCATGTGAAAGCTAGAAAACATCAAAAGAGGTAGAGGAAAAAACTGAACGCTTTTGAATACAAATGCCTAAGAAAAATACTCTGTGTGTGCAACGGAATGAATTAAAGACTAATATTGAAATCAGAGAAATGGCCATGCAACCAAAGATCTCATCAATAATTAAGGAAAGAAGATGGGTATATGTCGTACATGTGATGAGAAGAGACAATTAGAGAATTCCAAAACAGGCTCTTCTATGGGAAATAACAGGATATAGAAAAAGAGGAAGACTTAAAGATACACTAAGAGGAACACTTATAAGAGAAGCAAAGTTGGCAGGCATAGACTCATTAGATAAGATCAAACATCTCGCCTAGAATAGAGATGGGTGGTGAGAAACACTACAAACCCTATATGACGTCTAAGGGCGTGGGAAGAGTCAAGAATCAAGAATCTATGATATTATTATTATTTATTTTAATTCTTTTTTTTTTCTCTTGAGCAGATAACATGATAAGACATGCGTCTCGATTGTTAATGTAAGGATGAACAGGTCTCGGTTGCTGCCTTTGTTCGTTCAACATTTTTTAGAATGTTTCCTAGACAGACTTATAATATTTGATAGTCTTGATGTTTCCTAGACAGTCTTATAATATTTGATAGTCTTGATGTTTTCTAAACAGGCTTATAATATTTGATAGTCTTGATGTTTCCTAGACAGACTTATAATATTTGATAGTCTTGATGTTTCCTAGACAGACTTATAATATTTGATAGTCTTGATGTTTTCTAGACAGACTTATAATATTTGATAGTCTTGACGTTTTCTAGACAGACTTATAATATTTGATAGTCTTGATGTTTTCTAGACAGACTTATAATATTTGATAGTCTTGACGTTTTCTAGACAGATTTATAATATTTGAAAGTCTTGATGTTTTCTAGACAGACTTATAATATTTGATAGTCTTGAAGTTTCCTAGACAGACATTATAATATTTGATAGTCTTGATGTTTTCTAGACAGACATTATAATATTTGATAGTCTTGATGTTTCCTAGACAGACTTATAATATTTGATAGTCTTGATGTTTCCTAGACAGACTTATAATATTTGATAGTCTTGATGTTTTCTAGACAGACTTATAATATTTGATAGTCTTGACGTTTCCTAGACCGACATTATAATATTTGATAGTCTTGATGTTTTCTAGACTGGCCGTTATGATATTTGACAGACTCGATGGTTCTTAAAAGGATGTATGATATTCTAGTTTTGATGTTTCCAGGCAGGCTGTATGATATTTGATAGACTCGATGCTTCCTGAAAGGATGTATAATATTTTAGTTTTGATGTTTCCAGGCAGGCTGTATGATATTTGATAGTCTTGTTGTTTCCTAGACAAGATGTATGTTTACTGGTCTTGATGTTTCCTGAACAGGCTGTATATTTTATAGTCATGATGTTTCCTGAACAGGCTGTATATTTTATAGTCATGATGTTTCCTGAACAGGCTGTATTATATTTACAAGTCTTATTGTTTCAAAAACAGGTTGTATAATAGTTAATAGTCTTGATGTTTCCTGATAGGATGTGTGATATTTACTAGTCTTGATGTTTACAAGATAAGCTGTATAATATTTGCTAGTCTTCGTGTTTCCAAGACAGGCTGTATGATTTTTGATAGTTAGATATTTCTTGAGCAGGTTGTATGATATTTACTAGACTTGATGTCTCTAGGCATGCTAAATAATATTTACTAGACTTGATCATCCAAGACAGACTCTATGATATATATTAGACTTGATGTTTCCAAGACAAACTGTATGATATACTAGACTTGATGCTTACAAGACAGACTCTATGATATTTACTAGACTTGATGCTTACAAGACAGACTGTTGATATTTACTAGACTTGATCATCCAAGACAGACTCTATGATATATACTAGACTTGATGTTTCCAAGACAGACTGTAGATATTTACTAGACTTGATCATCCAAGACAGACTCTATGATATATACTAGACTTGATGTTTCCAAGACAAACTGTATGATATTTACTAGACTTGATTTTTCCTGAACAGGTTGTATGATATTTACTAGTCTTGATGTTTCCAAGACATTATGTATGATATCTGACAGTTTCCTTTTTGCTGTTCTCCTACACTCAGACCAATACAAAAGTTCTCCTACACTCAGACCAATACAAAAGTTCTCCTACACTCAGACCAATACAAAAGTTCTCCTACACTCAGACCAATACAAAAGTGCTCCTACACTCAGACCAATACAAAAGTTCTCCTACACTCAGACCAATACAAAAGTTCTCCTACACTCAGACCAATACAAAAGTTCTCCTACACTCAGACCAATACAAAAGTTCTCCTACACTCAGACCAATACAAAAGTTCTCCTACACTCAGACCAATACAAAAGTTCTCCTACACTCAGACCAATACAAAAGTTCTCCTACACTCAGACCAATACAAAAGTTCTCCTACACTCAGACCAATACAAAAGCACTGAAAGTATGCACCTCTCACTTAGCTTTAGTTCTTGCGCTATGTCGAAGGAATTCCAAATATTGTTTATATTGCAGAGTTTATTTTCCATTTCTTCATGTCTTTTGTTGATATATCCTCTGACCATCCCATCTGTTACTGTGCTTCCCAGGTATGTGGGTATTTTTGCTGTTGTAAGTTTCGAATTCTTTATTTTGACTGGAGTAGAGCACAGCTGATCATTTTTTTTTTTTTGTATCTCAAAGTGACTTTTAGTTCTAACCTCGGAAATTGTGCAGGTTTTATGGATGGAGATTTCCTGAACCTGGTACATTGCACTAATTCTTAAAATTAATATTTTATGGGGGTGGTTTCAGTTTGTGACACCACATCATCATCATCAAGTATCATGCTTGCTGGCGTAGATGATCATGTCTCTTTACAACTTTTGATCTCGACAGTTTTTTATCATTTAAGTTGGTGACTTTCTACCAAGCCATTCTTTTAAGCTGTCTGGTATCTTTTCTCTTTGCTTCCCTCAGTCTCTTTGTCCCTCAATATTCCCAGTTGTTACAATATATTCCAGCTGTTCCATCCTCATTACATGGCCAGAAAATTATTATTGTTTCTTCTTTATATTGGAAATTAGCTCTCTCTTTGCTTTGACCTCTATCAGAACGTTCTCATTTCTCTTCTTAGCTGTCCATGGTATTCTCAACATTCTTCTGTAAAAACACATTTCTACAGCCTCCAGCGTTTTTTTTATATGTTGTCTTATTCTCCATGATTCACATCCATATGTTAAGACTGGCTCTACATAACATTTAAGAACTCTTTTTCTTGTTTCTATTGTCAAAAATGGATTACACAGTATGTTCGGAATTTTTTTAAAGTTGCTTTTGCCTGAGCCATTCTGCATCTCATCTCTGACAACACCCATCAGCCAATTCAATCCCTTAGACAGACAGCTGACTTCATGAGAAAGTCTGGAATCCCACTCTGATTGAGTCTTGATCGCAGAGAGAGAGAGAGAGAGAGAGAGAGAGAGAGAGAGAAAGAGAGAGATCTGTTGTACATCTACCATCTGAAGTTAACACTGTTCCCAGATATTTAAACTCATTTACCTGTTTTAATATTGCCCCACTTGTCTTTATTGTGCATTGCGGTGATGTCTTTTTATTTGTTGCTACCATTACTTCTGTCTTTTGAAAGACCTTTCTGTCTTTTGCTATTAAGGTTGAGTCCTTTATTTTTGCCTTCCTTCACTGTAATATCTAACATTTCTTGTTACTCATTTTCACTGTTAGCGATTAAGACTGTATCATCATGATTGTACATACAAAACGATAAACGTTTAGCTAAAGCTAATATTTTTGTATGAACGATATTTTAGTAGAAGCTCGTGAAAGAGATAGATAAAAAGATTAAGCAAATCCGCGAATTTCAGCGGTTGAAATATTCAATTGTTAACAAAAGTTTGTAAAATTTGAGGTACAACTTCGTCTAATCATGTTGCATGTATATCGGAAGTAGCGTGCATATTTTATCTTTGTAGATTTGAAAGAAACAAATGAACTAAAGTTATATTTGGATCATCATCACGACATACCAGTCTAACCCTTAGGTGCTCGAATTTTCTCCTTCAAATCTCGAGAATCTCCGAGGAGAACCAGACCCTCGTTCACGAACTCCGTTGCACGGCCTGGAATCCATCGGTTTGGATAGATTTGTTTTCTTTTTTTTCTGGCTGATAGTTTTGCCCAGGAGGAGGCTATTTTAGCCTACTCCTTTCAATTTTTTAACTTCCAAAAATTCTTTAACGTGCGCAAGTTCACACAGGACCTCCTTTTTTGCCGTTATTCGAAAGGGCTAGACATCAGATCTCACTGTCAAAAGACAATGGAAGACACAAAACCACAAAGAAACCGCATTTTCAATTTTCTTTATTTTTGACAAATATTCCCACTGATGGAATCGAACTTAGGACTTTCCTATCCAGTGACTGATATCTAACCTCTAGACTACTAAAGTAAGGCAACTGAACTAAAGTATCAGTCATAAACAACTGGGAGAGTTCTGTCAAATTAATTACATTTTTTTTGGGAGAGTTCTGTCAAATTAATTACATTAGTTCTTTGCTTTCGAGAATTGCACTCTTTTCATCTTCTTAACTCTGTATAGCCTATTCAATTAGCCTTTGTTTCAACACTGGAATGTTTCGTTGGAAATGGTAAGATCATCTGCATACAGTCTTCCTGTATAAGAAACATTGTTCACAGTCTATTTATTTCTATACCCGTGTGTTACCGGTGCCTCACTATGAAGGAAGTAAAGAATAGTGACACTGTGACCTTCCAGGCATGTCGTAAGAGGCGATTAAGGAGGTTGATAGATTACTTGACAAGCTGTCATTGTAAAAAGTATTGTTATGGAAACACAGCCATAGATTTTAGAGCAGTGATCTCTGCAATATGTGCCATATTGGCACGCAAGGTTTCTGTTTTTGAGATTGTGATTCTGCCCGATGTGCCGTCTTCGGCTTGAAAGGACAATAGATAGATAGACAGACAGACAGATAGTCAGACAGACAGACAGACAGACAGACAGATAGATAGATAGATATTTTGTATGTTTTTAATCACTCCCTCTTAAAAGGTTAAGGAGAGAATGCGTGACGCTAAGTAGATGTCTTATTCCTCTTGCTTCTATTAACGATTACTACACTTCAACGTCCGTCATTAAAAGGGCGTTACATGGGCGTGGTTGCGTT
The DNA here is from genome assembly GCA_032433765.1 of Megaustenia siamemsis. Classification (NCBI taxonomy): domain Eukaryota; kingdom Metazoa; phylum Mollusca; class Gastropoda; order Stylommatophora; family Ariophantidae; genus Megaustenia; species Megaustenia siamemsis. Next base: position 67,219,195 of record JAVIAB010000106.1, on the reverse strand, counting down.
ATGCTTACGGGAAAGCTGCGATATCTTCGCCTTTTAACAAATAAAGACCACACACTTGTATACCAATAATTTAATGCACACATAATTTAACAAAAAAAGACCACACACTTGTATGCCAATAATTTAATGCACACATAATTTAACACAAAAAAAAGACCACACACTTGTATGCCAATAATTTAATGCATACATAATTTAACAAAAAAAGACCACACACCTGTATGCCAATAATTTAATGCACACATAATTTAACAAATAAAGACCACACACTTGTATGCCAATAATTTAATGCACACATAATTTAACAAATAAAGACCACACACCTGTATGCCAATAATTTAATGCACACATAATTTAACAAATAAAGACCACACACCTGTATGCCAATAATTTAATGCACACATAATTTAACAAATAAAGACCACACACCTGTATGCCAATAATTTAATGCACATATAATTTAACAAATAAAGACCACACACCTGTATGCCAATAATTTAATGCACACATAATTTAAAAAATAAAGCCCACACACCTGTATGCCAATAATTTAATGCACACATAATTTAACAAATAAAGCCCACACACCTGTATGCCAATAATTTAATGCACACATAATTTAACAAATAAAGACCACACACCTGTATGCCAATAATTTAATGCACACATAATTTAACAAATAAAGACTACACACTTGTATACCAATAATTTAATGCACACATAATTTAACAAATAAAGCCCACACACTTGTATACCAATAATTTAATGCACACATAATTTAACAAATAAAGCCCACACACTTGTATATCAATAATTTAATGCACACATAATTTAACAAATAAAGCCTACACACTTGTATGCCAATAATTTATTGCACACATAATTTAACAAATAAAGCCCACACACTTGTATACCAATAATTTAATGCACACATAATTTAACAAATAAAGCCCGCACACTTGAATTTCGATGATTTGAATGAACGTATATTTTAACAAAATAAAGATAACAAGTTTCTATGTCAAGTAATTGAACGCATACTTTAATCAACTCAAGAGCAATAGCTGAAAGACACATGGGGCGCTATTATTCGATGCACTGACGCTTGTTATTAAATAATGTATTTTTACATTATCTAAATGTGTACGCAAAGAAATTGAAAGCAGCAACTCCCACAATGCGCATGTCAAATGGATCCCAAAACTCAACAAACACGTTTCTACAAAATTGTGAACAGTTAAAAGGCACAAGCCAAAACACGGTCCCAAGAGATAAGCGTAGAATACTAAACTTTTTGTGCATTTACTACGGATTCTCCCTAGCAAGGACGAATCAATGTAGCAATTTTTATCTCCCTTTGTAACATTTTTTTTTTGGCACAGAAAACCGAACACAGAAAGAAGTAGTACGCAAATACAAGATTTATCGTAGCAATAAATATTAAATATATTCAAATGTGTAAACTTATATTCCTTGTTCATGAACAGTTTTATTACATTTTTTTATATATAAAAAACGAATTAATATTTTGATAAATTATCACAGCACTTATTTAATATCTGCAGATTTATTGAACGAATCAAGTGCTTTTCTCTAGAGATTTTTGGGGGAAAAAGAGATAAAGCGAACTGTGGCATCAACGCGAATGCTTGAAGCAGGTAACGCCACAGAGACACCTGCTGGCATTTTGGCGTTGCTGTGAGTACAGAGAGATGTAGTGTAAGCAGTTATCCGGTTGCTGGGAACCGCGGGAGAAATGTAGGAATGCGAGGTAAGTTGGTTGTTTGATTAAATGGGGAGATGAATTAATTGGGGAGATGAATTAATGTTGACTATGTAAGGGTAGATCAACATTTTTCGGGCACATCATGAGAAGAGGAAAGTTGGAATACTTGGTTACAACTGGCAAAATAGAAGGAAAGAAGGATCGCGGACGACAAAGGGAGAAAATACTGGATAGCTTGGTGTCATGGCATGGAAAACAGTCAACAACAGAACTGATACGATGCACTGTAGATAGAATATTGTGGAGGGACATGATCGCCTACGCCAACCGGCAGGGTACATGATGATGATGATGATGTAAGGGTAGAATTATGGAAATGTACCAGTCAAATACCAGCGGATAAAGAGATATAGCGATGGCGCTGGATAGGACACACACTGCGGAAGTCAACTGAGAGTATTGCACAACAGGTCCTTTTTTGGAATCCCCAGTGAAAAAGACAAAGAGGAAGACCAAGGAATTCTTGGAGAATACAGATAGAAGCAGAGATGAAGATGATGGGGAAGACATGGAACGATCTTAAAAGACTGGCAAGAAAAAGAACGGCTTGAAAAGTGTTTGTTGAAGACCTATGCTCCACAGGGAGCTGAAAGCTAGAAGAAAAAAAGAAGAAGATGTAGGGGTAGTCAATTGTATTTTACCTTGTTCTTAATGTGTTCATTTTCCAATGAATGACGAATACACGACAAGGAGTATTCATTGTTTAAAAAAAATGACAATATTCTCGGGTTTAACACCCGGTATCTCGAACTTTCCCGTGCAACGATAGACTCATCATTCCTGCAGTCGTGTTATTGTCGTCTCATCAAATTCGCTACTTCACTGACATACAAATTGGTTAACAACTTTTCTACTTTTCTCTTCTTACATATAATATCTCCCACATCAATCAATCATAGCTCAGTGGTTAGTGAACTGTGCTACAAAGGACAAGAGGTCGGTTCGATCCTGATCAATGGCTTCCGGGTTCACCCAACCTTAAATGGGTACCGTATTTTTTTCTAGGAAAGTAAAGCGGCACGGACGTAATACCGACCACATTACCCCAAGAATCATGTGCTAAAGGTCAGTAATGATTGTAGTCACTAAAACCATATTCCCTATACGCCACGTGGCGTGACGAGGCTATTTACTTTTACTTACATCAATCAATCACAGTCCTTTTGACCCATTTTTTGGACCGCAAGCCACCCATCATTATTCTTGGACATTATCTCTACTTCTCTCAGATCTAGACCAATGTTCTTTAAGGTTTCCATGACTTCTCTTCTCCACGTATTCTTGGGCCTTCCTGACATTCTCTTCCCCTGTGAATTCCATGACAATCCCTGTCTTGCTATGTATAACATCATTTGAGACTGTGCTATGGTACAACTTAGAAGAGAAAAGACTCATGAAAAAGGATGGAAAACCCTGTGGACCAGTGGGCCTGACTTGTTCATTCTGTAACCGCGCGTGTTTGTCAAACATTGGTAGAATTAGCCACGAGAGAAGCTGTTCGACAAAAACAATACCTCACAAAAATACACAATAGCCTCCACTAGACCGTCTGACAAGACGAAAAGTGCCATATAATATATGTAAGGTTTTCTTAAGGTGTTTCTAGTCTCTATTTTCTGTTCATAATTTGTTACTCGCTTGGCCCTTGTTTTGTTCCATCTCTGAGATCTACATTTCTGAGGAACCAGTAGCAGGTTCTAACGTACACTCCTACCAGGTACGGTGACAGCTTTACAAAAAAGGAACACAACAAAATACTGACGTTTCAGCCTAAATGCGGCCATTCTTCAGAAAACGAGAACAACAACAATACACGATGAGGCACAGATAAGAGATGAAGTAATAGTATCTGTGCCTCATCGCGTGTTGTAAAGCCACCAGCTTTACCGCAGCACTAATTTTATTTGCCCGTTCCCAATCTTCATTTCTGATCTTGCCATACAATCTTATTTTTAGGATTTCCTCAAACATTTGTTTACAAATATTTGTAATTATATCCCATACAGATGATCATCTCAAAACTATCATGGATGCTCTCTCTCTCTCTCTCTCTCTCTCTCTCTCTCACGTGATCTCTGTTTCTTGCATATTCAGAGTAGCTGATTATAATAATCTTAGACAAGCTGTAAAGAGTTACAGCGAAGACAATGGCGATGGATATGACATCCACTGCGGAAGCTAACTGAGAGTATTTCACAACATGCCTTTTTGTAGAATCCCCAAGGAAAAAGACAAAGAGGAAGACCAAAATATTCTTGGAGAAGACAGATAGAAACATAAATGAAGATGATGGGGAAGACATGGAACGATCTTAAAAGAATGGCAAGAAATAGAACGGCTTGGGAAGTGTTTGTTGAAGACCTATGCTCCACAGGGAGCTGAAAGTGTTTGTTGAAGACCTATGCTCCACAGGGAGCTGAAAGTGTTTGTTAAAGACCTATGCTCCACAGGGAGCTGAAATTGTTTGTTGAAGACCTATGCTCCACAGGGAGCTGAAAGTGTTTGTTAAAGACCTATGCTCCACAGGGAGCTGAAAGTGTTTGTTAAAGACCTATGCTCCACAGGGAGCTGAAATTGTTTGTTGAAGACCTATGCTCCACAGGGAGCTGAAAGTGTTTGTTGAAGACCTATGCTCCACAGGGAACTGAAAGTGTTTGTTGAAGACCTATGCTCCACAGGGAGCTGAAAGGTAGAAAAAGAGGCTACTGTTTGAATTTCTTTTTTCTACTTCATGTATTGGTTCTCATTGACCTTCAACAAAGCAGCACATGTTTGCATTCATGGTTACCTCTTGTAAGAAAACAATCATATCACAGCAATAAGTTTTTCCTACCCAACATGTAGATTATCCACAGGACGGAGCTAATGCACTTGTCGTCTAAAAGCAGTCATACTCTAGCTAAAGTTATATACGTGATTTAGCACAGCTTCGTGGAATCCAGTAGAATAGGAAGTTTTGATCGCGCGAGTAAAGATCGGAAATGAGGGCTACCCTGAAACTCAAATTTGCTGGGTTAAAAGGTGCAAATATTGTAAATAGCGTAAACTACAACACAACGCATTTACGTCCAAATGACGTCATAATAAGGGGAGATTATGAAGATGAGTTAAAAATAAAAAAAAGTTAAGTGCCCTTGTCACGCCAAGTAGCGTGTAGAGAATATGGTGTTAGCGAACATATTTTACAGACCTTCAGTACTTGATTTTTGGGGCAATGTGGTCGGTATTACGTCAGTGCCGCTTTATTTTCCCAGAAAAAAATCCGGTAGGCGGATAAAGGCTGGGTAAACCCGGAAGCTGTGGGTTGGGATCGAACCCGACCTCGTCCTTTGTAGTCCAGTTCACTAACCACTGAGCTATCGCGGCTCCCTTGAAGATGAGCAGTCGTCGGATAAGCGCAGAAGAAGAAGAGGACGATGAGAAGAGAAGAAGATGAGAGGATAAGACGAGAAGAGAAGAAGATTAAATTTTAGCGAATTACATCCATCAAGTTTGCCTGAATTACGCCCATGAATTTGACTGAATTACATCCATTAGCTTGAAAGTTATAATTAAAAATTACATGCCTCTTCGCTTGATGTTATTGTACTTCATCTTTCATCAGTTCTTTATATTTCACTGAAACGCATCAGGAAAGTTATTTAATAATATACCGGAAATACGTTTCTTTTTTTAAATGCATTTCTTCAGCTTTTGTCATATTCTACTGTCTATTGGCCAGCGGGATGGAGTGGTATTTGTGGGAGTTAGGAATCAAGGCCGCATACGTATGAACAGTTTGGACCACGTGATGTGCTGGCCAGAGTTTTTTTGTTTTTTTTCAACCCAGATTTTTTTACAAAATGGCGTTATATGAAATAGAACCAGTAGTTCTCTGAATAGAACAGATCCATTACACTCGACAATCTGTTCTCCATTAAAGGATTTTAAAAGAGAGAAAGAGAGAGAGAGAGCGAGAGAGAGAACTCACATGATAACAGTGCCAACATATGACAAAGTAATTGTATATGCAGTGCATACAGTTCTGTAAAGACTAGTTTATTTAACTTCACAACATTCAACACGAACATTTGAAGGTAATATAACCAGCACTATTTCGCCTTGCTATTATTACCCTCAAACCTAAGAATTAAGTATACATTTACTTTGTACAGCTGGGTCGATCGCGGATTGTTTTTCGCGGATGAACTTCTGATCTCTGCGTAAAGAAGCAAGAGCTCGATCACTACGCGATTCATATTTGTATTAATAGATGCTTAAAAATAGTTCTTAAATGTTATGTAGAGCCAGTCTTAACATATGGATGTGAATCATGGTCAATAGGACAACAGACAAGAAAATCACTGGATGCTGTAGAAATGTGGTTTTACAGAATGATGTTGAGAATACCATGGACAGCTAAGAAGAGTAATGAAAATGTTCTGAAAGAGGTCAAAACAAAAAGAGAATTAATTTCCAATATTAGAAAGAAACAATCATCATTTTTTGGCCATGTAATGAGAAGAGAACAAGTGCACTATATTGCAACAACTGGGGAAATTGAGGGACGAAGATATAGAGGGAAGCAAAGAGAAAAAATTACCAGACAGCTTAAGAGAATGGCTCGTCAGAAGGTCAACAACAGAAATGAGAAAATAACTGTCTAGATCGAAAATTGTAGAGAGACATGATCACCTACGCCAGCAGGCCCGGTACTTGATGATGATGATTAATAGATTATTTGTGCCTTATCATTGAGGCATTTATACCATTCCTTTAGTCTGCCAGAGGAATTCTTTTTGGTCTGCCAGTGGAATTCTTTTTGGTCTGCCAGAGGAATTCTTTTGTGCGTGGCCGTAGATTAAAGATTGCGCAGCCCAGTGAAGTCGCTACGTGCTAAAATAGTCACAGATTGGTATCTCCCACTCGAAATAAAATACGTTCAAGATCAGTGCCACTAGAATTTAATTCTTTACCTGCAGACCAACGATCCAGGTAGTTTTACCTGCAGACCAACGATCCAGGTAGTTTTACGTGCAGATGTTTGTATCATCATCATCAGGTGCCATACTCGTTGAGGTAGGCGCTCATGACCTTCCACACAATCTTCTGTCCACCATGCATCGTATCAACTCTGCTTTTGACTGTTTACCAGACCATGAGACTAAGCTATCATCTAGTATTTTCTGTCTTTGTCGTCCGCGATCTCTCTGTCCCTGTATCTTGCCAGTTGTAACCAAGTATTCCAACTTTCCTCTTCTTATGATGTTTCCGAAAAATGGTGATTGTTTATTTCTTATGTTTTTTTTTTTATGAGCTCCCTTTTTGTGTTTGTCTTTTTGAGAATTTCCTCATTGGTCTTTTTTAAGCTGTTCAGGGAACTTTCAATATTCTTCTGAGAAATCCCATCTCTACCGCCTCTAATCATCTGTTCACTTCTTTGTTTACTGTCTACGATTCGATTCCATAGGTGAGAATTGGCTCTATATAGCACCGATGAACTCTCTTTCTCACTTCTATTGACATTGATTTGTTGCATACATTTTTCATTTTCTTAAATGCTATTTTGTTCTGAGTTATTCTGCTTTTTAGGGAGCCGCGATAGCTCAGTGGTTAGTGAACTGGACTACAAAGGACAAGGGGTAGGGTTCGATCCCAACCGACGGCTTCCGGGTTCACACAGCCGTAAATGGGTACCTGATTTTTTTTCTGGGAAAATAAAGCGGCACGGGCGTAATACCGACTACATTACCCCAAAACACATGTGCAGAAGGTCTGTAAAATGTGTGGTCACTAACACCATATTCCCTATACGCCACTTGGCGCGACCGGAGTACTTAACTTTTTTTACTTTTTATTCTGCTTTTTAATTCTGTGGTGCATCTTCCATCTGATGTTATTATCGTTTCCAAGCATTTGACGCGTTACACAATCTCCCACTTTGTCTTGTTACTGCCTCTCACGACAAGTACGGTGTAACCCCGACCATGCACAATCTCCCACTTTGTCTTGTTACTGCCTCTCACGACAAGTACGGTGTAACCTCGACCATGCACAATCTCCCACTTTGTCTTGTTACTGCCTCTCACAAGTACGGTGTAACCCCGACCATGCACAATCTCCCACTTTGTCTTGTTACTGCCTCTCACAAGTACGGTGTAACCCCGACCATGCACAATCTCCCACTTTGTCTTGTTACTGCCTCTCACAAGTACGGTGTAACCTCGACCATGCACAATCTCCCACTTTGTCTTGTTACTGCCTCTCACAAGTACGGTGTAACCCCGACCATGCACAATCTCCCACTTTGTCTTGTTACTGCCTCTCACAAGTACGGTGTAACCTCGACCATGCACAATCTCCCACTTTGTCTTGTTACTGCCTCTCACAAGTACGGTGTAACCTCGACCATGCACAATCTCCCACTTTGTCTTGTTACTGCCTCTCACAAGTACGGTGTAACCCCGACCATGCACAATCTCCCACTTTGTCTTGTTACTGCCTCTCACAAGTACGGTGTAACCTCGACCATGCACAATCTCCCACTTTGTCTTGTTACTGCCTCTCACGACAAGTACGTGGCGCTGAGCTTTGAAAGACTTGAAACGTGAAAGGATTAAAAGGAACGTATCTGTTTGGAAATAACGATGTTTAAATCATTGCCACAAAGGCAGATGAGCTGGGAAAGACAATGATTGGAACTACATGGCACCAAAGTGTGAAAAAACACAATACTATGACTGACTGAAACTCTTTAAATAAATAAGAATATCATCATCATCATCATCATCATCATCATGTACCGGGCCTGCTGGCGTAGGTGATCATGTCTCTCCACAACTTTCGTTCTCGACAGTCATTTATCATTTCTGTTGTTGGCCTTCTGCCAAGCCATTCTTTTAAGCTGTCTGATATCTTTTCTCTTTGCTTCCCTCTATCTCTTCGTCCCTACATTTTTCCAGTTGCTACAATATATTCCAGTTGTTCTCTTCTCATTACATGGCCAAAAAATGATGATTGTTTCTTCCTAATATTGGAAATTAGTTCTCTTTTTGCTTTGGCCTCTTTCAGAACATTTTCATTACTTTTCTTAGCTGTCCATGGTATTCTCAACATTCTTCTGTAAAACCACATTTCTACAGACTCCAGTGATTCTCTTGTCTGTTGTCCTTAAGACTGGCTCTACATAACATTTAAGAACTCTTTTTCTTGTTTCTATTGTCAAAATTGAACTGCACAGTATCTCCTCATTTTTTAAGAATATCAAAAATGTCAAATAATGGTCCAACAAACACATGATGATGATTCGCTGTTATCTTATTTCCTTTTCTTCTCTCTCTCTCTCTCTCTCTCTCTCTCTCTCTCTCTCTCTCTCGCTCATGTCCCCCTCTTGACAGATTGGATTGTTCGTTTCCTCGATTAACGACCCCCGACTGGTGTGAAAGATATAAACTAAATTGAGTTTCCTATCCGTAATGGGAATCCCAGGATTCTGGGAAAGATAACCTTTAACTTTGTTCAGGTTAAAGTTCATGAAATAAACAACCAATCAAAACTGTCATACTGTAAGATCTCTAAGCCAATATTGTGGTGAAGGTTAATATAGAGTCTCATGACGTATGATACCATCGCTATGAGAAGTGCTGTTTCCTCTTATACTACGTGCTTGTCCTTTAAGACAAGGGTAGAGTTTGTGGGTTATTTTTGATCAGCTTTTCTGCTTTCATGTTTCAATGTGATTATTAATCCTAAACTACTGTGGTATCAAGAACTATATCCAGGGAACCAGCAGCTTTATATATACAATATTATTCTGGTTATTGATCTAATCTACTGAGTTCGTTGTGCCTCCAAATAGCTGTATCATGTACGGTCATCATCATGTGCCATACCGTTTGCCATAGGCGATCATGTCTTTCAACAATTCACTATCCACAGTACATCGTATCAACGGCGTTGTTGACTGTTTTCCGTGCCATGACACCAAGTTATCCAGTATCTTCTCTCTTTGTCGACCATGATCTCTCTTTCCGTGTTTTTTGTCAGTTGTAACCAAATATTCCAAATTTTCTCTTCTCATGATGTGCCCGAGAAACGTCGATTGTTTATTTCTAATGTTTCTTACAGTAGGGAGAACAATTAATTCCATTCTAATGTTTCTTACAGTAGGGAGAACAATTAATTCCATTTGCAGTTAGGTTTTTTTTTTCGTTCGCCAGCTTTGACCTCTGACGAAGTCCCTAGATGAATTGTGCGTATTAATCCGTTTTTCCCTGGCAGCCGTGTGCACAGGGGTCCCTCGCTGCACAGGCAGATAACTCCGTCTTCGGAGGTACTCATATTTTTTCAGTCCAAGAGTAATTGACGTTTCAAACCGGGCCTCGCTGCTGAGACCAGGGGTGGTTGCCGCAGAGAGAAATCATAAATAAAAATCAGAAATGCTGCAGCCGGGATTTAAACCCACAACCTCTCTGTCTCGAGGCCGGCGTCTTGCCTCGAGACCAACCAGTCCCCCTAGTTAGGTATGACGACTATTCATTCTGCTGATCCCTTTCATCATTAACACATCATTGTAACAGATCACTACATCAAGGAAACACACCACGGTAAAGTAATGAACAATAAGCAAAACGCAGTCAAACATCTTTAGCATATCATATATCGTCTATTATATTCTATTCTAATCTCTTTTATGGGAGCCGCTATAGCTCAGTAGTTAGTGAACTGGACTACAACGGACAAGGGGTAGTGTTCGATCCCAAACCGACGGCTTCGGGTTCACCCAGCCTTAAATGGGTACTGGATTTTTTCTGGGAAAGTAAAGCAGCACGGGCGTAATACCGACCACATTACACCAAAAATCATGTGCTGAAGGTCTGTAAAATATAGGGTCACTAACACCATATTTCCCTATACGCCACTTGGCGTGACGGGGGTACTTTACTTATATTCTACGAGTATTATATTCTATTCTAATCTCTTTTATTTTATTTTATTCTATTATATTCTATTATATTCTATTATATTCTATTCTATTCTATTCTAATCTCTTTTATTTTATTATATTCTATTATATTCTATTATATTCTATTCTAATCTCTTTTATTTTATTCATGAAATCAGTTACATTACAGTTGGGCTATCCTATCCGCTCCACGTCCGTTTCTAGCATTTTTCGAAGCGTGTGCAGACTGACGTCCCCACATGGAACGATTACAGATGCATCTGCTTTTCCCACTAAGCCCCATCAAGGCCAGCTCATTGTCGGAGACGGAGTTATCTGCCCTAGCGGCGAGGGACCCCTGTGCACACGGCTGCCAGGGAAAAATGGATTAACACCCAAAATTCAGTTCCTAGTCTCTAGGGACTTCGTCAGAGGTAAAAGCTGGCGAACGAAAGAAAAAAAAAAGTAGATGAATCTAATCACTATGGAATTGTCAATCATGTAATGAAGATGGTCTGTCGACTAAACTAAGCTAGTAGTTACATCTCAGGTACAAATAATAATACATAAATATTATTATATGGGGAACTTCCGAGGCGATAATAGGGAATAATAGAACAAAGAAGTATGTGTTAGCACTCGGAAAAATTGACAGACAAAATTGTCTGTCAATTTTTCCGAGTGCTAACACATACTTCTTTGTTCTATTATTCCCTATTATCGCCTCGGAAGTTCCCCATATAATAATATTTATGTATTATTATTTGTACCCAGTATATAACCACTGGGAACTACTATTCGTGCTGTTTCGTCCAATAAATGTTTGTCTACAACACAAGTATTCAGCCCTACTGGGAGATACTTGCATTAATAGGAAAGTACAAATATACAATTTATTTCCGGTCTGTGATCGTTACCCTATGCTATAGTCATTGAGATCGCCTTTCGTGGAAGACACTACTGCAATAGCCAATTTTTTAGTTGGCTGCGTGGCAGTGTACCAAGCGTTCGGCTTCTCGTGGCAAGGCGCGGTGCCACTGAGTACGGGTTCGATCCCACTTCGGACCATATATTGTTCTTCGTTTTTTTCTATTGTTGTTTGTCTGTCAATTTTTCCGAGTGCTAACACATACTTCTTTGTTCTATTATTCCCTAGTTACATCTCACCAGTTCTTCCCTGCTACCAGCTTTACAGCAGCTTTGCAATTATTTAGTTGTTCCCTAAAGTAAACTAAACTAAACTAAGCTAGTAGTTACATCTCATCAGTTCTTCCCTGCTACCAGTTTTACAGCAGCTTTGCAATTATTTAGTTGTTCCCTAAAGTATACTAAACTAAACTAAGCTTGTAGTTACATCTCACCAGTTCTTCCCTGCTACCAGTTTTACAGCAGCTTTGCAATTATTTAGTTATTCCCTAAAGTAAACTAAACTAAACAAAACTAAACAAAACTAAACTAAACTAAACTAAACTAAACTAAACTAAACTAAACTAAACTAAACTAAACTAAACTAAACTGAACTGAACTGAACTGAACTAAACTAAACTAAACTAAACTAAACTAAACTAAACTAAACTAAACTAAACTAAACTAAACTAAACTAAACTAAACTAAACTAAACTAAACTAAACTATACTATACTATACTAAACTAAACTAAACTAAACTAAACGTATGGAAGAAATTACAAAGAAAAGGCTACTTGTGCCGCCATGATTAAATACTAGGAAGATCAGTAACATAAGAGGGTTAATTCATTACGTTGTATAAAGAATTAAGACGGATACATACTTGCCCCGACATTGCCTAATCATTTAATTTATCTTTATGTACTTCCAGTCAATATGGCAGATAGGCGTCAGGAACCGTTGGTTGAGGCTTTTGTTTTGAAAATGTTCCTTGTTGCAGTTTCCTCATATTGCAAGTCCGGCTTGCTGCCAGAGCCACTGAGTTTAGTGCTCTGTGCACACAGTGAGCTGTGTTTTTCATCTGGATCGTGTTTCAATATTCCGTTTGTTTACAATGAATGATGGTATCACATATGATGAAGGACAGTTTGGCTGTACTCACTTTCCGTGCAACTACGCCTTATGTCTTTTAGTGTGTACTGTAGCTGCTATGATGGGGATCGCAGCCGCCTTTCTTTGTCTGGATCCTTCAATGCGATGAGATGTTAATTTAGATGATTCCATAGGCACGGGCGGTTGAGTAATTATGGATTTTAATTCGTTTGCAGTGATGCCGGGGCCTTCTACTAACTACAACTAACTACAACTAACTACAACTGCCTGAAACAACACTTAACCTCTTTTCTATTATTTGCTGTCTCGTCCACAGGTCTGATGCGGTCTCTAGCTTTGGTCGTACTGTTGCTGATTCACACACTAGCACTCGAGACTGGGATCGACAAAGGTAAGTCACATTAAAAGAATGTCTCATGGTCAAATCTCTGTGCTCCCAGGGTGCTATAGCAAGAGACTACCGCAGGTTCAAACTACCCAGAGCTAGTGTTGACTTTACAAACCAGTGAAATATTTACATCAGAAAACTACTTTACAAGACAGTGAAATATTTACATCACAAAACTACTTTACAAGACAGTGAAATATTTACATCAGAAACCTACATTACAAGCCAGTGAAATATTTACATCACAAAACTACTTTACATACCAGAGAAATATTTACATCAAAAACCTACTTTACAAACCAATGAAATATTTAGATCAGAAAACTACTTTACATACCAATGAAATATTTAGATCAGAAAACTACTTTACATACCAATGAAATATTTAGATCAGAAAACTACTTTACATACCAATGAAATATTTAGATCAGAAAATTACTTTACATACCAATGAAATATTTAGATCAGAAAACTACTTTAAAAAGCAATGAAATATTTACATCAGAAAACTACTTTACAAAGCAATGAAATATTTACATTACAAAACTACTTTACCAGTGAAATATTTACATCAGAAAACTACTTTACATACCAGTGAAATATTTACACCAAAACACTACTTTACATTAAACTTTGTTAATTCCAAAACTATTTTAAACTTACCATTTATTCTTCCCTTGCTGACTTTCCTACATTTCTCAAGTTCTGATGGAGACGTTTGATCTTGTCTACCTGGAGGTGCTGCAGTACTAGGTCTCTTTTATCAGGGATGTATGCTCCGACTACCAGGCAATAGGTATAGTTAGTCGATGACCCCGGTGTCACAGCAAACGAATGAAAATCAATAATTGCTCAACCACCCGTGCCAGTGGAATCATCAGAGTTAACATCTCATCGAATATCCAAACAAAGAAAGGCAGCTGCAGTCTCCATCGTAGCAAACACAGCACACGTCAAAAGACATAAGGCGTAGTAGCATCTACAGTGAACGCAACTGAACTATTCTGAACTAGGAAATGAGAGAGTGGATAAAGTGGCAAAAGGAGGAGCAAGGAGATTACTGGTAGAACAAAATATCACATTCCAAGAAAAGGAAACGCTCTTCAAAATGATGAGGCAGATCGTTCCTCAAAAGTACAACTATGGCTAGCATGGACCAGATGAACAAATGACCCCATTCCGCATCAGGACAGGACACAACACATTGAACAACCATTTGCACAAACTGGAACCAGTTCTCCTTTCTCTGCTTCTTTATCGTTGAAACCTTTTGATCATGCGAACTTGACTCTCTGTTCTGTTTCATGATAGAGAGGTAGTATAACATCATGACTTTAGAAAATCTGGTCGCATGGTTGGTTCTCGTATATGAGAGGTAGGAATAACATCATGACTTTAGAAAATCTGGTCGCATGGTTGGTTCTCGTATATGAGAGATAAGATCAATATTTTGACATAAGAAGAGCTGGTCGCATGGTTGGTTCTCGTATATGAGAGGTAAGATCAACATCATGACATAAGTAGAGCTGGTCACATGATTAGTTCTCGTATATGAGATGTAAGATCAACATCATGACATAAGTAGAGCTGGTCACATGATTAGTTCTCGTATATGAGAGGTAAGATCAACATCATGACATAAGTAGAGCTGGTCACATGATTAGTTCTCGTATATGAGAGATAAGATCAACATCATGACATAAGTAGAGCTGGTCACATGATTAGTTCTCGTATATGAGAGGTAAGATCAACATCATGACATAAGTAGAGCTGGTCACATGATTAGTTCTCGTATATGAAAGGTAAGATCAACATCATGACATAAGTAGAGCTGGCCACATGGTTAGTTCTCGTATATGAGAGGTAAGATCAACATTATGACATAAGAAGAGCTGGTCGCATGATTAGTTCTCGTATATGAGAGGTAAGATCAACATTATGACATAAGAAGAGCTGGTCGCATGATTAGTTCTCGTATATGAGAGAAAAGATCAACATTATGACATAAGAAGAGCTGGTCGCATGGTTAGTTCTCGTATATGAGAGGTAAGATCAACATCATGACATAAGAAGAGCTGGTCACATGATTAGTTCTCGTATATGAGAGAAAAGATCAACATTATGACATAAGAAGAGCTGGTCACATGGTTAGTTCTCGTATATGAGAGGTAAGATCAACATTATGACATAGGAAGAGCTGGTCGCATGGTTAGTTCTCGTATATGAGAGGTAAGATCAACATCATGACATAAGAAGAGCTGGTCACATGGTTAGTTCTCGTATATGAGAGGTAAGATCAACATTATGACATAAGAAGAGCTGGTCACATGGTTAGTTCTCATATATGAGAGGTAAGATCAACATCATGTCATAAAAAGGGCTGGTCGCATGGTTTGTTCTTGTATATGAAAGGTAAGATCAACATCATGACATAAGAAGAGCTGGTCGCATGGTTTGTTCTTGTATATGGAGAGGTAGGAACAACATCATCATCTTGATCAATGTTGATTATTTCTTTTTGATGCTTTTTTCCTATCTTTCTTTTTGCTTTGGTTTCTTTGAGAATTTCCTCTTTGGTCTTTCAGAGATCTCTCCGCATCATTCTTCTGAGAAATCCCATCACTGAGGCCTCTAATCGTCTTTTCATTTATTTGTCTACATTCCAGGAGTCGCGTCCATAGGTCAGAACTGACTCTATACATTACCGATGAACTCTCTCACTTTTATTATTGAACTCTACCATTTGAACTCTATTGTTTGGACTCTACTATTATAATAACTTATGTTTCATTTCATGGAAAAACTTGCTCTGTATTTTTCGTTCGTTATGTCTTTAACCTGAGTCTACGTAGAAACAGAAACGTGGATTTTGTTTATTTTAGCCACGTGTAGTGTGGTGCATACCTTTCTTTGTTTTAGTACTGAGTTTAAGTTTGTTTTACCTTCTTTTTGTTTCTACTTGTATTGTTCTTTCTTCTTAACCGTAGCATATTGTTGTCATTAACGAAGGTTCTATTTTTAGAGTTGCGGGATTCCCCTTTCGAATGGAGTTGAAGAAATAAACTTGTGGGAGAGTGTGGTTGTGTGTTTAGTTGACATTTGGCACTCGTGAGAAACTTCGGTGAACTAACTCACTAAAGCAACTTTTTTCACTTGTGATATTGGGGGCTATCGTAGCTCAGTAGTTAGAGAACAGGACTACTAAAGGAAAGAGGACAGGTTCGATGTCTGCAGATGGATCCTAGGTTTATTGGGTGCCGGATTTATCTGGAAAAGCAGGGCGGCCAGGTACGATCGCCTACTACGTCACCCATAAAATGGTCCATAAGTCTCTGAAAGGTGTGGGCACTAACATCATATTCCCGATATGCTTTAGGATGTGGAAGGAACACCTTACCTTACCTTACTTGCTTTACTCTAACTTACCTTACCTTACTTTACTTTACTCTAACTTACCTTACCTTACTTTACCTTACTTTACCTTACTTTACCTTGCCTTACCTTAATTTACTCTACCTTACCTTACCTTACCTTACCTTACCTTAATTTACTCTACCTTACCTTACCTTACCTTACCTTAATTTACTCTACCTTACCTTACCTTACCTTACCTTAATTTACTCTACCTTACCTTACCTTACCTTACCTTACCTTAATTTACTCTACCTTACCTTACCTTACCTTACCTTAATTTACTCTATCTTACCTTACCTTACCTTACTTTACCTTACTTTAATTTACTCTACCTTACCTTACCTTACCTTAATTTACTCTACCTTACCTTACCTTACTTTACCTTACCTTACTTTACCTTACCTTACTTTACCTTACCTTACTTTACCTTACCTTAATTTACTCTACCCTACCTTACCTTACCTTAATTTACTCTACCTTACCTTACCTTATCTTACCTTACCTTAATTTACTCTACCTTACCTTACCTTACTTTACCTTACCTTAATTTACTCTACCTTACCTTACCTTACTTTACCTTACCTTAATTTACTCTACCTTACCTTACCTTACCTTACCTTACCTTAATTTACTCTACCTTACCTTACCTTACTTTACCTTACCTTAATTTACTCTACCTTACCTTACTTTACCTTACCTTAATTTACTCTACCTTACCTTACCTTACCTTAATTTACTCTACCTTACCTTACTTTACCTTACCTTAATTTACTCTACCTTACCTTACTTTACCTTACCCTAATTTACTCTACCTTACCTTAATTTACTCTACCTTACCTTACTTTACCTTACCTTAATTTACTCTACCTTACCTTACCTTACCTTAATGTACCATACCTTACCTTAATTTACTCTACCTTACCTTACCTTACTTTACCTTACCTTACTTTACCTTACCTTACTTTACCTTACCGTACCTTACTTTACCGTACTCTACCTTACCTTACCTTACTTTACCTTACCTCACTCTACCTTACCTTACCTTACCTTACCTTACTTTACTTTACTTTACCTTACCTTACTCTACCTTACCTTACCTTACTTTACCTTACCTTACCTTACCTTACCTTACTTTACCTTACCTTACCTTACCTTACCTTACTCTACCTTACCTTACCTTACCTTACCTTACCTTACTTTACTTTACCTTACCTTACTCTACCTTACCTTACCTTACTCTACCTTACCTTACCTTACCTTACCTTACTCTACCTTACCTTAAATTACTCTACCTTACCTTACCCTACCTTACTTTACTCTACCTTACCTTACCTTACCTTACTTTACTCTACCTTACCTTACCTTACCTTACCTTACCTTACCTTACCTTACCTTACCTTACCTTACCTTACCTTACCTTACTTTACCTTACCTTACTCTACCTTACTTTACCTTACCTTACCTTACTCTACCTTACCTTACCTTACCTTACTCTACCTTACCTTACCTTACCTCACCTTGCTCTACCTTACCTCACCTTGCTCTACCTTACTTTACCTTACTCTACCTTACCTTACCTTACTCTACCTTACCTTACTCTACCTTACCTTACCTTACCTTACCTTACTCTATCTTACCTTACCTTAACTTACCTTAACTTACCTTACTCTACCTTACCTTACCTTACCTTCATTTACTTTACCCTACCTTACCTTACCTTACTCTACCTTACCTTACCTTACCTTAATTTACTCTACCTTACCTTACCTTACTCTACCTTACCTTACCTTACCTTACCTTACCTTACCTTACCTTACTCTATCTTACCTTACCTTAACTTACCTTAACTTACCTTACTCTACCTTACCTTACCTTACCTTCATTTACTTTACCCTACCTTACCTTACCTTACTCTACCTTACCTTACCTTACCTTAATTTACTCTACCTTACCTTACCTTACTCTACATTACCTTACCTTACCTTACTCTACCTTTACCATACCTTACCCTTACCTTACTCTACACTACCTTACCTTACCTTACCTTACTTTACTTTATTCTACTCTACCTTACCTTACTCTACACTACCTTACCTTACCTTACCTTACTTTACTTTATTCTACTCTACCTTACCTTACCTTACTCTACATTACCTTACCTTACCTTACTCTACCTTTACCATACCTTACCTTACCTTGCTCTACACTACCTTACCTTACCTTACTTTACTTTATTCTACTCTACCTTACCTTACTCTACCTTTACCATACCTTACCTTACCTTACCTTACTTTACTTTATTCTACTCTACCTTACCTTACCTTACCTTACTCTACCTTTACCATACCTTACCTTACCTTACCTTACTTTACTTTATTCTACTCTACCTTACCTTACCTTACCTTACCTTACTTTACTTTATTCTACTCTACCTTACCTTACCTTACCTTACTCTACACTACCTTACTTTCCTTTACTTTACTTTACTTTACCCTACCCTACCCTACCTTACCTTACCTTACATTAGCTTACGTTACGTTACCTTACTCTACGTTTCCTTATCTTACTTTACTTTACTTTACCATACCCTACCCTATCTTACCTTACATAAGCTTACGTTACCTTACCTTACTCTACCTTACCTTACCGTACCTTACATTACCTGACCTAACCTTGCTTTACCTTCCCATACCCTACCTCTATTTGTTGTACTTGACATTATTTTTTGACTGCAGTAATTACAGCTAGGGTGACGAAGCAAGCTGTGCACTGCTGACCAGATGGCCATTGACACCACCATCTGCTACCCATTTTTCCCTGAACAACGTGGTCTCTCAGGTTATGTGTGAGAAGTGACCAGAAGAGTGTCCCAGGAGCATGGACTTTCGCATGAACCAGCTCTAATGACTTCAATAACGAATCTACCAAAGCTGACACGTTGCAACATTAAAACGCAGTAGATAATTTACTAATAACGACAATTAAAATAAACAGACGAAATTCTCAACGAGGCCAACACAAAAAGAAAGTTCCCTCCCTAAACGTAAGGTAGAAACAATCAATATTTTTCGGGTCATCACGAAAAGAGGAGAATAATAATACATCGTTATTTGGTCCATTTTCCTCTCGGGCCGAAGACATTCAGCACATACGGCGGAAGTTATAGTTCTCCAGGGTTGACGATTTGCTCTTAGTTCTTGTAGTTCTTTGTTGTTTCTACGTCCCATAGTTGAGTTGATTCTAATAAGTAAGTAAAGTAAATAAAGTAAGTAAAGTAAGTAAAAGTAAATAAAGTAAGTAAAGTAAGTAAAGTAAGTAAAGTAAATAAAGTAAGTAAAGTAAATACAGTAAGTAAAGTAAGTAAAAGTAAATAAAGTAAGTAAAGTAAATAAAGTAAGTAAAGTATGTAAAGTAAGTAAAAGTAAATAAGTAAGTGAAGTAAATACAGTAAGTAAAGTAAGTAAAAGTAAATAAAGTAAGTAAAGTAAATAAAGTAAGTAAAGTATGTAAAGTAAGTAAAAGTATGTAAAGTAAGTAAAGTAAATAAAGTAAGTAAAGTAAGTAAAGTAAATAAAGTAAGTAAAAGTAAGTAAAGTAAGTAAAGTAAGTAAAACAAATAAAGTAAGTAAAGTAAGTAAAGTAAGTAAAGTAAATAAAGTAAGTAAAGTAAGTAAAGTAAGTAAAGAAAAGTAAAGTAAGTAAAGTAAGTAAAGTAAGTAAACGTAAATAAAGTCAGTAAAGTAAGTAAAGTAAGTAAAGTAAAAAAAGTAAGTAAAGTAAGTAAAGTAAGTAAAGTAAGTAAAGTAAAGTAAGTAAAGTAAAGTAAGTAAAGTAAATAAAGTAAGTAAAGTAAATTAAGTAAAGTAAGTAAAGTAAGTAAAGTAAATAAAGTAAGTAAAGTAAGTAAAGTAAATAAAGTAAGTAAAGTAAGTAAAGTAAAGTAAGTAAAGTAAAGTAAGTAAAGTAAGTAAAGTAAAGTAAGTAAAGTAAAGTAAGTAAAATAAGTAAAGTAAAGTAAGTAAAGTAAGAAAAGTAAGTAAAGTAAGTAAAGTAAGTAAAGTAAATAAAGTAAGTAAAGTAAGTAAAGTAAAGTAAGTAAAGTAAGTAAAGTAAAGTAAATAAAGTAAGTAAAGTAAGTAAAGTAAAGTAAGTAAAGTAAATAAAGTAAGTAAAGTAAGTAAAGTAAAGTAAGTAAAGTAAGTAAAGTAAGTAAATTAAAGTAAGTAAAGTAAGTAAAGTAAAGTAAGTAAAGTAAGTAAAGTAAGTAAAGTAAGTAAAGTAAAGTAAGTAAAGTAAGTAAAGTAAGTAAAGTAAAGTAAGTAAAGTAAAGTAAGTAAAGTAAAGTAAAGTAAGTAAAGTAAGTAAAGTAAAATAAGTAAAGTAAAGTAAGTAAAGTAAGTAAAGTAAAGTAAGTAAAGTAAGTAAAGTAAAGTAAATAAAGTAAGTAAAGTAAGTATAGTAAATAAAGTAAGCAAAGTAAGTAAAGTAAAGTAAGTAAAGTAAAGTAAGTAAAGTAAAGTAAGTAAAGTAAGTAAAGTAAAGTAAGTAAAGTAAGTAAAGTAAGTAAAGTAAAGTAAATAAAGTAAGTAAAGTAAGTAAAGTAAATAAAGTAAGTAAAGTAAGTAAAGTAAAGTAAGTAAAGTAAAGTAAGTAAAGTAAGTAAAGTAAGTAAAGTAAGTAAAGTAATGTAAGTAAAGTAAGTAAAGTAAGTAAAGTAAGTAAAGTAAGTAAAGTAAGTAAAGAACCCCGTCACGCCACGTGGCGTATAGGAAATATGGTGTTAGTAACCATACATTTTATAAATCTTCGTCACATGATTTTTGGGGTAATGTTGTCGGTATTACGGCCGTGCCGCTTTACTTTCCTACAAAAAAATCTGGTACCCATTTAAGGCTGGGTGAACCCGGAAGCCATCTATAAGGATCGAACCTGACTTCTTGTCCTTTCTAGTTCAGTTAACTAACTACTGAGCTAGCGGGCT
The DNA here is from genome assembly GCA_032433765.1 of Megaustenia siamemsis. NCBI lineage: Eukaryota > Metazoa > Mollusca > Gastropoda > Stylommatophora > Ariophantidae > Megaustenia > Megaustenia siamemsis. Next base: position 67,197,683 of record JAVIAB010000106.1, on the reverse strand, counting down.
CCCCTCCCCCCTCCCCTAATAAAGGTAACGGTAAAGTACAGAGACTTGAATCGACGTCTAACACTCGATTTCTTTACACATATCTGCTCGGTCGCTTATCCAGAAGTGTTCGGAGACTTCTGGATAGTGTCGCTTCAAGCATCGAAACTCATGATGCGAGGCGGCATTCCTCACCTTCCCAGAGTACTACTACCATGGAACCCATTTCTACCAGGCTATGGGTCAACCGCGGGAGTATTTTTTTTTTTGCCAACCGTGAGTACAACTCACACTGCTTCCTGAAGTAATCGAGAACAGGTTGTCCGAACTTCGGTAGACTATTCAGGTGGTTTTCCCAACTAGGCTACCGAGACCCCCAATAATTCCCTTCCCCAATAATTGTTATAAAGACATCACCTTAGTGCATAATAAAGACAAGTGGATCAATATTAACACAGGTAAATGAATTTAAATATTTGGGAAATTTGTTAACCTCAGACGGAAGATGTACAAAAGAGGTGAGATGCAGAATGGCTCAGGCAAAAGCAGCTTTCCAAAAAATGAAGAAGATACTATGCAATCCCTTCTTGACAATAGAAACAATAAAAAAGAGTTCTTAAATGTTATGTAGAGCCAGTCTTTACATATGGAAGTGAATCATGGACAATAGATCAACAGACAGGAAAATCAATGGAGTCTATAGAAATGTGGTTTTACAGAAGAATTTTGAGAATAACATGGACAGCTAAGATGAGTAATGACAACGTTCTGAAAGCGGTCAAAGCAAAAAGAAAGCTAATTTCCAATATTAGGAAGAAACAATCATCATTTTTTTGGCCGTGTAATTAGAAGAGAACAACTGGAATATACTGTAACAACTGGAAAAATTTAGGGACGAAGAGATACAGGGAAGCAAAGAGAAAAAATGCCATACAGCTTAAGAGAATGACTTTACAGAAGGGCAACAACAGAAATGATAAATAACTGTCGAGATCGAAAGTTGTGGAGAGACATGATCACCTACGTCAGCAGGCCCTGTACTTGATGATGATGAATAATTGTTATACACGGTGATTATCTTGGTCTACCTTGTTTTGTTTGACCAGATGATTTCCACAAGACTACGATAGCTCAGTGGTTAGTGAACTGTACAAAGGACAAGAGGTAGGGTTCGATCCCAACCGACGGCTTCCGGGTTCACCCAGCCTTTAATGGGTACCGGATTTTTTTCTGAGAAAGTAAAGCGGCACGGGCGTAATACCGACCACATTACCCCCAAAATCATGTGCCGAAGGTCAGTAAAATTTATGGTCACTAACACCATATTCCCTATACGCCACTTGGCGTGACGGGAGTACTTTACTTTTATTACCTGGTGGAGAGGTTTTTCAAATTCATTCTCAGCATATGGCCTGTCTAGTACCTTCTTCTTATACATGTACTTAGTTACAACTGGCGAAATACACAGAAAGAGAGATCGCTTACGACTTTGAATTACGCAAGGTCGCCTTTACCTCCCAGAAAAATATCTGGTACCCATTTTTAGAGGAATCCATGAGCCTTGTCGGTCCGAAAAATAAAAAAATAAAATATATATATATATATATATTTGAAGATTGTGGAAGGACATAATAGCCTACGCCAACCGGTTTGGCACATGATGATGATGATGTTGATGCTCTACACAAGAGGTGGTCAAATGGAGGACCTTTGTTTGGCATTTGAATCGTCCAGAGAAACTAAAGAGTTAAATTAAATCATCATCATCATTAAGTACTGTGCCTGCTGGCGTAGGTGATCATGTCTCTCTCATGTCTTTCGATCTCGACGGTTATTTATCATTTTCGTTGTTGACCTTCTGCCAAGACCTTCTCTTAAGCTGTCTGGTATCTTTTTCTCTTTTCTTCACTCTATCTCATTATCCCTCGATTTTTCCAGTTGTTACAATATATTCCAGCTATTCTCTTCTCATTGCATGGCAAAAAATTACGAATGTTTCTTCCTAATATTGGAAATTAGCTCTCTTTTTGCTGTAACCTCTTTCAGAACGTTTTCATTACTCTTCTTAGCTGTCCATGGTATTCTCAACATTCTTCGTAAAACCACATTTCTACAGCATCCAGTGATTTTCTTGTCTGTTGTCCTATTGTCCATGATTCACATCCATATGTTAAGACTGGCTCTACATAACATTAAATTAAATATATAAAAATAAAAAACTAAAAGTTCCAGTCCGTTTAAAAAAAGAGAACTCTTGATGTTGACAACAATGAAAAGCTTTGTTTATAGCTGACTCTACAAAGTTGCTTTTCTCTCAGTGCCTATGTTAGTCTGCAAGCATTGTCATTTATTACTTATTTACTCCATCAAGGCCGGCTCCTTGTCGTGGGGATGGGTCTTACGGGTCACCAGGGACTGAAAACCAAGCCTGGCCAGGCATTCCTACAACCGAGCAAGACCACAGTCTACTCTAGCAAGTTTAAGTACTGGAGTCGGAGGCAACCAGCCAAAAGGCGCACTACAACAATCAGGATGCCACGCACTCACGCCAATGGGAAGAATGTCTATAACTGCAAATCAATATGGCTCTCGCGCTGTGATGGACACTCAGCCAGGTGCAGCGTCGGGCCCTCAGCCTCGAAAGGGCACAACCTCTATTACTGGATGTCCTTCTCAACCGCTCTGTGGAGTCAGGGGACGAGAGAATAGAGCAACTGGCCAATCCAAACTAACACCACTCAAAAAGACAGTAAAATTTATACAGGAAACGATATTGCAGATATAGACAATATTTTAGGCGAACGAAAGATAGATTACTTATTCACATCATGTAATTTTTTGAGACTATACTCTAAGTTTGGCCCTCTGGACCTTGCCTTTTGATATAATCAGGCCCCCGGTCAACCTTAAGTTGGCTACCACTGCCCTACAAGTAACAACATTTGGAAATGTGTCTTTATGCATTTCAGAATAGTGTTGCAACCCATTAACTGATTCATTCACAAGGTTATTTAATTGTATGTGATTCTGTATCATAAATTGATGATTTCACCCACAGGAACGGTGGAGTGTTCCAGGGAAAAGGGCAACGATATCTTGAATGCTGAAAAAAGTGACCGTGGATACATTGTTTCAGGTGGTTACCCTGGAAACTACAGGTATGTGTGTTTGATAAAAGTACATGAATTTGATTGGTTGGTGCGGATGTTTTTATAAAAATGCACGATTTTGATTGGTTTATGGGGATGTTTTATATAATTACAGACATTTGATTGGTTGGTGGGAATATTTGATAAAAGTAAGCGTATTTGATTGGTTGGTGCGGATTTTGGTAAAGTTACACGAATTTGATTGGTTTGTGGGGATTTTAGATATAAGCAAACGAATTTGATTGGTTGACGATATTAGCTGCTTTTGGTTTTAAACTACTTACGAAGACGCAAATGGTGCTGGACTAAAGTTATTTTTGCAGCTTTTAAAAAAAAAATCATGAAACAACAGCAGATAACCTAAAATATAAAGACCACATCACAATTCTGCACAAACAGAAATCACATTACAATTTTGTACAAACAAATGCTACATTATCAGTATGTACAAACATAGACCACATCACATTTATGTACAAACGGAGACTACATCACAATTATGTACTTAAACTACATGAAAATTATGTACAAAATACGACCACATTACAATTATGTACCTTAAACTACATGTAAATTATTTACAAAATACGACCAGGTCACAATTATGTACACAGAATACATCATTACATATTCGTAAAACCATCTCTTCTAACACAGATCAGTGTTGTACATCGGTAATACAAAATGTATGTTGGCACGGGCTTGATGTAAGGTGTAATGACCTGACCTAACCATCTTACGCTCGGAGAACAATGATAAGCGTATAGCTAGTCTGGAGGTAGAAGAGTAAATCAATTGATGACATCACAGGCTGGGCGGGAACAACATTCCAATAAACAGAGAAACCAGCATGAAACAAAGACATGAGAAAGTAAATAAATAACACGTTTTCTCGTTCAGGTGGCTTCAAAAGAGTTTAGATATAGGCCAAACAATGCTTTATTTTTGGTTAGCCGAATCGTCACCATTTTGTTGTGTTCCATTTTTTTGTAACGCTGTCACAATACCTTATAGGAGTGTACGTAACACCCCACTACTGGCTCCTTACTACCAGATTTACCGCAGCACTGCAATTATTTGCCTGTTCCCTACTTTATGTTTGGCTATTTTTTTTGTTTTTTTCACTGTTCGTGTCTTTTTTTTAATAGTTAATTACGTTGGATACAAGAAGAAGAAATAAAGAAAATAAAGATGAGTATAAGAGATTGAATAAAGAAATTGTAGTAAAATGCAATGAAGCAAAAGAAGCATGGCTAAAAGAGAGATGCAAAGAGATTGAAATGCAATAAAAAGGAGATGCTAAAGCTATATACAAACAAATTGAGGAATGAACAGGAAGAAAAACGCAATCAAAAACTGGATGTTTAAGATCAAAGGAAGGAGAACTGTTGATTGATCAAGAAAACATAAGGGAACGATGGACAGAATACATTAAAGATCTTTATAATGATGAACGAAAGGAAGTAAATATTAAGGATAATTGAGAAGGACCAGAAATACTCAGAGAAGTGGAAGAGGCTTTGCGCAATATGAAAGCCGGCAAAGCTCCTGGACCAGATAATATAACTAAAGAAGAGATTGAAGCCATTGGTGATTTTGGAATAGATATAATAACAATGCAAAGAGTGCGAAGAGTGCGAAACAAAATCAGTCCATAAATTAGCGATGAACAGTGTGGTTTTGTTAGAGATAAAGGAACAACAATGCCATTTATATCATAAAATCTTTAGTAGAAAGAGCCATAGAGGGGAAAACAGATCTATACCTATGTTTCATAGATTACACCAAGGCATTTGACAAAGTAAAGCACCAAGAAATAATCACAATTTTAGAAAGCGTAAACATAGACAGCAAAGATCTAAGAATAATAAAAAACATGTACTGGTAACAAACAGCGGCCATAAGAACTGGAAACCAATTGGGAATGTTTCAACAAATAAAACAGGGTGTTAGACAAGGTTGTGTGCTGTCACCAGATTTGTTTAATATTTATAGTGAGATTATTTAAAGATCCATAAGGGGCATGCCTGGAATAACAATTGGAGGTCATAAAATAAATAATCTAAGGTATGCTGATGATACAGCCTTATCGCTAAGAGTGAAAATGAGTTACAAGAAATGTTGGACATTGTAGTGAAAGAAAGCAAAAATAAAGGGCTCAGCGTTAATAGCAAAAAGACAGAGGTAATGGTAACAACAAAGAAAAAGACATCTCCTCAGTGCAAAATAAAGACAAGTGGAACAAAATTAAAACAGGTAAATGAATTTAAATATTTGGGAACTTTGTTAACCTCAGACGGAAGATGTACAAAAGAGGTGAGATGCAGAATGACTCAGGCAAGATGCAGCTTTCCAAAAAATGAGGAAAATACTATGCAATCTATTTTTGACAATAGAAACAAGAAAAATAGTTCTTAAATGTTACGTAGAGCCAGTCTTAACATATGGATGCGAGTCATGGACAATAGGACAACAGACAAGAAAATCACTGGAGTCTGTAGAAATGTGGTTTTACAGAAGAATGTTGAGAATACCAAGGACAGCTAAGAAGAGTAATGAAGAGGTTCTGAGAGAGGTCAAAGCAAAAAGAGAGCTAATTTCCAATAATAGGAAGAGACAATCATCATTTTTGGCCATGTAATGAGAAGAGAACAACTGGAATATATTGTAACAACAAGAAAATTGAGGGTCGAAGAGATAGAGGGAAGCAAAGAGAAAAAATACCAGACAGCTTAAGAGAATGGCTTGGCAGAAGGTCAACAACAGAAATGATAAATAGCTGCCAAGATCGAAAGTTGTGGAGAGACATAATCACCTACGCCAGCTCCCCATCAAGGCCAGCTCCTTGTCGTGGGGATGGGGCTTAACAGTCACCAGGGACTGAAAACCAAGACTGGCCAGGCCTTCCTACACCCGTGCAAGACCACAGTCTGCTCTAGCAATTTTAAGTGCTGAAGTCGGAGGCAACCAGCCAAAAGGCGCACTACAAAAATCAGGATGCCACGCACTCACGCCAATGGGAAGCATGCCTATAACTGCAAATCGATATGGCACTCGCCCTGTGATGGACACTCAGGCAGGTGCAGCGCCGGGCCCTCAGCCTCGAAAGGGCCCAACCTATATTACTGGATGTCCTTCTCAATCGCTCTGTGGAGTCAGGGGGCGAGAGAATAGAGTTACTGGCCAACCCAAAATAAGACCACTCAAAATAATGCACTGGAATGCTGAAGGCATCAACAGCAAAAGAGATGGGTACAGTAAAAAGATAGAATTAGAAAATATCCTGCATGAAGAACAAGTAAGCATATGCTGTTTGCAGGAAACCCATCTAAACAACGACATAGCCTTGAAGATTAGGGGATACCAGTGCTACCGATCTGACAGGAAAAACAGACAAAAGGGCGGAATACTGACTCTTGTAAGGAACAACATTAATGCATGTCAGATTGAAGTGTATATGGATGGGGCGGAATATCAAATACTGCACCTCAGGACAGGAAATACAGACTTCCATCTACTTAACTATTACTGTCCGAGTGACCGCCCACTAGCACTAGACACAATTACATTAAAAGAAAGAATAATTGTATGTGGAGACTTTAACAGCCATTCACAGAGCTGGGGCTATGAAGATATGGACAAGAGAGGTGAAGAACTTGAAAATTGGCAGGATGACAATGGGCTTATACTATTAAACCAGGCAACAGATCCACCAACATTCTATTCCAGATCATGGCATACCACATCTACACCAGACCTTGCTTTCCATTCACCAGACCTGGATTGGAATATCACACGTATTGTTGGGAAACAACTTGGAGGCAGCGACCACCGACCTGTCTTTTTAGTGGTGCAAAATGAGGCCGTCAGGGAGAGCAGCACTCTCTCCAGATGGAATTACAAAAAGGCAGACTGGAAAATGTATCAACATTACACCAGTGTACTGACTAAAGATCTAAATACAGACAGAGACATCAACAAAATAGTTGATGAATTCAGTAGACTAATAATACAAGCTGCCAGTGAAACAATACCCAGAGGGGCACGGAAACACTACAAACCATACTGGAATAGTGAACTAGAGCAACTGCACAATGACATGGAAACATCTCGAAAACAAGCAGAAAATAACCCCTGCCAGGAACACCACAATAACTATCAGCATGCTAAAGCCAAATTTCAATGGGCTAAACTACAAGCCAGACGGAGAAGTTGGAAAGAGAAAACAGAGTACATGAATCTAGAACGAGACACAAGAAAAGTGTGGAAGCTTGTAAAACAGCTGAATGATGAGGGTACAGAAGGGAACACAAAAATTACACTGAAGAAGGATGGAAACATTCTAACAGGTAAACATGCAGCAAATCACTTTGCAGACTCCTTTGCAAATGACAACAATATTGAAATTAGCCTAGAGAAACGTCAAGAGACCCGTCTAAAACAACAAAATGCAAGACAAGAAGAGACTGCACATGAAGTCATTGAAATACCCATTACACAAAGAGAGCTAGAGCTGGCAATATCCAAATTAAAAATGAAAAAGTCACCAGGTAGTGATGGAGTGTCTAATGAAATGATTAAGAACTTGGGAACTGCAGCTAAAGCAAAACTACTGCAGATCTACAACATTTGCTGGATCACAGGTAAAGTGCCACAGGCATGGAGAGAAGCAATTATGATACCATTACTAAAGCCAGGAAAAGATGGTTCAATGACATCCAGCTATAGACCAATCAGCCTTACAAGCTGTTTGTGTAAAACAATGGAACGTATAATCAATCTCAGACTGCAGTGGTACCTGGAAAGTGAAAATCTCCTTGTCCCACAACAAGCAGGCTTTAGACAGTGTTACTCTACCGAAGATCAGGCAACCTATCTTTCCCAGGAAATTGAGGATGCGTTTCAAGAAAAGAAACTGGTACTAGCAGCATGGATAGACCTAAAGAAAGCATTTGATAAGGTATGGAAGGAAGGGCTTTTGAAGAAACTGAGAAATTATGGAGTAAATGGCAGGATGTACAAATGGGTCAAAGCATACCTGCATAACAGGAGAGCCAGAGTGCAACTGGATGGTCTTAAGAGTAAGAAGGTCTTACTGCGCCAGGGCGTTCCACAGGGAGGGGTACTATCTCCAACACTTTTTCTGATCTACATCAATGACCTAGTTACTGAACTACCACATGGTATCAAAGTGGCAATGTATGCAGATGACTTGGTAATGTGGTGCACAGAGGAGTATGCAACAGTGGCCTCCAAATTGTTACAAAGAGCTATGAATGCACTGAATTCATGGACAAATAGATGGTGTATCAGCATCAATACAGACAAATGCAGTACTACACTTTTCACTCTTTCCCCAAAACAAAAAGCAGGAGCCATCTATATAAACAATGAGCCTGTGAAAGAAGACATACAGGCTACGTATCTCGGAGTTACATTTGATAACAAACTATCTTGGAAACAGCAGATAAATAAGGCAACCCAAAAAGCAAGGAGAAAATTGGCTATTCTAAGAAAGCTGTGTGGAACTACGTGGGGTGCGAGTGGGAAAATACTCAGTAAAGTTTACCAACAGAGTATACGCCCACATTTAGAATATGGATCATCTGCATGGTGTTCAGCATCAAACACCACACTTCAAGAACTGGATAAAGTACAAAACCAGGCACTTAGGGTCATCACAGGAGCAATGAAATCAACACCAATATTAGAGATGGAGAAATTGTGGAGGATACCAGCACTGAGAGAACGGAGGGACACAAAGGTGCTGATACAGGCAGAAAAATTTGCTTGCATGCCGAGACATCCAATGAAGGACCGATTCCAAAATCTTGCATTGGGACGACTTAAGAGAAGCAGTTTTATCCACCAAGCCAAGCGTATTAGTAGACAAACACCAGACATGCCAAGAGCTGTTAACCCCCTACTGCCCATACCAGAACAGACTCCCTGGACAGAGGAATCTGGATTATCAGTTCAAATACGGACAGAAGTGAAAGGAATAGTTGATAAAGAGGAACAGAATAGTCTACAGCGAAAAACAATAACTCTCAGTTTCCTGGATGAAGAATACCCACAAGACCTATGGATTCGTGTGTATACAGATGGATCAGCACAGAATGCAGTAAAAAATGGGGGAGCAGGTGCATATATAGAATACCCAAATAACACTAGGGATATGAATAAAATAGCAACAGGGAAATATTGTCACAATTATGATGCAGAAATACAAGCAATAAAGTTAGCAATAGAAAAACTGCTGAACATTAATCTTAGCCCGCAGCCTGTAGTGTTTTTGACAGATGCAAGATCAGTACTCCAGGCACTACAATCCAGAAAATTACCACATCTGCAGACCTTATTGACTGAACTCTGCAAGCACCACAGGGTTGCCCTGCAGTGGATCCCATCTCACTGTGGAATACCAGGAAATGAGAAAGCAGATCAGTTGGCAAAGGAAGGTTCAACAGGCACACAACTAGATACACCTGTTACATACCATCATAAGAAACAGATAATCAAATCAATCAGAGGACCACAAGCCCCAAATCAGGATGCCTTTTATAATATGAATAGATATGAACAAGTTATCATTATACGTCTCAGAACAGGACACAATCGACTCCATAGTCACATGTATACAAAATTCAAGATCGGCACCTCAACTACTTGTACATGTGGACAGGCGCCCCAGACTGCTGAACACATACTTCAAGACTGCACTGAATATAGTAGACTGAGGAAAATCCATTGGCCCATAGATACAACACTACAGACAAAACTATATGGGCCACTGCAAGAATTACAAAAGACAGTAACATTTATACAGGAAACGACATTGCAGATATAGACAATGCTTCAGGCGAACGAAAGATAGATAGATAGACCTACGCCAGCAGGCCCGGTACTTGATGATGATGATGAATTATGTTAGTTATTTTATGTAACAGTAATTGAGTGCTAAAGAAACGATACAAAAAAGTAATTATGAACTTTGGGAAGGTACCAGTCAAATTATCAGTGGAGAAAGAGTTTAGTTTAGTTTACTTAGCTTGGTTTAATTTAGTTTAATTAAGGTTTAGTTTAGTTTAATAGACAGATCTTGCTCATTGGACAGCGAACAAGTTTATAGATGCCGAGATCTCTTTCAAAATTGGACTATTTGCAATGGTGCATCTAATAAACAAAATTGGTGCTCATACGCACATTGGTGTGTGTAACAATAAAAGATTATGTATATGTGCACCGCGGTGTATCTAACAATCAAGGTTTATGCATATGTGCACTGGGGTGTATCTAACAATCGATGTTTATGAATAAATGCACAGTGGTGTATTTAACAATGAAAGCTGATGAATATGTGCACATTGGCTGTCAACAAACAAAGTTGATGAATATGTGCACAGTGGCTTTCAACAATCAAAGTTGATGAATATGTGCACCGTGGCTATCAACAATCAAAGTTAATGAATATGTGCACAGTGGCTTTCAACAATCAAAGTTGATGAATATGTGCACCGTGGCTATCAACAATCAAAGTTGATGAATATGTGCACAGTGGCTATCAACAATCAAAGTTGATGAATATGTGCACAGTGGCTATCAACAATCAAAGTTGATGAATATGTGCACAGTGGCAATCAACAATCAAAGTTGATGAATATGTGCACAGTGGCTTTCAAGAATCAAAGTTGATGAATATGTGCACAGTGGCTTTCAACAATCAAAGTTGATGAATGTGTGCACTGTATGTAACAACTAATGTTGCTACATATTTTAGAAAACACAAGAGTAAACAGCAATTACTTCACGTTATGGTGTGTGTTGTGCTAATGACACTATGGCCCATACTTCTCATCTACCAACAGACCACTTTATGGGTAATGTTGTAAGTATCACGACAAGACGCCATAAATCACGTTAGTGTGGGTTTTCAAAGGGTTTCCCTTTCAACGCTCTGGCCTATCTTTATTAGACTACGACTTGGACCTCCACTGCATATTTTGCGGGGATTGCAGTTGTAGTTGTAGTCGTAGTTGTAGTTGTAGTTAGTCGAAGGTCCCAGTATCACTGCCATCGAATTAAAATCCATAATTGCTCAACCGCACGTGCCAGCGGAATTATCCGAATCAATACTCACCACAATAATTTTTTTCCGGAATTTCCAGTCGAAAGTTATTTTTATCTCACTGAGCTTGTACGAAAAACCAAAGAGGAAATTCACAGCGGCCAGCACAAAATACAAGATCCTAAGGAACATCAGAAAGAAATAATCGACATTTTTCAGGCACATCGTTAAAATACTTGGTTATAACTGACGAAATATTGGGAAAAAGAGATCGTGGACGACACGGAGAGAAGATACTGGATAGCTTGATGTCGGGGAACGGAACCTAGTCAATAACAGAACTTATTTGATTCACTGTGGATAAGAATTGTGGGAAGGACGTGATCGCTTACGCCAACCGGTACGGCACATGATGAAGTTGAGCTTGTACAAATATAAGACAAGTACCTCAGCACTCCAAGGTCTTTGTTATCATTTTTTTCCCTGCTCGTTTAGCGTATACAGTTTACCAACATTGTTGCAGATTGTTGTCCGCAATCATGTCATGTGCTGTGTTTTAGATTTGTCAAATCAGTTAACTTCCTTAATAGATTAAACTTATTAGCAAAATGAGTGTAACATGTTTAGTGCATGTAAATCAAATCACATGATTTGTAAATCGGGTTGCGATCATTTCAAATAATTATAGATTTACATAAATAAATTGCGCAATAGAATTAGATTTACATAAATAAATGTACATGTTTAATTGATTATTTTAATTTTTGCATTTAAAAAATAAGCCTAATAAATTTGCATGATTAACATATTTACATAACTAATGAACATAAATAAATTGTAACAAATTAATTATATTCAGGATGGCGTTTGTCTGAATGTTGTTTCTCTTCCTTGTGGGCATTTAAGAGATCGCTACTTAGCGTAAATTGTGTTATGTCATTGTTTACTTCCATCTGTTTGGTGGCCGAGTGGTCTAGGCGTAATATGTCAGGGCTAGAAGGTTGCAGGTTTGAACTTCAACTGTGGCGGTAATTTGTCAAAAATCGAACCCATCTTTTTATTTTTCGAGGCTTTTCTCCCCTGGTCTGAAGGTAATGAGATCTGATGTCTAGCCCTCTTAGATAACTGTCAAATACAGGAGGCCTCGTGTGCATTCTGCGCACGTTAAAGAATCCTTGGCAGTTGAACATCGAAAAGAGTAGGTCGCCTGGGATCAACTGATAAAAAAATATCTACTCGAAACGTTAAAATGCTCAACGACAATAAAAGAGAGAACCTGTGAAGTTGGAGACTCTCTGCCTGTATGGCGAGAGACACCTGAATAAACAACTGCCGATGTGAAAATAGTAAAAAGCGATATTTATACTAAATTCAGCACCCTCCCCCCCCCACGCCCTTCCCTCTCGACTTCACTGCAGATATAAACCTGGTGTACACGAATAAATAAACAACAACCTGCAAGCTGCCAAATTTCCATGTTTCGGCCAAGCACATCCGACTGCAGTAGTTATTATTTAGTTACGCGTTTCGGTGCCTGGCGTCTCGGTGCCTGGCGTTTGGTCAGAGAAAAAAGTCACCTGGATACTGAGGTCGCGCACCCGCCAACAAATGATCAAGAGAATTGTTTCCCAACGGCTGTATTGAACCTGTGAGTTTATGGTAGACAGTAAGACTTTAATTGATATTGTAAGTTTACGGTAAACAGTAAGTCTTTAATTGATCTTTTAAGTTTACTGTAAACAGTAAGTCTTTAATTGATCTTTTAAGTTTACGGTAGACAGTAAGTCTTTAATTGATCTTTTAAGTTTACGGTAGACAGTAAGTCTTTAATTGATCTTTTAAGTTTACGGTAAACAGTAAGTCTTTAATTGATCTTTTAAGTTTACGGTAGACAGTAAGTCTTTAATTGATCTTTTAAGTTTACGGTAGACAGTGAGTCTTTAATTGATCTTTTAAGTTTACGGTAGACAGTAAGTATTGAATTGATCTTGTGAGTTTACGGTAGACAGTAAGTCTTTCATTGATCTTGTGAGTTTACGGTAGACGTAGACATCCAGTCTTTAATTGATCCTGTATTTCGCAGGTTTATAAAAATTCAGTTAACTGTAGAAATACCTTTCATATACATGTCACATCTGTTTAATTTCATCTCAAAGTAGCTTTTTAGTTCTGATCTTGGAATTTTTGCATCGTTTATGAATAAAGATATCCTGAGCTTAGTACATTCCCCTCATTCTTAAAATTGATATTTGATGGAAGTGGTTTCAATTTGTGACACCACAGATATAATGTAATATCTCCAACTAAGCAAATATTTATGTATGAATGATATATTAGTAGTTAACGATTGTAATATAAAAGGATCAACGATCTGAGAGTTTCAGGGATGCGATATTTAATTTTTAGCCACTAAAGTTTTTTTTTTTTTTTAATTTTAAGATTTGTAAAGCGTCTTCGCTTTGAACTATGTGGTAGAAGACGCGTGCGTATTTTTCCTTCCTGCAAATACACAAATGAGCACACCAACTAAAGTAACAGTGACAAACAAATGTGAAGCTTATGAAAGTCATGTACACGTTTTTGTGTTTAAATTTACAGAAAATTGATGCCAGAAAGTAAATTCACAATTTAGAATGAGTGTAGCCAGCGTTAAGGCATTCTCACTCCCAACTGTGTCATAATGTCTATCATTACGAAAACCGGAAACAAAAACGCTGAAGTGTCTATTCTCAAAGGTTTCAAATAAGAGATTCAAATCCTGCACTGACACGCACCGTAACAATAGAATCCATTAATTAACAATAGAATCCATTAGCACGGACATGATAAATCTGTGGCGTTCATTGTTACACTATTCTTAACTAAAACCATACGTCACTCAATCGCGGGAACGCTCAATATCCTCTTGTTCACAGATCAGCGGTCAAACGTGGATTTATTGATCAGCCGTTTATTGACAGTGTATTGACCTTCTTTAAATTTCAATTGAAACAACCGGGTGACAAGTTTCTTTTTTTTAAATTATATAAGTGCATTAAATAAATGAGTATTGCCTGGATGTACTAGCTCTCAAACATTTGACGGCCACTGTTGTTCTGGTTGCATAAGTTCATTGAAATCCTCCCATTAGTTCCATAATTTCGTCAGGACCTCTAGTCTCTTGAACCAATACCGCGGATGCGTAATTTCATTATCTTACATTTTTAGATCGGTACAATCACACACCGTCTAATTGTGCTGCATAAATTTACCCTCAATAGTGTCTTGTGTTGCAAAATATTACCTTCTTTTGTTGCATTAATTTAATAAATCTGCCACTGTTATCATAGGAACACATTATCAATATGTTCTTGACTTTATAGACCTGTATTTTCATTCGCTTCCGTTTAGTGAACCCATTTTTTACAGTGCAGGCATTATCTAGCATGAAAGTGTAACAAACTATGAATATATGGGATCTGTAGTAACAAACTATGAATATATGGGATCTGTAGTAGCAAACTTTGAATATCTGGGATCTGTAGTAACAAACTATGAATATCTGGGATCTGTAGTAACAAAATATGAATATATGGGATCTGTAGTAACAAACTATGAATATATGGGATCTGTAGTAACAAACTATGAATATCATATCTGGGATCTGTAGTAACTAACTATGAATATCTGGGATCTGTAGTAACAAACTATGAATATCTGGGATCTGTAGTAACAAACTATGAATATCTGGGATCTGTAGTAACAAACTAAGAATATCTGGGATCTGTAGTAGCAAACTATGAATATCTGGGATCTGTAGTAACAAACTATGAATATCATATCTGGGATCTTTAATAGCAAACTATGAATATATGGGATCTGTAGTAACAAACTATGAATATATGGGATCTGTAGTAACAAACTATGAATATATGGGATCTGTAGTAACAAACTATGAATATATGGGATCTGTAGTAGCAAACTTTGAATATCTGGGATCTGTAGTAACAAACTATGAATATCTGGGATCTGTAGTAACAAAATATGAATATATGGGATCTGTAGTAACAAACTATGAATATATGGGATCTGTAGTAACAAACTATGAATATCATATCTGGGATCTGTAGTAATTAACTATGAATATCTGGGATCTGTAGTAACAAACTATGAATATATGGGATCTGTAGTAACTAACTATGAATATATGGGATCTGTAGTAACAAACTATGAATATATGGGATCTGTAGTAACAAACTATGAATATCTGGGATCTATAGTAACAAACTATGAATATATGGGATCTGTTGTAGCAAACTTTGAATATCTGGGATCTGTAGTAACAAACTATGAATATCTGGGATCTGTAGTAACAAACTATGAATATCTGGGATCTGTAGTAACAAACTATGAATATCTGGGATCTGTAGTAACAAACTATGAATATTTGGGATCTGTAGTAGCAAACTATGAATATCTGGGATCTGTAGTAACAAACTATGAATATCATATCTGGGATCTTTAGTAGCAAACTATGAATATATGGGATCTGTAGTAACAAACTATGAATATATGGGATCTGTAGTAACAAACTATGAATATCTGGGATCTGTAGTAACAAACTATGAATATATGGGATCTGTAGTAACAAACTATGAATATCTGGGATCTGTAGTAACAAACTATGAATACCTGGGATCTGTAGTAACAAACTATGAATATCTGGGATCTGTAGTAACAAACTATGAATATCTGGGATCTGTAGTAACAAACTATGAATATCTGGGATCTGCAGTAACTAACAATGGACACTACAAGAAAGAGATCAAAAGAAGATTAACAGTAGCAGCAATTAAATGCCATGACGAACATGTGGCACAATACCAGAAAGGCAGTAAAAGTACAATTACTAAGAGCGTATATCTTCTCGACAGCAACATATGGTTATGAATCATGGACAATCTCGCAAACAGCAAAGAAGTAAATCGATTCATTCCAAATAAAATGCAACAAAAAGATCAATAAGATGAATTGGATAATGAAAAAGAATAACGAAGAGAAACTAAAAGACTTAAAAATTAAAAGAAACTGTCTTATAAAAAAAATTGGTTCCAAAAACTCCAGTCTTTGGTTCCAGTCTTTGATTCCAAAAACTCGACATTGACAGTCTTTGATTCCAAAAACTCGACATTGACAGTCTTTGATTCCAAAAACTCGACATTGACAGTCTTTGATTCCAAAAACTCGACATTGACAGTCTTTGATTAAAAAAAACTCGACATTGACAGTCTTTGATTCCAAAAACTCGAAATTGACAGTCTTTGATTCCAAAAACTCGACATTAACAGTCTTTGATTCCAAAAACTCGACATGGACTGTCTTTGATTCCAAAAACTCGACATTAACACCTACATTTGTTCAATGCAGTCATTATCAGTGCCAGTTCCTCCTTCACTAAGATTAATACTCTAACTCATCATGGAAAACTATCCCGTTCTCATTAAATCACGTGGACAAAATCATTGAGGAATCTCTTACAGCAGTTACTTAATGTGAGATGTATTCACATATAGTCTCATGGAGTACCTACTTAATGCGAGATGTGTTGACATATAGTCTCATAGAACACCTACTTAATGTGAGATGTGTTGACATATAGTCTCATAGAGCACCTACATAATGTGAGATGTGTTGACATATAGTCTCATAGAGCACCTACTTAATGTGATATGTGTTGACATATAGTCTCATAGAGCACCTACTCATTGTGAGATGTTTTGACATATAGTCTCATATAGCACCTTCTTAATGTGATATGTGTGGACATATAGTCTCATAGAGCACCTACTTAATGTGAGATATTTTGACATATAGTCTCATAGAGCACCTACTTAATGTGAGACGTGTTGACATATAGTCTTATGGAGCACCTACTTAATGTGACATGTGTTCATATATAGTCTCATGGATCACCTACTTAAAGTGAGATGTGTTCATATATAGTCTCATGGATCACCTACTTAAAGTGAGATGTGTTCATATATAGTCTCATGGAGCACCTACGTAAAGTGAGATTACTGCATTTATAGTCTCATGAAGCACCTACTTAATGTGATATGTGTTGACATATAGTCTCATGGAGCACCTACTTGAAGTGAGATGTGTTCACATATAGTCTTATGGAGCACCTACTTAATGTGAAATGTGTTGACATATAGTCTCATAGAGCACCTACTTAAAGTGAGATGTCTGCATTTATAGTCACATGGAGCACCTACTTAAAGTGAGATGTGTTCACACACGGTCCCATGGAGCAACTACTTAATGTGATATGTGTTGACATAGTCTCATGGAGCACCTACTTAAAGTGAGATGTGTTCACACACAGTCCCATGGAGCAACTACTTAATGTGATATGTGTTGACATAGTCTCATGGAGCACATACTTAAAGTGAGATGTGTTCACATATAGTCTCATGGAGCACATACTTAATGTGAGATGTGTTCACATATAGTCTCATGGAGCACATACTTAATGTGAGATGTGTGCATTTATAGTCACATGGAGCACCTACTTAATGTGAGATGTGTTGACATATAGTCTCATGGAGCACATACTTAAAGTGAGATGTGTTCACATATAGTCTCATGGAGCACATACTTAATGTGAGATGTGTTCACATATAGTCTCATGGAGCACATACTTAATGTGAGATGTGTGCATTTATAGTCACATGGAGCACCTACTTAATGTGAGATGTGTTGACATATAGTCTCATGGAGCACATACTTAAAGTGAGATGTGTTCACATATAGTCTCATGGAGCACATACTTAATGTGAGATGTGTTCACATATAGTCTCATGGAGCACATACTTAATGTGAGATGTGTTCATATATAGTCTCATGAAGCACCTACTTAATGTGAGATGTGTTCACATATAGTCTCATGAAGCACCTACTTAATGTGAGATGTGTTCATATATAGTCTCATGGAGCACCTACTTAAAGTGAGATGTGTTGACATATAGTCTCATGGAGCACCTACTTAATGTGATATGTGTTGACATATTGTCTCATAGAACACCTACTTAAAGTGAGATGTGTTCACATATAGTTTCATCAAGCACCTACTTATTGTTAGGTGTGTCCATATATAGTCGCATTGAGTTACAAAATTTGAAATTAGAAACACATATTAATTGTGATATTTGTAACGCCTACTTAATGTGAAATTTGGAACACCTATTTAATATGCCATTTGGAACATAAACTTAATGTGATATTAGGAGCAAAAGACCACAAAATATATCTCCTCAACGCTGAAGGGCAAATTATGAATGAAGAAGAAAAAAGAAACGTGTGATTTTTTGGAACACATACTTAATGTGATGGGAGCCGCGATAGCTCAGTGGTTAGTGAACTGGACTACAAAGGACAAGAGGTAGGGTTCGATCTCAACCGACGGCTTCCGGGTTCACCCAAACTTAAATGGGTACCGGATTTTTTCTGGGAAAGTAAAGCGGCACGGGCGTAATACCGACCACATTACCCCAAAAATTATGTGCTGAAGGTCTGTAAAATTTATGGTCACTACCACCATATTCCCTATACGTCACTTGGCGTGACGGGGGCTCTTTACTTATTTTTTTTTACTTAATGTGATGTCTGGAACACCTATTTTAAATCATACCTGGGACACCTATTTTATGTAATATGTGGAACACGTACTTAATGTGATATTTGGAACACATACTTAATGTGATATTTCAACACATATTGTTTTGGATATTTGAACACCTATTTTATCTGAGAAGCTGAACATCTTTTGGGTCCCATGGTAACTAAGCATAGCTACTTTAACTCTTCCTCTCCGGTGCACATTGCCTTTATTAACTCATTTATTTCACAAATTTATCGATCGATTCTAAATTTATCGTACACTACAAGAAAGAAGCACAAAAGGAGAACTCTTAAAAAAACATAAGAAAGACAATTTAACATTTTTTCAAGTACATCATTAGTAGAGGAAAGTTGGAATACTTGGTTTCAAATTGCAAAATACAGGGAAAACAAGATCGTGGACGAAGAAGAGAGAAGATACTAGATAGTTTAGTATCGTGGCAAGGTAAACAGTCAACAGAACTGATTCGATGTACTGTGCACAGAAAGTTGTGGGAGGACATAGTCGCCTACGCCAACTGATATGGCAAATGATGATGATGTCGGAAAACGGCTTTTGTTTTTCAAGATTATGTTTTTGCACATTCTGAGAACCGTTCCTTTAATACGGGAACAAGCCGATTACGAAATTGTTCTTTTTTCTGATTCTCTGAATTACTTTTAAATAAAAAATGGATGCCACCCCGCGGGAGATATTTGCAAATGGGTCGAATGTCAACTCAGAGTTAAGAAAGGTTAACTAGTAACTTCAAACATGCCATTTCAGAAGTGGCTATTTTTTTTTTTAACCAAATTCTCTGGGCTAAATTAGAGCTTCTTTCATTCGCGAATGTCGAGTATTTATTGCGATTTCTTTCTAGTATCAGGGCAATATTCTGTATGTGTGTGTGAACAGTTCGGCACTTCTTGTACAGGAATTTGCTCCGTTCTTAAACTGTAGAATTTTATTGCAAAAAAAGTAGTTTGAATGTGAGAACAAAGTGATTAAAAGATAATTTAATGAAATAATTTTGTGTGTGTGACGTAACGTCACTAGTTGAGCTGTCTCTTTAAAAGGCATCAGAAAAAAAAAATAAAACACGCTTCTCTCTCTCTCTCTCTCTCTCTCTCTCTCTCTCTCTCTCTCTCTCTCTCTCTCCACTTCACTTCATTACCTTTCGTACCCAATTAGGTGTCAAGTGAATTCGAAAATTGTAATTCTTTCCCTTCTAGTAATCTCAATAACTGTCAGTTGATGTTGTAGTGTTTGTTGTCAGTCCATCTTAGTCTTGGTCTACCACAGGCTCTTCTCCCATCTCTTCTTTTTAAAAAATGTCTTGTTTGATATAGAATTTGTTGGCATTCTTTCGAAATGACCAACCATTTCATTTATTATCTTCGTATGTAAAAAGCGTAAAGTGATCCCGTCACGCCAAGTGCCGTATAGAGAATATGGTGTTAGTGGCCCGTCACGCCAAGTGCCGTATAGAGAATATGGTGTTAGTGACCCGTCACGCCAAGTGCCGTATAGGGAATATGTTGTTAGTGACCCGTCACGCCAAGTGCCGTATAGAGAATATGGTGTTAGTGACCATAATTTTTTCAGACCTTCGGCACTTGATTTTTGGGGTAATGTGGTTGGTGTTACGCCCGTGCCGCTTTACTTTCCCAGAAAATTCTGTGCCCATTAAAAGCTGGGTGAACCTGGAAGCCGTCGATCAGAATCGAACCCGACCTCTTGTCCATTGTAGTCCAGTTCACTAACCACTGAGCCATCGCGGCTCCCATCTTCGTATGTAGCTCACAGTTATAAAAAAAAATTATACAAAAGTACAAATTATACAGAAATACAAATTATACAAATAGCAGAAGTGGCTTGAGATATAAACCCTGAGAACATTATACCTGCGAAAAGGGAAGGGAGGGTCTTGAGAGATGGTAGTACATGTAGAAGGAAAATACGAAGTGGCATAGCAGCATTCGTAGAAGAGATGACGTTAAAATAGGAAGATGCAATCAGAAATTTAAAGTATATGAATCTTCGAAAACCAATCAACCAAGCAACCAAATAACCCCCGTCATGCCAAGTGGCGTATAGGGAATATGGTTTTAGTGACCATAAATTTTACAGACCTTCAACACATGATTTTTGGGGTAAAAATGGTCGGTATTACGCCCGTGCCGCTTTACTTTCCCAGAAAAAAAATCCGGTACCCATTTAAGGCTGGGTGAACCGGAAGCTGTCGGTTGGGATCGAACCCTACCTCTTGTCCATTGTAGTCCAGTTCACTAACCACTGAGCTATCGCGGCTTCCTAATCTTCGTAAACACATATGGTTATATGCACTGTTTATTTTGCCGTCGCACCTACTGATCCAATATTGGCAGAAACAGCCAGAAGAAGCTGGTCTCCAAACATTAATATCATTATGCTAGTTTACAGCTAAGACAGTCGTATGCGATCGGTAATGGCAACGGATTTGATCAGAAGTGTTGCGCAGGAGTAGACTTAGTTATTATATGACAAATATAGTGTCAACCTTCAGAATCAATGCAGCAGGAGGTCGACGCCTGGGAGTCATGACCCATGCGGCCCACCTCTCCTAGAGTGTCAAAAAGCTGAAGGGTCGCAACACGTGCTGGTCGAGTCCATTTATGATGATCAGATTGCCTAATGTTTTGAAGCTCTGTATAAGGAGTTTTCTATTGTTATATTTTATATATATATATATATATATATATATATATATACGGCCTTGGTGTCTTGATAGACAGTTGATAGCAAGCAATCATGATAAGTCAATCATCATCATGTGCCATGCCGGTTGGCGTAGTCGATCATGTCCCTCCACAATCTTCTATCTACAGTGCATCGTATCAGTTCTGCTGTTGACTGTTTTCCATGCCATGACACCAAGCTATCCAGTATTTTCTCTCTTTGTCGTCCGCGATCTCTCTTTCCTTTTATTTTGCCAGTTGTAACCAAGTATTCCAACTTTCCTCTTCTCATGATGTGCCCGAAAAATGTTGATTGCTTCTTTCTGATGTTTTTTTTAAGAGCTTCTTTTTTGTGTTGGCCTCTTTGAGAACTTCCTCATTGGTCTTTTTAGCTGTCCAGGGAATTTTCAACATTCTTCTGAGAAATCCCATCTCTGTGGCCTCTAATCGTCTTTTCATTTGTTTGTCTACTGTCCATGATGATAAGTCAATAGTTTTTTTCTTTAAATATGAGTGTCTTGTCATGAATGCTGTTTTGCTGAACAGTTTCTCTTGTGGCTGAAACTGCCAGAAAGAATTTTCTTTCTAGCAGTTTTCAATCCTTGCAAAGATCTTTTATCAAATCTCACCATTTGTCTCTGCTCTGTGCAAACATCTCGATCTCATTGAGAGAGCCAATCCCTGTTGCTTTTGCTTTTCTGATCAATGTTCTTCTCATTGTTTTTCTGAGTCGCCTCTTTTCCTCCTGTTGTTTCCCACTTGAGGACTTGTTTTATTTATTCGGTTATTATCTCTTCTCATCACATGCCCAACATATGTCCATCGTCTTTTCTTTATTACTGATAATATTAGTGGTTGATTGGTGATTTCTCGCTATTACACAAGCGTAATAAAGTCTACACACTGTGTCAGCTCTACGTTTCATTAACAAAAGAATTTTTACGAAAGCGGCCTGATAAACCGCTGATCGACGGTTCTATAGATACTGGGAGGAAAAGATCATCTCCCTGATGAGGGAAGATAATAATCGAATAACAAAGCAAGCCCTTATGTGGGAAACAACAGGTAAGAGGAAAAGAGGAAGACCCAGAGAGACACCGAGAAGATCATTGATGAGAGAGGCAAGAGCCGCAGGAATCGGCTCCCTCAATGAGATAGAGTTGCTTCAACAGAACAGAGACAAATGGCGAGATTTGATAAAATATCTTTAGAAGGATTGAAAACTGCTAAAATAAAAATGTAGATAAGAGAAAGAGTATCTGGGTCTATGCACTATGGGCCGGCTACGGCTCGAAAGGTCAATAGATAGATAGAATAAAGTCTTACATTAAATTATACATTTGAGCAAGATGAGACCAAACAGAATGCATTTTTTCATCAGAAAAAAACACATTGTCACGTGCCATATTTTGGTGTTCCTGGCACTAGCTCAAGAGAGTCTATTTTTGAGTCTCTGAGAGCAAAGGTGACAAAGGTACATTCCCTGTGTAATTCTTTCTGTTTTTGAGTCTCTGAGAGCAAAGGTGACAAAGGTACATTCCCTGTGTAATTCTTTCTGTTTTTGAGTCTCTGAGAGCAAAGGTGACAAAGTCACATTCCCTGTGTAATTCTTTCTGTTTTTGAGTCTCTGAGAGCAAAGGTGACAAAGTTATATTCCCTGTGTAATTGTTTCTGTTTTAGAGTCTCTGAGAGCAAAGGTGACAAAGTTACATTCCCTGTGTAATTCTTTCTGTTTTAGAGTCTCTGAGAGCAAAGGTATTAAAGTTACATTTCCTGTGTTATTCTTTCTGTTTTTGAGTCTGAGAGCAAAGGTGACAAAGTTATATTCCCTGTGTAATTTTTTATGTTTTAGAGTCTCAAAGAGCAAAGGTGACAAATTTACATTACCTGTGTAGTTCTTCTATTTAACTCACGGTTGACCCCATCATTAGATACCACTGGCCTTCCCTTCTAGATCACATGCTGGCGTTTGTTTTCTACACTCCTCATTGGCCCAGACCGAATTTGGACGATCGCCAAAGCCCTTGATCATTCGTGTCAAAAAGTCTTGGCCTACCACCACCTTCTTTTCACTCGATTCCATAATCTGCTTTTACTTAAAATCACCATTCTGTAGACAGCCCATTCAGAAATGTTCACGGTTTTCGTTACAAAACTGTTAAATTAACCCACCCTTACCGTTGTATCCAGTTTCCGCCGCCTGCATCAGAAACTATTTTCTGTTCTGTTGTTTATGGAGTTAATATAATAACTATTTTTAGTTTTGGTAGTGTTTGTCCGTTAAGTGGAGTGCAAATATAGGTCAGTACATGCACATTTAATTAGATTTCAGAGTATTTAGTCAAGCTAAGCTGCAAGTCTGCAATTTTTTAAAAAATATTGTATGTTGGTATGTGTGTCTCTCATTCCTTCTAACTATCCCTCTATCCGTGCATTCATTTATCCATGAACCCATCCATCCATCCATCCATCCATCCATCCATCCATCCATCCATCCATCCATCCATCCATCCAATCATCCATCATCTATCTATCTATCTATCTATCTATCTATCTATCTATCTATCTATCTATCTATCTATCTATCTATCTCTATCTATCTATCTATCTATCTATCTATCTATCTATCTATCTATCTATCTATCTATCTATCTATCTATCTATCTATCTATCTATCTATCTATCTATCTATCTATCTATCTATCTATCTATCTATCTATCTATCTATCTATCTATCTATCTATCTATCTATCTATCTATCTATCTATCTATCTATCTATCTATCTATCTATCTATCTATCTATCTATCTATCTATCTATCTATCTATCTATCTATCTATCTATCTATCTATCTATCTATCTATCTATCTATCTATATATATATCTATCTATCTATCTATCTATCTATCTATCTATCTATCTATCTATCTATCTATCTATCTATCTATCTATCTATCTATCTATCTATCTATCTATCTATCTATCTATCTATCTATCTATCTATCTATCTGTCTGTCTGTCTGTCTGTCTGTCTGTCTGTCTGTCTGTCTATCCATCCGTCCATCCATCATTCCGTCCATCCGTCAGTTAGTCAGTCTGTCCGTCCGTCTGTCTGTCTATCTATCTACCTTTCTATCTGATTACCTGTCTGTCTATCTGTTATCTATCTTGTCTCTCTGCCTGTCTGTCTATCTGCCTGTATGTATGTCAGTCTGTATATCTGTCTTTCTATTTTTCTATATATCTATATAATCTATCTATATCATATATATCATATATATATATATATATATATATATATAAATATATATGTATGTATGTGTGTGTAAATGTATGTATGTATATATGATCAGCTCTTTATTGCCGTGTTCATTATAACAACAATGGAAAAGCGACGTATTATTGGCAGACCCAACAATTCGCTTCATACATAGTAATTATTGTATCGTTTGATATTTCGTTAATTCATCTTTGGGGACATATTCATTTCCTTCTTTTATTTGAGCACATTGTTGTTAATGTTTGTTGAGTGGTGGTGTTTTTTTATGATTCCTCTTATACGTCC
Source organism: Megaustenia siamemsis (assembly GCA_032433765.1). Taxonomy (NCBI): domain Eukaryota; kingdom Metazoa; phylum Mollusca; class Gastropoda; order Stylommatophora; family Ariophantidae; genus Megaustenia; species Megaustenia siamemsis. The sequence continues at coordinate 67,172,563 of JAVIAB010000106.1, read as the reverse complement.
AAACTTATTTCACCGCAACTTCTGGGTGTAACTAATAATTTACTTTACTGTTCCCTTTTGTAATATCTTCGTTCATGAACACATATACTAATTACCCATTTACGTGTGGTATAATGGGCATTTTTTTACAAAAATTATTTACCATATTAGATATTGCAAAATCAACAAATGAACTGGGCATGTAAAACTGAAATAAACAAAAGAATAGGAATGGCAAAAAGTCATTTTAATTTCATGAAGAACATACTAACATCAAAACAAATAACACCAGGGCTAAAACTAAGAATAGTAAAATTGTATGTCTTCTCACACATTCCTATATGGTGCAGAAACATGGACATAAGTCAAGAAAACAGAACAGAGAATTAAAGTCTTTGAAATGTGGATATATAGAAGAATAGGTAGATTTGGATGGAAGGAAAAGAAAACAAACAATGAAGTCTTAAAACGATTAAAAATGAAAAGAGAACTACTAAACACAATTCAAACAAGACAAATGAAATTTGGCCAAGTTAAAAGACACAACAGCCTACTAAAGGTAATCCGAGAGGGACAAACCAGCCTATAACAACCTGCACTATTAAAGCAAGAGACAGAGCAGAATGGCGCTTCATGGTAGCCAACCTTCGTTGCGGAGATGACACTGATGATGATGATGAAAATCAACAAATGAACTAGACGTTTGTGTTAGAAAGTTCTGTTATATAACGTTGAGGCAGGAGAAAATCTCATAATAATTGTATTTTCTCTTAGAAAACGTGTCGACTCTTTAGCTTCCTCGGGTATAAATAGTGGGTTTTATTATTTCACGTGTTGGTCAATGTTAATCTTAGTTATCGTTAGCCTAAATTTTACAGCTGAGCGATCAAAATTTAAACTTGACTTATTCACACTTCACGTGTAAATTAATTTTAGTTGCCTTTCAAGTGTGTAACTCAAATGTGAATAACGCTTCAGTTAAAAAAAGTTTAACTCGTGTTTTTAATCTTCGTTCACATAAAAACTTCATTTAAATTCTTATTTTACATTTCACTTATTTTGGTAACATTTCTTTTTTTTTTATATTTGTTAAACAAGTAGTTCGTTTAGTCGACAGATAATCTTATTTGTTTAACAAGTAGTTCGTTTAATCGACAGATCATCTTATTTGTTTAACAAGTAGTTCGTTTAGTTGACATATCATCTTATTTGTTTAACAAGTAGTTCGTTTAGTCGACAGATCATCTTATTTGTTAAACAAGTAGTTCGTTTAGTCCACAGATCATCTTATTTGTTAAACAAGTAGTTCGTTTAATCGACAGAAAATCTTATTTGTTTAACAAGTAGTTCGTTTAATCGACAGATCATCTTATTTGTTTAACAAGTAGTTCGTTTAGTCGACAGATCATCTTATTTGTTAAACAAGTAGTTCGTTTAGTCGACAGATCATCTTATTTGTTAAACAAGTAGTTCGTTTAGTCCACAGATCATCTTATTTGTTGAACAAGTAGTTCGTTTAGTTCACAGATCATCTTATTTGTTTAACAAGTAGTTCGTTTAGTTCACAGATCATCTTATTTGTTGAACAAGTAGTTCGTTTAGTTCACAGATCATCTTATTTGTTGAACAAGTAGTTCGTTCAGTTGACATATCATCTTATTTGTTGAACAAGTAGTTCGTTCAGTTAACATATCATGTTATTTGTTGAACAAGTAGTTCGTTCAGTTGACATATCATCTTATTTGTTGAACAAGTAGTTCGTTCAGTTGACATATCATCTTATTTGTTGAACAAGTAGTTCGTTCAGTTGACATATCATGTTATTTGTTGAACAAGTAGTTCGTTCAGTTAACAGATCATGTTATTTGTTGAACAAGTAGTTAGTTTAGTTGACAGATCATCTTATTTGTTGAACAAGGAGTTCGTTTAGTTGACATATCATCTTATTTGTTGAACAAGTAGTTCGTTCAGTTGACATATCATGTTATTTGTTGAACAAGTAGTTAGTTTAGTTGACAGATCATCTTATTTGTTGAACAAGTAGTTCGTTTAGTCGACAGATCATCTTATTTGTTGAACAAGGAGTTCGTTTAGTTGACATATCATCTTATTTGTTGAACAAGTAGTTCGTTCAGTTGACATATCATGTTATTTGTTGAACAAGTAGTTCGTTCAGTTAACAGATCATGTTATTTGTTGAACAAGTAGTTAGTTTAGTTGACAGATCATCTTATTTGTTGAACAAGGAGTTCGTTTAGTCGACAGATCATCTTATTTGTTTAACAAGTAGTTCGTTTAGTTGACAGCTCATCTTATTTGTTGAACAAGGTGTTCGTTTAGTCGACAGATCACCTTCGTCACACGTCGGTAAACTCAGTAACATTCAGATACCATCCCCAAACACTTCCCCAGCGTGGCGCTACCAGCCGTACCTGTAACCGTTACTGTCGTCGCCTCTTATTAGCAAAAGAACTGAAGATGGTTTACGGGCAGATTCATGAACTCTGGACACGTACAGAAAAGCGTAAAAAATAGAAAGGTGGAGATAATTTGGTAGATTGTTTTTCTTCCAGCAAGGTTTGCTTATCCACGACCATATTTGGCCAATACTTTTCAACTTAACTGTCAAATGTTCTTTAACGTACTCGGAGTGCACACAGGACATCCTTTTTTCGCTTATATCCGAGAGGGTTAGACATATGATATCACTACTTCGAGACTAGATAAGGGAATTCCGCAAAATAAAAAAAAACAACAACAACAAAAACGGATTCGGAAAGAAACATGGATACCGTCTGTGTCACGAATCAAACCACGTACCTTCTTGTCCTGAGGCCAACGTCTAGTCTCCAAAGTGAACTAAACTTAACCAACAGATCACATTGAGCTAGCTCTATTAACCAACAGATCACATTGAGCTAGCTCTATTAACCAACAGATCACATTGAGCTAGCTCTATTAACCAGCAGATCACATTGAGCTAACTCTATTAACCAACAGATCACATTTAACTAACTCTATTAACCAGCAGATCACATTGAGCTAACTCTATTAACCAACATATCACATTGAGCTAACTCTATTAACCAACAGATCACATTGAGCTAACTCTTTTAACCAACAGATCACATTGAGCTAACTCTATTAACCAGCAGATCACATTGAGCTAACTCTATTAACCAGCAGATCACATTGAACTAACTCTATTAACCAACAGATCACATTGAACTAACTCTATTAAACAACAGATCACATTGAGCTAACTCTTTTAACCAACAGATCACATTGAGCTAACTCTATTAACCAACAGATCACATTGAACTAACTCTATTAAACAACAGATCACATTGAGCTAACTCTATTAACCAACAGATCACATTGAACTAACTCTATTAAACAACAGATCACATTGAGCTAACTCTTTTAACCAACAGATCACATTGAGCTAACTCTATTAACCAACAGATCACATTGAACTAACTCTATTAACCAACAGATCACATTGAGCTAGCTCTATTAACCAACAGATCACATTGAACTAACTCTATTAACCAACAGATCACATTGAACTAACTCTATTAACCAACAGATCACATTGAGCTAACTCTATTAACCAACAGATCACATTGAGCTAACTCTATTAACCAACAGATCACATTGAACTAACTCTATTAACCAACAGATCACATTGAACTAACTCTATTAACCAACAGATCACATTGAACTAACTCTATTAACCAACAGATCACATTGAACTAACTCTATTAACCAACAGATCACATTGAACTAACTCTATTAACCAACAGATCACATTGAACTAACTCTATTAACCAACAGATCACATTGAACTAACTCTATTAACCAACAGATCACATTGAACTAACTCTATTAACCAACAGATCACATTGAGCTAACTCTATTAAACAACAGATCACATTGAACTAACTCTATTAACCAACAGATCACATTGAGCTAACTCTATTAACCAACAGATCACATTGAGCTAACTCTATTAACCAACAGATCACATTGAACTAACTCTATTAACCAACAGATCACATTGAACTAACTCTATTAACCAACAGATCACATTGAACTAACTCTATTAACCAACAGATCACATTGAACTAACTCTATTAACCAACAGATCACATTGAACTAACTCTATTAACCAACAGATCACATTGAACTAACTCTATTAACCAACAGATCACATTGAGCTAACTCTATTAAACAACAGATCACATTGAACTAACTCTATTAACCAACAGATCACATTGAGCTAACTCTTTTAACCAACAGATCACATTGAGCTAACTCTATTAACCAGCAGATCACATTGAGCTAACTCTATTAACCAGCAGATCACATTGAACTAACTCTATTAACCAACAGATCACATTGAACTAACTCTATTAAACAACAGATCACACTGAACTAACTCTACGCTCTACATAAAATTACGTTTAACTCTGCTTTAGTTCTATTTCAAGAGCAAATTAATATAAATTTTAACGGGAACAACTCGACGTAGTCTAGGTGTATGACCGCTAATCAACCGCAATCGATCTGGTAGTGCTATTTCTTTTCCTTTGGTTTTTTTTATCCTCTAAACGTCTAAGTCAACTTGTCAAAAGTTGAAATCTGGACTGCAAAAAAAAAAGTCGATATTTCTGTTGACATTAGATGACGTCATATACTGGTCATGTCACTGTCAGTTGCCCGATTATTATGGCTTTTCATACTTCAGTGTCGACATTTGCCATTTCAATCAGTGATAAATATCAATATTCTTCTTCCTCTTTCCTTCCTCATCTGCCTTTCAGCGTCGAGGGGAGATACAATTTGCGGTCTTTTGCTCTTCTGTTCACCTCTGCTGTTATGCTTCCTAGTGCTTCTAATATTCCATCGATCCATCTTTTTCGTGGTTGACCCTTGGGTGTGGTGTTCTCACAACGTTTGCTGAAGGCTCGTTGTGTTGTGTTTTGATCTTTCTGCCTTGTCACGTGGCCAAACCATTTTATATGTTGTTTCCTTATATATTTTATGACTGGGGCTATTCCTAGCTGTTTTTCTCAGTTCTTCATTTCTGATCTTATCTCTCAGACTGTTTCCTGTCATTCGTCTAACACATTTCATCTCAGTAGAGATTATTTTAATTGAAATATAAAAAATTGATGGGTTGTGAAAATGAAAGCTGAGACATTTGTCAAATAGATGAACGAAAATTCTCACAAATTTGGAAATTTGGCGTAGGAAATGTAGTAGATAGACTAAGACGAAGGTAGAAGTGTTTAAAAAGCACGATTGGTTAATGAAAGAAAAACACTTGTATAAGTAAAGATGCAACAAATCTATGTCAATAGAAATGAGAAAGAGAGTTCATCGGTACTATATAGAACCAATTCTGACCTATGGAAGCGAATCATGGACAGTAGACAAACAAATGAAACGACGATTAGAGGCCACAGAGATGGGATTTCGCAGAAGAATGTTGGAAGTTCCCTGGACAGCTAAAAAGAGCAATGAGGAAATTATCAAAGATGCAAACACAAAAAAAGAGCTTCTAAAAAACATCAGAAAGAAACAATCAGCATTTTTCGGGCACACCATGAGAAGAGGAAAGTTGGAATACTTGGTTACAACTGGCAAAATAAAAGGAAAGAGAGATCGCTGACGACAAAGAGAGAAAATATTGGATAGCTTGGTGTCATGGCATGGAAAACAGTCAACAACAGAACTGATACGATGCACTGTAGATCGAAGATTGTGGAAGGACATGATCGCCTACGCCAACCGGTATGGCACATGATGATGATGAAAGTTGGAGTTGTATCAATAGAAAGAGAAATGATGACAAATATGAGGATTATTTTTTTTTATCTGAATGAGATGGAAAAAAAAAACATGAAAAATATTCACAATTTAGGCACGGGTTAAAAATGAAATTGATCAAAATGATCCCAAGAGTTTTGAAAAGTGAAGTATTCCTCGTTTGTTGTGAAAAGTAAAGTATTAAAAGTGTGGGATTAGATGTAAAAAAAAGGAATATTTTACAACAGGGAAGAAGGTGTCAAATAAAGAGTGCATCAAAAGAAAAAGTGGGAAAGGGAGGGTGTCAAAACAGGAAAAGTGTTAAATTGGTAAAGCAGTTAAGGTAAAAAAGTTTTTGGTATTGTTAACATTGATATAATAAGCGTTTTATAACAGAAGAGAAGTTTTCCTTTTTCTTATAAAAGAAAAAAGGGGAAGTTAAAAAGAATACAGATAAAGGCAGCAGAAGAAAAGATTGAAGGTAAATAAGCAGAAAGTGTTAAATAAAGACGTTATATCTAAAAGAGATTAGATATTACGTAAAATAGAGATTGGAGATGTCGAAGATAAAGGCGAAAGCAACATGGCGTATTGTTATTGAGTTATTGAGTTATTGAGTTATTGAGTTATTGAGTTATTAGCGGGTCATCATCAATGCACTCCAAACATGTCCATAGGTGCTCAGCAAGTCTCTCAGTGTTCAGCGTCTGACGACTCCAGTTCTGTGTTGGTTGATTAGTCTTCTTACACGCCAACTAAATAGGCGTATTTCATACCTATCTATCTATCTATCCATCCATCCATCCATCCATCCATCCATCCATCCATCCATCCATCCATCCATCCATCCATCCATCCATCCATCCATCCATCCATCCATCCATCCATCCATCCATCCATCCATCCATCCATCCATCCATCCATCCATCCATCTATCTATCTATCTATCTATCTATCTATCTATCTATCTATCTATCTATCTATCTATCTATCTATCTATCTATCTATCTATCTATCTATCTATCTATCTATCTATCTATCTATCTATCTATCTATCTATCTATCTATCTATCTATCTATCTATCTATCTATCTATCTATCTATCTATCTATCTATCTATCTATCTATCTGTCTATCTATCTATCTATCTATCTGCCTGCCTGTCTGCCTGCATGCCTGCCTGTCGAGCTTGAGGACGGCAAATAGGGCAGAACCACAACCTAAAAAACCATAGACATTGCGTGCCAGAAATGGCACATATTGCAGAATTAACCGCTTCAGAAAGCCATGGTTTTATTTCTATAACAATTCTTTTTACAATAACAGCTTGTCAAGCCATCGTTCAAACTCCTTAGTCGCCTCTTACGATATGTTTTAAGTAAAACTATCCTGTACTCATTTATACTTTGGTGAACTTATAAGATGTCAAACATCCAACAGTTTCATCTTTAATCAAGAGAAAAAGATGGTTGTATGTTGGTTATGTGATGGGAGGTGACAACAAGAGAAGAAGATGGTTGTATGTTGGTTATGTGATGGGAGGTGACAACAAGAGAAGAAGATGGTTGTATGTTGGTCATGTGATGGGAGGTGACAACAAGAGAAGAAGATGGTTGTATGTTGGTTATGTGATGGGAGGTGACAACAAGAGAAGAAGATGGTTGTATGTTGGTTATGTGATGGGAGGTGACAACAAGAGAAGAAGATGGTTGTATGTTGGTTATGTGATGGGAGGTGACAACAAGAGAAGAAGATGGTTGTATGTTGGTTATGTGATGGGAGGTGACAACAAAAGAAGAAGATGGTTGTATGTTGGTCATGTGATGGGAGGTGACAACAAGAGAAGAAGATGGTTGTATGTTGGTCATGTGATGGGAGGTGACAACAAGAGAAGAAGATGGTTGTATGTTGGTTATGTGATGGGAGGTGACAACAAAAGAAGAAGATGGTTGTATGTTGGTTATGTGATGGGAGGTGACAACAAAAGAAGAAGATGGTTGTATGTTGGTTATGTGATGGGAGGTGACAACAAGAGAAGAAGATGGTTGTATGTTGGTTATGTGATGGGAGGTGACAACAAAAGAAGAAGATGGTTGTATGTTGGTTATGTGATGGGAGGTGACAACAAAAGAAGAAGATGGTTGTATGTTGGTTATGTGATGGGAGGTGACAACAAAAGAAGAAGATGGTTGTATGTTGGTCATGTGATGGGAGGTGACAACAAGAGAAGAAAATTGTTATATGTTGGTTATGTAATGGGAGGTGACAACAAGAAAATCTCAAAGCAAGTCCTCAAATTAAAAAAAAAAATGGTAACAGAAAAAGACTTCAGCCTAGAGAACCACTAAAAAGAACATTTATGTTAGAGACAGCAGAGATTGATCGACATGCGTAGAACAGAGCTGGGTGGCGTGATACAATACTGCTTCTGTGCAAGGTCTGATACATGATAACAATGATAGTCGAACACAAGAGTCTAGAATTGATGTCATATGTGCTGTCTTGGGCTCGAAAGGACAATAGACAGAAATAAGCTATCAAACAGGATTGGACCCGAACTCTTGCACTCAGTAGACCAGCTCACTAGTCACTTCTCTACAGCGGCTCCTCACGTCGACATTAGTATATAGTTATTTCATTTAATAATTTGTTGGGGGGTTTGGAATAAGTGACAATGATGGCGATAGTAAGCAACCTGAACCAGGAATCGTTTCCTTTTACACACAAATGCTTCCGATCAATATTGCGGACGGGCGGCATTGAACAATTGAGGCACTTTGTGAAAAACTTCATTGTTGCAGTTTCCTCATATTCCAAGTCCGGCTTGCTGCAGGAGCTACTGAGATTAATGCTCTGTGCACACCGTGAGCTGTGTGTTTCATCCAGAATGCGTTTCTATATTAAGATTGCTTACGATGGATGATGATATCGTATGATGAAGGACAGTTCAGTTCCGTTCACTACCGGTGCTACTATACCTTATATCTTTAGACGTGTGCTGTGTTTGCTACAATGGGGACTGCAACTTATTTTTGTGTTTGGATATTCCACGAAATGTTAGTGGGATCCCATGTAGTGTGATCTTTTATTTGTAGCCAGAAAGAGATACCATCTTTGATGTTGCCATCTTGTCTTGCTGATCTCCAGATTTTTAGATAAAAATTCATGTCGGGTAGACTTCCAGAACACACACAAAAATTACGTAAATTTATTTGTAACTTCTCAACTTTTTGCAAAGTAAGTAAGAAAAGTTATAAATAACAGGAAATGGTTGTAAGTTCCCTTTTACGTCATAATGGCTTCCAATTTATGTCGGATAAGTTGATCTACATATCAAATGTTAATATCTGGAGATGTTTTTGCTGGAGTTTATTTTGAGATAATGGAGCGGATGTGGGCACGGATTAAATAAAAGCTCTGGTTCAGAAGCTCTCAAGTATTTTTGTGACCTTGACTCCGTAAAGTTTAGAATTTAATGAGGAAAATTACTCAATAAAAGACCGATAAGGAATGTGAATGTAGAGGTGCAACTAATTACAACGAGTTCTTATCTTTTATCGTTCGCCTTATGCTGGACTGTGGGCATTATGTATTGTCTCATGCAGTACATTCATCAACATATCATGATCAGGTACCGTGCCTGCTGGCGTAGGTGATCATGTCTCTCCATAACGTTCAATCTCAGCAGTTATTCATCATTTCTGTTGTTGAACTTCTGCCAAACCATTTTCTTAAGCTTTCTAGTATCTTTTCTCTTTGCTTCCCTCTATCTCTTCGTCCCTCAATTTTCCCAGTTGTTACAATATATTCCAGCTGTTCGCCTCTCGTTACATGGCCAAAAAATGAAGATTGTTTCATCCTAATATTGGATATTACCTCTCTTTTCACTTTGGCCTCTTTCATAACGTTTTAATTGCTCTTCTTATCTGTCCATGGTATTATCAATGTTCTAACTTTTGTGATTCTTTCTTGTTCTGTTTCTATAACCCTGCAGTCATAAGCAGACATTGATGTTTCTCCTTCAAGTGGTCATGTGAAATTGATGAATTTTTCGTCATTCGTAATTGACTTTGTTTATAGTTTCCTTTTAATTGTATTGAGTGTTCGCTGTAGCTTGTATACAAAAATGTATGATTGCTTGTATTCACAGCAGACGACAATCCTCCATCGAACACCTGTATGATTGCTTGTATTCACAGCAGACCACAATCCACCATCGAACACTTGTATGACTGCTTGTATTCACAGCAGACCACAATCCTCCATCGAACACTTGTATGACTGATTGTATTCACAGCAGACCACAATCCTCCATCGAACACATGTATGACTGATTGTATTCACAGCAGACCACAATCCCCCATCGAACACATGTATGACTGCTTGTATTCACAGCAGACCACAATCCTCCATCGAACACTTGTATGACTGATTGTATTGACAGCAGACCACAATCCTCCATCGAACACATGTATGACTGATTGTATTCACAACAGACCACAATCCCCCATCGAACACTTGTATGACTGATTGTATTCACAGCACAGAACTACAACCATCCATTGACCACGTATTATTGTTTGTACTCACAGTACAGGTGGGAAAACTGGACTGTGGTGCCAGATTCATATCCAGGTGTGTAGCACGTGCAGACTTAATCTACACTTCCAGGAATTGAAGTTTCAACCTTGTCGAACATCGAGCGGTAAAGGAGCACAGAACAGTACATATAGGGACTGGTGCCACCCTGGGTAGGATACGAGATTTTATGTAGAGATTTTATTTCGAGATTTATTTTAGATATTTCATATCGAGATTTATTATAGAGATTTAATATCTAGATTATAGATATTTCATATCGAGATTTATAATAGAGATTTGATGTCGAGATTTATTATAGAGATTTGATATCGAGAATTATTTTAGAGATTTGTTATCGAAATTTATTTTAGAAATTTGATATCGAAATTTATTATATTGACATGGAGATTTATTATAGAGTCTTAACATGGGAGATTTATTATATAGATTTTATATCGAGATTATTATAGAGATTCATTATAAAGATATAATATCGAGATTTATTATAGAGATTTATTATAGAGATTAGTTATCGAGATTTATTATAGAGATTTATTATAGAGATTCAATATCGAGATTTATTACAGAGGTTTGATATCGAGATTTATTATGGGATTTGATATAGATATTTATTATAGAGATTTGTTATACATATTTATTTTAAAGAAATGTTACTGTGATTTGTTATCGAAATTTATTGTAGAGATTTGTTATGGAGAAATGTTGGACATTATAGTGAAAGAAAGCACAAATAAAGGACTCAGCATTAATAGCAAAAAGACAGAAGTAATGGTAGCTACAAAGAAAAAGACATCACCTCATTGCAAAATAAAGACAAGTGGAACAATATCAAAACAGGTAAATGAATTTAAATTTTTTGGGAACTTTGCTAACCTCAGACGGAAGATGTACAAAAGAGGTGAGATGTAGAATGGCTCAGGCAAAAGCAGCTTTCCAAAAATGAGGAAAATACTATGCAATGCATTTTTGACAATATAAACAAGAAAAATAGTTCTTAAATGTTATGTAGAGCCAGTCTTAACCTATGGATGTGAGTCATGGACAATAGGACAACAGACAAGAAAATCACTGGAGTCTGTAGAAATGTGGTTTTACAGAAGAATATTGAGAATATCATGGACAGCAAAGAAGAGTAATGAAAATGTTCTGAAAGAGGTCAAAACAAAAAGAGAGCTAATTTCCAATATTAGGAAGAAACAATCATCATTTTTTGGCCATGTAATGAGATGAGAACAGCTGGAATATATTGCAACAACTGGAAAAAGTGAGGGACGAAGAGATAGAGGAAAGCAAAGAGAAAAAATACCAGACAGCTTTAGAGAATGGCTTGGCAGAAGGTCAACAACAGAAATGATAAATAACTGTCGAGATTGAAAGTTGTGGAGAGACATGATCACCTACGCCAGCAGGCCCGGTACTTGATGATGATGATGTTATCGAGATTTTTTATAGAGATTTCTTATCCAGATCTATTATAAAGATTTGTTATCGAGATCTATTATAGAGATTTATTACAGAGATTTATTATAGAGATTTATTATAGAGATTTGTTATAGAGATGTATTATAGAGATTTGTTATAGAGATGTATTATAGAGATTTGTTATAGAGATGTATTACAGAGATTTGTTATCGAGATGTATTATCGAGATTTATTATAGAGATGTATTATAGAGATTTGTTATAGAGATGTATTATAGAGATTTGTTATAGAGATGTATTACAGAGATTTGTTATCGAGATTTATTATAGAGATTTGTTATAGAGATGTATAATAGAGATTTGTTATCGAGATTTATTATAGAGATTTGTTATAGAGATGTATTATAGAGATTTGTTATAGAGATTTGTTATAGAGATGTATTATAGAGATTTGTTATCGAGATTTATTATAGAGATTTATTATAGAGACTTGTTATCGAGATTTTTTTTTATAGAGATTTGTTATCGAGATTTATTATAGAGATTTGTTATAGAGATGTATTATAGAGATTTGTTATCGAGATTTATTATAGAGATTTGTTATAGAGATGTATTGTAGAGATTTGTTATAGAGATGTATTATAGAGATTTGTTATAGAGATGTATTATAGAGATTTGTTATCGAGATTTATTATAGAGATTTGTTATAGAGATGTATTATAGAGATTTGTTATCGAGATTTATTATAGAGATTTGTTATCGAGATTTATTATAGAGATTTGTTATCGAGATTTATTATAGAGATTTATTATAGAGACTTCTTATCGAGATTTTTTTTTATAGAGATTTGTTATCGAGATTTATTATAGAGATTTATTATAGAGACTTGTTATCGAGATTTATTATAGAGATTTGTTATAGAGATTTGTTATAGAGATTTGTTATAGAGATTTGTTATCGAGATTTATTATAGAGATTTGTTATAGAGATTTGTTATAGAGATTTGTTATAGAGATTTGTTATCGAGATTTATTATAGAGATTTGTTATCGAGATTTATTATAGAGATTTGTTATAGAGATTTATTATAGAGATTTGTTATAGAGATTTGTTATAGAGATTTGTTATCGAGATTTATTATAGAGATTTGTTATCGAGATTTATTATAGAGATTTATTATAGAGATTTATTATAGAGATTTGTTATCGAGATTTATTATAGAGATTTGTTATCAAGATTTATTATAGAGATTCGTTATCGAGATTTATTATACAGATTTGTTGTCGAGGAATATTATAGAGATTTATTGTCGAGATTTATTATAGAGATTTGTTGTCGAGGAATATTATAGAGATTTGTTATCGATACTTTTTATATAGATTCGAAAACACAATAAGCGCCAGGGAGAAATATTTCAAGCTACTTGTCTCTGCTCCCTTTAACTTGTCTTTTCTTTTTGATCAATTCCAACTTACAATTAGTAATCACATCACACAGATGTCATTAAATTAATTATGCAACATCATGATATATACGTTATCATATTAGTGAACCATCTTTGTCTTCATTTTGTTATTTAAAAAAGTAAAGTACCCCCGTCACGCCAAGTGGCGTATAGGGAATATGGTGTTAGTGACCATAAATGTTACAGACCTGTTGTAAATGATTTTTGGAGTAATGTGGTCGGTACTACGCCCGTGCCGCTTTCATCATCATCATGTACCGGGCCTACTGGCGTAGGTGATCATGTCTCTCCACAACTTTCGATCTCGGCAGCTATTTATCATTTCTGTTGTTGACCTTCTGCCAAGCCATTCTCTTAAGCTGTCTGTTATTTTTTATCTTTGCTTCCCTCTGTCTCTTCGTCCTTCAATTTTTCCAGTTGTTACAATATATTCCAGTTGTTCTCTTCTCATTACATGGCCAAAAAATGATGATTGTTTTCTTCCTAATATTGGAAATTATCTCTCTTTTTGCTTTGACTTCTCTCAGAACATCTTTATTACTCTTCTTAGCTGTCCGTGGTACTATCAACATTCTTCTGTAAAACCACATTTCTACAGACTCCAGTGATTTTCTTGTCTGTTGTCCTATTGTCCATGATTCATATCCATATGTTAAGACTGGCTCTTCATAACATTTAAGAACTCTTTTTCTTGTTTCTTTTTTCTAGCATTAATGTAGACTTATTGCACAAGATATTATTTTTTAATTTTCTGAAATGCTAATTTGGCCTGTACTATTCTGCTTTTTAATATTGTTCCACTTGTCTTTTTGCACTGAGCTGATGTCTTTTTTTTTTTTGTTACCACTACTTCTATATTTTTGCTATAAGGCTGAGTCCTTTATTTTTGCTTTCTTTCACTATAATGTCCAACAATTCTTGTAACTCATTTTCACTCTTAGCGATTAAGACTGTATCATCAGCATACCTTAGATTATTTATATTATGACCTCCAATTGTTATTCCAGGTATGTCCCTTATGGATCTTAAAATAATCTCACTATAAATATTAAACAAATCTGGTGACAGCACACAACCTTGTCTAACACCCTGTTTTATTTGTTGAAACATTCCCAATTGGTTTCCAGTTCTTATGGCATCTGTTTGTTGCCAGTACATGTTCTTTATTATTCTTAGATCTTTGCTGTCTACGTTTATTCTTTCTAAAATTTTGATTATTTCTTGGTGCTTTACTTTGTCAGATGCCTTGGTGTAATCTATGAAACATAGATATAGATCTGTTTTCACCTCTATGGCTCTTTCTATTAAAGATCTTATGATATAAATGGCATTGCTTGTTCCTTTATCTCTAACAAAACCACACTGTTCATCGCTAATTTCTGGACTGATTTTGTTTCGCACTCTTCGCAAGATGATTCTTAGTAATATTTTAGTCATTTGACTCATAAGGCTTATTGTGCGATGATTATCGCATTCAATCACACCCGATTTCTTTGGTAGGAATATTGATTTGAGCATGTCATCTGGTATATATCCGCTGTTGTAGATATCATGTCGCTTTACGTTCCCAGAAAAAAATCCGGTACCCATTAATAATTAAAGGCTGGGTGAACCCGGAAGCCGTCGGTTTGGATATAACCCTATCCCTTGTCCTTTGTAGTCCAGTTCACTAACCACTGAGCTATCGCGGCTCCCATCATTGTGTTATACATCTTTATTATTTCATACTACCTTCACATTCTATATCGTATGAGGATATGCTAACTCCATTCTCTCATACATTCATCTATTTGATCCCGGAAACCGCTCACCCTCATATTTTTTTTGCTTGTTTGCTTGCGTTCGCCCGATGACTAAAGTATTCTAGAGTATTCGTAGACGGTAAAATTGCTCTGCGTCATCCGTCCTTAAAAGGACGTTAAGTGGACGTGTCTGCGTTGTGTTGTGGTTTGCAGTATAACTGTTATATTTGCGCCTTTCGGCCCAACACATCCGACTTCAGCACGATATTTTTGAGTACCGGGTTGTCTTCCCTCTTCGATCCCTGCTCGCTTGGCCAGACTAGACAGGTTAGTCTGTTACTGGAGGCACCACGGAGAGGTGGAGCAGGGTCTGGATGGATTTGGTTCATCGATCCTGGCGCAAGCCATCAGCTGTGGGTCGCTGACAACTTCCAGCTCTTGTGCTGGGAGGCACGCCTTCTCCTCCATTACTTTCCTTTCTTTTTCCTTATAATCTCATATTATCTCTTCATCATTTCCTTCATTCTCTCATTTGTCTGAATCCTCTCACTCACTTCATGTTCTTTTTTCTCTTCTTTATGATCTTATGTTTTTCTTTTATTCTCTCATACTTCTACTTTATGATCTTATGTTTTACTTTTATTCTCTCATACTTCTACTTTATGATCTTATGTTTTACTTTTATTCTCTCATACTTCTACTTTATGATCTTATGTTTTACTTTTATTCTCTCACACTTCTACTTTATTATCTTATTGTTTCTCTTTTATTCTCTCATACTTCTTCCTTTCACACTTTATCTTACCTGCCAACATTTTGCTACGTTCATTACATTCATCATCCGGTACTCTCTCTATATCTTCTAAACATAAACTCTTTGAAAACATAGGCAATATTCTAAGTGTTCTACACTTTTTGTTGCCAAGCATATTGATCACTTTCAAAAGTACAGTCCTGTAAAGACTGGCCTTCATCTTTATATGTCCTTCCTTGACTGCTTCATCTCATAACACTGAGAGTAGTTTAGGCACCATCGGCTGATATCGTAAAGCCTTTCTATTTTTATCATCAAACATTATCAAATAATGGAACTGCAAATTTGAGGTCTGTCCATAGTTTGCTGTTATCTTTATGCCATCATATCATCATCATCATCAAGTACCGTGCCTGCTGGCGTAGATGATCGTGTCTCTTCACAACTCTCGATCTGGACAATTATTTATCATTTCTGTTGTTGACCTTCTGCCAAATACTTTCTCTTAAGTTGTCTGGTATATTTTCTCTTTGCTTCCCTCTCTTCGTCCCTCAATTTTCCCAGCTGTCACTATATATTAAGTTGTTCCTTTCTAATTACATGGAGAAAGAATGATGATTGTTTCTTCCTAATATTGGAAATTAGCTTGCTTTGGCCTCTTTCAGAACGTTTTAATTTTTCTTCTTGACTGTCCATTGTATTTTCAACAATGTTATGTAAAACCACAATTCTACAACCGCAAGTGATTTTTTTGCCTGTTGTTTTATTGTCCATGATTCACACCCATATGTTAAAACTGATTCTACATAACATTTAAGAACTCTTTTTCTTGTTTTACATTGCCAAAAATCTATTGCACACTATCTTCATTTTGTTGTTGTTTAGAAAGCTGCTTTTGTCTGAGCCATTCTGCATACATCTCTGTTATACATCTACCATCAGCGGTTAAGATTGTTTCCTTGTATTTAAATTCATTTTCCTATTTTAATATTGCTCCACCTGTCTTTATTATGCATTGTGGTGATGTCTTTTTCTTTGTTGCTACCATTACTTCTGCCTTTTTCACACTGTGTAATTATATGTGCGTGTATTTATACAAGCGCACTCTTATTTATATTTGAAAGAACTGCCATTTTGTAGAGAATAACAAACTAATGAAGCTTCCGTAGAACAATGAACATGTCTGCTGGGGTCAAGGAAAGCCATGTTTATTCCATCTGTTGACCTACTGCTTAGTTCACCCAGTTTTAAGTAGGTTACCATCGTCATCCTCATGTACCAAACAGGCTGGCGTAGTCGATCATGTATTTCCGTAATTCTCTGATCACAGTGCAGAGTATCTATTTCTAGCTTTAACTTTTCCCAACCACGACACCAAGCTATCTAGTATATTATTTTGTTATTATCCGTGACCTCTCTTTCACTTATTTTGCCAGTTGTAACCAAGTATTACAATTTTTCTTTTCTTATGATGTGCCAAAAAAATTGCTGAATGTTTTTTTTTTCCTTTTCTGGTGTTTTATTAGCTTTCTTTTTCTGAAGTTTTTATTACTCTTGGTTCCAACTTTTTGAGCAGTTTCTTTTGGCCACAATGTTCTGGTGCTTTTTTTGACACACCAACATGACAGAGAATATAGCTAGGGAGTTTTACAATTGTAGCACTACAGGTCTAGCATGAGAACAACCCAAAGAGAGAAAGAAATAAAGAGAGAAAGAAAAAGAGATGGAAAGAGAGAAAGAAAGAAAGAGTGAGAAAAAGAGAGAAAGAGTGAGAAAGAGGGAGAAAGAGAAAGAGAGAGAGAGAGAGAAAAAAAGAGAAAGAGATAAAGAAAATAAGACAGAATGAGAAAGAGAAGATAGAGCGAGAGAGAGAAAGATAGAGAAAGATAAAGAGAGTCAGAGAAAAAAAGCGAGAGAAAGAGAGAGATAGAATTAGAGAATGAGAGAGAGAAAGAGAAAGCGAGATAGAAAGACCGAGAAAGAGAGAAAGAGAGAGAAAGAGAGTGAATGAGCGAGCGAGAGAGAAAGAAAGATAGAGCGAGAGAGAGAGAGAATGAGAATGTGATCGAAAGAGACATAGAGAAAAATAGAGTGAGAGAGAAAAAGGAGAGAGAAAGAGCAAACGAGAGAAAGAAAAAGAGAAAAAGAGAAAAAGAGAGAAAATGCGAGTGTAATAGAGATAGAGAGAAAGAAAGAGAGAGATAGAGAGAATTAGACAGAGAGAGAGATTGAAGGAGAGAGAAAGCAAGATAGAGAGGTACTACTTGTGCTGTGATGTTCAGGTCAGTAATAATTTATTCTTTGTATATTTGACAGCTGTGACCATATCCACGTGCATGAAGTTGACCCGCCGTATAACAGGGTCACGCACAGGGACTATTTTCTGGGCAACGAAGGAGACAACTACATTTCCGTTTCCGGTAACATGAAAGTCAGACATTGCGCCGGAAGTACGTCAGTGGAGGATGGGAAGAGGTTTAAGATCGCATACAGTGTTGTTGGTGAGTGGTAGTGTGGATTTGGTTTCAAATAATGTTCCAGATGCTCCTAGGTGCATAATATTGATCTTTTGTCTAATCACATATCACAGCGTCGAGAGAAATTGGAGTATTCTTTACGCATCAGTCTCCTTCATTGTCTATATTCCACGCTGAAAGTTAGCATGTAGGCTGCGACGTGGGATCGGTTTGTGTCGGTTCTATAATTATAAAAATGTAACAATACCATTTTTTTTAAAACGTTATTATCTATTTTTATTTTTAAATGGTAACAGCAAAGAAAAAGACATCACCTCAGTGAAAAATAAAGACAAGTGGAACAATATTAAAACAGGTAAATGAATTTAAATATTTGGGAACTTTGTAAACTCAGACGGAAGATGTACACAAGAGGTGAGATGCAGAATGGCTCAGGCAAAATCAGCTTTCCAAAAAATGAGGAAGATACTATGCAATCCATTTTTGACAATATAAACAAGAAAAGAGTTCTTAAATGTTATGTAGAGCTAGTCTTAACATATGGATGCGAATCATGGACAATAGGACAACAGACAAGAAAACACTTATGTCTGTAGAAATGTGGTTTTACAGAAGAATGTTGAGAGTACCATGGACAGCTAAGAAGAGTAATGAAAATGTTCTGAGAGAGGTCAAAGCGAAAGGAGAGCTAATTTCCAATATTAGGAAGAAACAATCATCATTTTTTGGCCATGTAATGAAAAGAGAACAACTGGAATATATTGTAACAACTGGAAAAATTGAAGGACGAAGAGATAGAGGGAAGCAAAGAGAAAGAATAACAGACAGCTTAAGAGAATGGCTTGGCAGAAGGTCAACAACAGAAATGATAAATAGCTGCCGAGATCGAAAGTTGTGGAGAGACATGATCACCTACGCCAATAGGCTCGGTACTTGATGATGATGATCTATTTTTAGGTTTGCGTCATGTACAGTATCTCGTGCGGTATTTAACAGTTTACATATCCATCCTTGTGAGATTTGCCTCCTTCTAGTCTTATTGTTGGATATAAGTGTTAATTCTCCCTACGGCACATTTGTTTATTCCCTCGACTCCTTAAGGATAAAGCCTTAGTCCTCACGTTTGTCAATGATTAATTCAACAACAAAGAATACAATAAAAGTTACTGAAGATAAAATTAGATTGACGAGTAATTCGACTCAAATTCCAGCCTTTCCCACACAGGGAACGACATCTTGCCTCTACACCACCAAATTCCCCGGAAAAAAAGAATAACATGGCAAACATGAAAACACCATCGACCTAAAGAACGGTAGAACAAACCCACCGATGTCTTACTGAGGGAGGAGAGCAGCTAATTAAGGAGACAGTCTGACAATCAAAAGAGCCGATTCTGTCATGTAATAACTGCTTTAGAACTATATTCTTTTCATGGAATTAGTTTCAATGTGGTCGGGATTCTATCGCCCGTCCAAGCATTTCTCGAACGGAAGTTACTGAGAGTTACTGTAAGGTGTTAATCTTTAATGATACGCAATACTCCACCAAAAAGTCAGTTTTATTTATATTTTTTTGCTAGTATTTAACTCTTAAAAGTCAGTTATTTTGACTTATCATTTACCGTCCTTGGTCACTTTTATAAAAATGGACCTCTTTTACTTCTTCCACTTGCTCACATGTAACCAACCAGCACTTGACATTCTAGAACAAAGTGTGAGACTGTTCGGCTTTTCTCAAATAATCACAACAATTTGTTTCCTTATATTAACGGTCGATGTTCGACTCCACTCAAATAACCACGTTAAGTTGTCTCATAAAGTTGGCGACTTTTGCCGTCAGCATGCAATTTGTCGTTTATATTAATTCGGAAGGACAACAGGATCACGCTATTGCTGTCGTGAACCTGACAGCACTAGAGAAGACACATATACTACAATTGCTCCCCAACACACAGATTTGACAAGTTATTTATATTGTCGATTACTGTCCCCACACCGCGATGGCAGGCGGGAGATCTCAGTTGTAGAGACAATGGCTGCAATCTTTGACTAGTGCAGTCACTTCTAAGAAAGAAAAAAATGGCTAACTACCTTCTACGTGTCAAGTAAAATTATGCCAAAATACAATTTAATATATACAGCTATCCCAAACACGCAGATACGTGTTAGTCTATTTGACAAGTTATTTTATTGACAGGTTAGCGGGTTAGAGTTATCCACTACCAAAGGAGGATGAAGGGAGCCGCAATAGCTTCAGTGGTTAGAGAACTGGACTACAAAAGACAAGAGGTAGGGTTCGATCCCTACACAGGCAAATAACTCCAACTTTGGAGGTACTCATATCTTTTCCGTCGATGAGTAATTGATGTTTCAAGCCGGGCCTATCTGCTGAGACCAGGGGTGGTTGCCGCAGAGAGAAATCACAAATAAAGATCCCAACTGGTGCAGCCGGGATTGAAAACCACAACCTCTCTGTCACGAGGCCGGCGTCTTGCCTCAAGACCAACCAGTCCCCCATGAATTTAAGTTTCATGAATTTAATTAATTAAGTCAGTTAAATGAAATAACAGGAAGAAAAGAAGTCAAAGTTTCAGGATGTGTGAAATCAAAGGAAGGAAATATAATAATGGGACAGGAGAAGATAATGGAAAGATGTATAGAATATATCAGTCAACTCTATGATGATGAAAGACCAGAGCTAAACAATTCAAACAAAAACACAGACCACCAATTATGCAGAGTGAAGTGGAGGACGCAATTCAATACATGAAAAGAGGCAAAGCTCCAGGTCCCGACAATATAACAATCGAAGAGATAAATGCATTAGAAGAGCTGGGAGTACAAGTCATAACAAAACTACTCAATAACATATATAACACTGGACACATACCCGAAGATCTACTAAAATATATTTTTGTAGCCATACCGAAGAAGTCAAGCGACACTGATTATGAAGACCATCGCACTATTAGTCTCATGAGCCATATTATCAATATATTACTAAGAATCATTGTAAGACGTGTAAGGAACAAAGTAAAACCAAAAATAAGTGAGGAACAATGTAGATTTGTGGAAGGAAATAACATCAATAATGAGAAATACATAAATACATCATGAGAATACTGAAAGAAAGAGTTATTGAGGTAAAGAAAGATCGACATATGTGTTTTATAGACTACACAAAAGCAATAGACAATGTAAAGCAAACGGTATAGCACATGATGATGATGATGATGTTGATGATGATGTTGATGATGATGATGATGTTGATGATTATGTTGATGATGATGTTGATCATGATGATGTTGATGATGATAATTTTAGAAAAGCATACAACTCCTCGTTCGAGAAAACAAAGTTCTGGGATGTCACTTTAAGGGTGGACGACGAAGTGGAGTAGCTGGTGAGTGAAAGCTGCTGCAGCAGTAGCACGCGGTGGAGGAAGAGGAGTGGAGATCTAGGACATTACCGTAACATCTCATCTCCATAGCTTGTATAAAGGTAAAGGTAAAGGTAAAGTACGAGACTTGAACCGGCGTCTTAGCTCGTGAGTTTCCACCCATATGTGCTCGGTCGCCTATCCAGAAATGTTCGGAGATTTCTGTATAGTGTCGCCTCAAGCATCGAAACTCAGATGCGAAGCGACATTCCTCACCTTCCCAGGGTAATACCCTGGTACCCATTTCTGCCAACGGCTGGGTCCACCGTGGGGGTATATTTTTTTTCCCAACCACGAGTACAATTCACACTGCTCCCATCGGGAATCGAACACGTGTTGTCCGAACGTCGGTTGTACAGTCGGGTGGTTTTGCCAACTCGGCTACCGAGGCCCCCAACCCCATAGCGTGTATGTTCTTTCCTAATCAGGTGGAAACAGCCTGAGAGATAAGATCAGAAATGAAGAACTAAGAAAAAAAAAACCTTGGAATAATTTCTCATGTTTGATTACATTACGAATCAGCAGACAAGATGATTTTGTCCATGTGACAAGACAGAAAGATAAAAACAAAACACAACGAGCCTTCAAATTAATCGTTATAAGAACACCAGACTCAAAGGCGGATCAAGGACAAGATGGATTGATGGAATATTAGAATCACTAGGAAACATAACAGCAGCAGAGGTCAACAAGAGAGCAAAAGATGGATTGATGGAATATTAGAATCAATAGGAAATATAACAGCAGCAGAGGTCAACAAGAGAGCAAAAGATGGATTGATGGAATATTAGAATCACTAGGAAACATAACAGCAGCAGAGGTCAACAAGAGAACAAAAGATGGATTGATGGAATATTAGAATCACTAGGAAACATAATAGCAGCAGAGGTCAACAAGAGAGCAAAAGATGGATTGATGGAATATTAGAATCACTAGGAAACACAACAGCAGCAGAGGTCAACAAGAGAGCAAAAGATGGATTGATGGAATATTAGAATCACTAGGAAACATAACAGCAGCAGAGGTCAACAAGAGAGCAAAATAAAAGACTGCAAGCTATATGGAACCTTGACGATGAAAGGCAGCTGAGAATGGAAAGAAAAAGAGTGCCCAGGTATCGCGAGCATACAAGACACGGATTTTAGTTGCGGACGATCGTTTTGTGAGAGCCGCGATAGCTCAGTGGTTAATGAACTGGACTACAAAGGACAAGAGGTAGGGTTCGATCCCAACCGACGGCTTCCGGGTTCACCCAGCCTTTAATGGGTACCGGATTTTATTCTTGGAAAGTAAAGCGTAATACCGACCACATTACCCCAAAAATCATATGCTGAATATCTGTAAAATGTATGGTCACTAACACCATATTCCCTATACGCCACTTGGCGTGACGCGGGTACTTTTTTTTTTAACGATCGTTTTGTTTTGTATTTTATGTAGATTGATTTGTCTTGCCATACGAGTTCATGATTTGCTGTTTTTTTGCTCTTTCAGATAAAACCAAACTCTATAAGGGAGTCGTTTCTGAGTACGAAGAGAGCACAGGTCATGTGATTTCCCCCAATTTTCCCGGAGGATATGCCCTCAACGGCGAGACTTTCACTTACATGATACAGAACCTTGACCCTTACGGTCACGTTCGCTTGACCTTTGACGACTGGGATATCGCCCCGGAATCTAAAGTCAAAGTAAGTTTTAGTCATTTGTTGGGAATGTGTCAATGAGCAGTAAGAAAACAAATCGGTGATGGGTTATATTAGATGCTGGTTTAATTTTCGTCGGGTGTTCATCATTATAGTCCGTTCAGATTCGTTTGCCGAGATGTTATGATTTATAATTCAAAAAGTTCTTGATGATTTCACATGATTTTTGGCATACGGTGTTAAAATGTCCATGTCACGAGAACATATGTGTTACTCGATGTCTAGCTATAACGGTTTTCTTAAAACGGCGAATTCCTTTGATCTTTGCCCATGTAACTATTATTTTGACCCTAATCAAAATGTTTTACAGTAATCTAGTGCAACGATGACCCATAGGCGTGTCCATAAAATTTTACTTGGTGGCAAGTATACAAATTTTAAATTATATATAGAACTTTTGTTCGTAGAGTCAATTTGATATAGTTCCATGCTCTTGGTGTGAGTTTCCCAAATGTTGTCGCTGCCTTTCAAATACGTACATTTAGTTCCTCATCTAAGGAAAGTGTGGCTGTAATAGTGGATCCAAGATAGCTGAACTTCTGTACTGACTCAAGCAGGCTTCCATTCAAAGTAATAGTTGTTGGTTTGCTTATAACATATTTTTGATTGCTTGGGTGGTCTTGAACAATAAACTGTTTAACAAATCAACTAGGAAATTTTGCAAATCAAACTATTTATCTGTAGACTTAATCAGAGTAATGATCATTCAGAATCAGACGAGTCAAATAGGTCGATTACTGCTTTCGGCTGAACAAACAACAAACCATCCTTTTTCCAATATTCCTCTTCTTGTCGTAACACATGATCCTCACATTTTACCCAGTAGTCTTTATTTATATTTGATAGAGCCTGATTTGTAAGTGTCTCAACATCGCATAATTTGAAAGTTTTATTTGTATATGCTACGTGTCCTTTAACTTTTGCCCAAACTAGTTCTATAGGATTTAAGTGTGCATGATATGGAGGTAGTCTCAAACATCTATGGCCATGTTCTTGAATTAACTTGTCTATTTTAAATATCTTTGTACGTTGTGTCTGTTTTACAAGGCTAAGCAATTCGGGTTTCAAGTAGCTGTCGTTAACTTGTATGTGTTCTTTTATGAGCCACGTTTTGATTGCATCTTTTATACTTGATGATGTTGGGATTCTATCTTCTACGTTAACTACGTTATGGTATGAAGCATTGTCCATTATCAGACAAGAAGGTCGATCTAATATTGGAAGGATACTTTTCTCGACCCAGTCTTTAAATATGTGCCCATTCATTTCGGAGTGGTAGTCTCTATTGTCTATGGATTTTGAAATGAAAACGAGATGAGCATTCTGCAACAACCCATTATGTCTGCTACCTGCATGTGCAACTATCAAACGTTGCCCTTTACTGCTTGGTACTGATCTTTTAATACTTCCATCTGCTAACTGCCATTCCTTTTCATTTGTATGATGAGCGTTGATCCAAGTTTCATCTAAATAAACAATATCATAATCATTTTCGCGCATTTCCTTCACTTCACGTAAATACTTGCTTCTAAGAGCTACTAGATGTGGCTTCTCACAAATAATGTTTTTTCCACCAGCATACTTTCTAAAGGTGAAGCCTGCACTTCTTAATATTTTCCATAATGAAGTTTTTGATATTTCAATGTCGTTGTTAGTTTTCAGCCAAAGCTTCAACTTTCTAAGTGTCACTTCTTCGTTTATATCAAACATTCGACAGATTTCTCTTTTTACTAGGTCCTTATCAAAACTGTCTAACGTTTCTTTCCTTCCTTGCTTTCTTGCATTTGTTGGCAATAAATATCCGCTTCCTTTAACTATTCGATCAAATGAACGTTTATACAAACCTAAAATATGCATTGTTCTCTTCTCAGGGTTTGATAAAGAACAATAAAGATGTCCCTTTTACGCTCTCTGCAGAAGTATTGATAAATCTTTATAGCAATGTTATGCTCAGTAAAATATTTTGCCTTTATATTCATTCTCACATAGACTTGCAGAAGATAATATGGATAGTGCCGCCTCCTTTCTGTAAATATTGAGATTTGCCTCTGAATTATGACTCGAACTCGAGTCTACGGCCGTGATTTTGACGTCACATAATTTCCGGTTTCGGCTAAAATGTCATTTTGTGCTAAACGGGAAATTTCATATGTAACATTTCTTTATAAAAATTTATAGTGGAAACATAACTATTTTAGGACGGTGCGCATTCAGCCGTGAAGGTCATGCCTATATGTTAAAGAATCAGCTGTGAGATGTAAGCATCTACATAATCCCGCCGGTGTTTATAATATCGATTAACTTTTTTTTAATATAGGTTAAATAAGGCATCTTTGAAACTGGATCACATTTCTTTGATAAAAAAATATTTTTATAGCGACATTAGTATTCTAAACCTAACTTTAAAAGATCAATGCAAATGAACAATAAGTTTTTGAAAAAAAATAAATTAATGTCTAGGCAAACGAATCTGAACGGACTATAGTGTTTATACTGCTTGAGAAAAGACTTGTCATAAATCTGAGTGTTCTCTAGGGCTCTTGTTTAGCTTTATATACAACCGTAAGGTTGAGCTTTTGAGGCAATGCATCCCCCAGCTTATCATTATATGCCATGCAGGTTGGCGTAGACTAGTATGTCCTGTACAATTATCTATCCTATGACTGAAAAGTGTTCCTTGTTGCAGTTTTCTCGTATTCCAAGTCCGGCTTGCTGCCAGATCTACTGAGTAGTGCTCTGTGCACACCGTGAGCTGTGTGTTTCATTCGGATGTCTATATTCAGATTTCATACAATGAATGACAATATCGTATGACGAAGGACAGTTCAGATGTATTCACTGTCGGTGCTATAATACGCCTTATGTCTCTTGGCGTGTGCTGTATTTGCTACGATGGGGACTGCAACTGCCTTTCTATGTTTGGATATTCGATGAGATGTTAATTCGGATGATTCCACTGGCACGGGCGGTTGAGCAAATATGGATTTCCATTCGTTTGCAGTGATACCGAAGCCTTCGAATAACCATATCCTGGGGGCATTGTATATACAATCACGGCCTTGTGTGTTGTTGACCGTTTACCTATGACGCCATGTTCTCTAGTTCATGATCTCTCTTTTTCCGCATTTTTTTCAATTTCAATCAAGTATTCCATCTTTTCTATTTTAAGGACGTGCCCGAAACATGTCGATTGTTTATTTCTGATGTTTTTAGGGGCCTTCTTTTTAGGTTTTCTTTTTCAGAATTTCCTCGTTGGTCTTTTTTAACTGTCCACCGAACATTCAACTTTTTTCTCAGAAATCCTGTCTCTGTGGCTTCCAATCGTTTTTTTTTTCATTTGTTTGTCTACTGTCCATGATCCATTTCCAAAGGTCAATACTGGCTCCACCGATGAACTCTCTTGTTCACATCTATTGACACAGGATTTTGCTTAAGAATTATTATTTTTTTTTTTCATTTCTGAAACGCGTCATACTTACCTCCTCATAGTCGATAAGTGATTGAGAAATGAATTAGTGTCACAGCAGCAGCATACATTCCTTAAAATTATTTACCGTTCAGTTGGTAATTGGCCAGAAACTTTGGTGCCGCTTTCAATGCAATCTTCGTAGCAATGGCGACGCTTATCGACCTTCTTAGAAGGTAAACATTGGTCGCCATTTTATCTGTAAAGTAGAATGTTCTTGAACTTGACAACAGAATACACTGGAGATCTGGTTAGAGACTGAGATTCTTTTCTATAAATTGTGATGAATACAACATTTTGCCACGCAATCCGATGATGATGGTCTAAGAGCTTGATCTCCATTTCCAGACCAGATCCATGGTTCACCTGGGCTTAAATGGATTCAAGAGGTATTTTTCCTGGGGAAGAGAGACAACCTACACTCATATGTGCTCGCTCTCCTAACCAGAAGTGTTCGGAAACTTCTGGATAGTGTCGCTCCAAGCATCAAAACTCACGATGCGAGGCGGCATTCCTCATTTTCCAAGAGTTGTACCCTGGTTTTTTACAGAAGGTTGTTGAGAATACCATGGACAGCTAAGAAGAGTAATGAAAACGTTCTGAAAGAGGCCAAAGCAAAAATAGAGCTAGTTTCCAATATTAGGAAGAAACTATAATTTTTTGGCCATTTTGTGAGAAGAGAACAGCTGGAATATATTGTAACAACTGGGAAAATTGAGGGACGAAGACATAGAGAGCAGCAAAGAGAAAAGATAACATACAGCTTAAGAGAATGGCTTGGCAGAAGGTCAACAATAGAAATGATAAATAAATGTCGAGATCGAAAGTTGTGGAGAGACATGTTCACCTACGCCAGCAGGCATGGTACTTGATGATGATGATGATGATGACTACCCTGGTACCCATTTCTGTCAGCGGCTGGGACGACCGCGGGGTTATTTTTTCCCCAACCACAAGTACAATTCACGCTGCTTCCAGCGGGAATTCGAACACGGGTTGTCTCATCATTGGTATCCCAGTCGGGCTGGTTTTCCCAACGATTCTACGGAGTTCCCCAACGGACAGTACACTAGAGAGGTCATCAGTTTTCCCTCTTCAATTATAAAAGTTTAGGTCGGAAATATTTTTAGCTTTTATATTGCCAGTTTGTAATAACATTTCTTTCAAGCATTTATTTTTCAATTCTGCAGTTTTATTTAAAACACCAGTGTCAATAAGTTACCCTTTCAGTGTTATCAATTTAGCCAAGGTCTCGGCCGTAAATATATTTAACATATTTAAGCTAAAATGTAGCACCAGAATAAATTGAATTGTCTAACAAAATAACTTTGGCTGAGAATTTTGAATTGCATATCAATTTATTTGTTTAGAAAAATAAACATGCATTTGTTTGATTACTTTTGGAAGTTCCCTGTCGTCATCAATCTTAAAATAATAAAATAGAAGCAAAGGCGTCACACAGCAACAGAGCTGGAAGCTGTCAGCGATCCATAGCTGATGGCTTCTGCCAGGATCGGTGAGCCAGAACTATCCAGACCCTACTCCACCTCTTCGCGGTTCCTCTAGCAACAGACTAACCTGTCTAGTCTGGCCAAGCGAGTAGGGATTGAAGAGGAAAGACAACCCGGTACTCGAAAATAGCATACTGAAGTCGGATGTATTGGGCCGAAAGGCGCAAATATCACAGTTTACTACTGCAAACCACAACACAACGTATCCACTTAACGTTCTTTTAAGGGCGGATGACGAAGAGGTGTATTCCTTTAGTCATCAGGCGAACGTAAACAAGCAATCTGCAAGCAAATAATAACATTAAAAAAACATTATTGCTTTTTTCCTAGTTTATTTTTCTGTATCCAGTTTTAATAATTTCATTCCTGTAATTATCAGGGGTTTAAATTAACGTCCATCATTTATCGTTGCTCTGTCATACAATGGAGCTTAAACATGTTAAATCAGGATGTTAACTTAATATTTCGGATAATCTGACAAGTGTTTCACGTAATTAAATTCTAGTCAAGTTTAACTATATTAACTATGTCTGCTAAGCCGACATTTTTCTATTCCTTTGTATTCGGCATATCCTAGTTATATATATATATATATATATATATATATATATATATATATATATATATATATATATATATATATACACGCATTCGCATTTTTGCGGATATTGTATGGTTTCATATTTATGCAGTCAGGGGAGCTAAATATATTGCTTGATTGATTACCCAGGTCAATTCCGGCGAGTTATGTTTCCATAACAAATGGGCTCTGGGGATACATTTTATGACGCTGCGCAACAAATGGGCCGTATAAATAATGAACACTCGATGCCAGAAAAGTGGCCTTTTCATGAAAAGAAGTGCCGAAATCCATTCTCAAACACGGATAAATAGCACAATGACTGGCTGGGAATACACGGCAGCCGTCTCGTTAGTACAAATAAACATGTCGGTGTGTTTTCATGGGAAAATGTTAAATAAATAATAGAACATTCTAAGACAGAACAACATAAAAGACATACAGAAAATTGCCAGAAAATATTACCCAGCCATGCATAAATCTATTAAGTAGACAACGCAATTGTCGATTTCATGTCACGTTGTTCTCACGCCAGTACGTGTGTAGACTTCTTTATCACGTACCGTTGCCTTCAGGGTCAGTGAGTCAACATTGATGGCTGCAACCAGTTTTGTCTTTCATTTCTCTCTTCTCGACTATTCTTTATGAAGAACAAAAATTGGTAAGTGAAGGGAAAAAGCGGTATGTGTAACAACTTTACGTAGGTGATGGAGAACACAAAAATAGAACGATGTTGCGGCTTAGCATGCCTACATCAAGACCAGTGGACAATACAAAATAGAACGATGTTGCGGCTCAATAGGCCTACATCAGGAACAGTGGACAACACAAAATAAAACGATGTTGCGGCTCAGTAGGCCTACATCAGGAACAGTGAACAATACATTAACACAGCTATGTAAGCAAATAAAATAACAATACATCGCTAAATCAAATAGAAATATCTGAAAAATAAAATAACATTAAACATGATTTTATTTTTTCTTGTTTAACCTTTATCGTCAGCTTTACAACAGTTTCACACATATATATATATATATATATATATATATATATATATTTCTACCCCTATTCCTTATGAGCTAACGAAGTTTTAAAAACCCCACCTCATTCTCTGTCTTTGTCACATATTTACGGTACAGAGATCAAGACTTTATTTATTCATGGGAATGCTACACAAACTTTAGTTTTTGTCTTTCTTTCGTGATAATCATCATCATCATCATCATCATCATCAAGTACCGTGTCTGCTGGCATAGGTGATAAAGTCTCTCCACAACTTTCGATCTCGACAGTTATGTATCATTTCTGTTGTTGACCTTCTGCTAAGCCATTCTCTTAAGCTGTCTGGTATCTTTTATTTTTTCTTTCTTCTATCTCTTCGTCCCTCAACTTTCCCAATTGTCACTATATATTTTAGTTGTTTCCTGCTCGTTACATGGCCAAAAAATAATGATTGTTTCTTCCTAATATTGAAAATTAGTTCTCCTTTTGCTTTGGTCTCTTTCATAACATTTTCATTATTTTTCTTAGCTGTCCATGGTATTCTCAACATTCTTCTGTAAAACCACATTTCTACAGTATCAAGTGATTTTCTCGTCTGTTGTCCTACGGTCCATAATTCACAACCGTAAGTTCTACAGTATCAAGTGATTTTCTCGTCTGTTCTATTGTCCATAATTCACATCCGTAAGTTAAGACTGGCTCTACATATTTCGTGATATGCCCACAACGATCAAAGTGATCAAGTAATCTCTTATTCAGAAATTCATCCGTATCATCGTGTACCGAGTTTGATTGCAATCGATCATATCGATATATGTATAAGCTGATTAATTATCACCAGCCGACCATGTTGCCAAGTGTATGCGGAATTAAACCTTTCAAGATGGTCGTCAGCTAAAAGAATACCGCACTCAGTGATCTAGATTAAAGCTGTGGCATGACATTTACAACAGGGTTATTGGGCTGACGATCAGAAGTTTTGTATCGACCAAAGTCTCTTCTTTCACATACTCAACATATTGTATCGACCAATGTCTCTTCTATCACATACTCAACATATTGTATCAACCAAAGTCTCTTCTTTCACATACTCAACATATTGTATAGACCAAAATCTCTTCTATCACATACTCAACATATTGTATCGACCAAAATCTCTTCTATCATATACTCAACATATTGTATCGACCAAAATCTCTTCTATCACATACTCAACATATTGTATCGACCAAAATCTCTTCTATCACATAATCAACATATTGTATCAACCAAAGTTTCTTCTATCACATACTCAACATATTGTATTGACCAAAATCTCTTCTATCACATACTCAACATATTGCATCAACCAAAGTTTCTTCTATCACATACTCAACATATTGTATCAACCAAAATCTCTTCTATCACATACCCAACATATTATATGGACCAAAATCTCTTCTATCACATACTCAACATATTGTATCGACCAAAATCTCTTCTATCACATACTCAAACTATTGTATTGACCAAAATCTCTTCTATCACATACTCAACATTTTGTATCGACCAAAATCTCTTCTATCACATACTCAACATATTGTATCGACCAAAATCTCTTCTATCACATACTCAGCATATTGTATCGACCAAAATCTCTTCTATCACATACCCAACATATTGTATCGACCAAAATCTCTTCTATCACATACTCAGCATATTGTATCGACCAAAATCTCTTCTATCACATACCCAACATATTGTATCGACCAAAATCTCTTCTATCACATACTCAGCATATTGTATCGACCAAAATCTCTTCTATCACATACTCAACATATTGTATCGACCAAAATCTCTTCTATCACATACCCAACATATTGTATCGACCAAAATCTCTTCTATCACATACTCAGCATATTGTATCGACCAAAATCTCTTCTATCACATACCCAACATATTGTATCGACCAAAATCTCTTCAATCACATACCCAACATATTGTATCGACCAAAATCTCTTCTATCACATACCCAACATATTGTATCGACCAAAATCTCTTCTATCACATACTCAACATATTCTATCCACCAGTCCCTTCTATCACATTCTCATCATATTGTGACCTTTAAGGTTCAAAAACAGCAGGAGGACGACGCCTGGGGTCATGACAAAGGCGGACCCTCCCTCCCACTCACTATAGAGCGTCAAGAAACCAAACAACCGAAACACTTTCGTAACGAGCCCGCTACTGATGATCAGATTTCCTCTTATTGCGAAGCTCTGTATAAAGAGCTTCCAATCATCAAATTATATTATTTTTCCCAGACAATATGAGCTTTAGACTTTATAACGGAATGGCTTCACTGCAAGCTGGGCATTCCCATATCCGCTGAGTTCCCTTTTAAGCAACCAACAAAGTGTTCGTCCTGATTATTCAATCGGTTATTTGAACTATACAACATTATGATGTTAACATTTGTGAACTATACAACATTACGATGTTAACATTTGTGAACTATACAAAATTATGATGTTAACATTTGTGAACTATACAACATTATAATGTTAACATTTGTTAACTATACAAAATTATAATGTTAACAATTGTGAACTATACAACATTATGATGTTAATATTTGTGAACTATATAAAATTATAATGTTAACATTTGTGAACTATACAACATTATGATGTTAACATTTGTGAACTATACAACATTATAATGTTAACATTGTTTAAATAAAGTTAATTCAGATGTTATCATTCCCTGAAGTTGTTCTTTAAAACTGTCTTTTTTTTTAACTTAGCGCTTGTATACATATCGTGCCAGTCACGGTGTGGTTAGCTCGCTCACTTAGCAACGAAGTGATCGCAGTTCAGTCCTACTCTGACAGTGTACTGTCGAACCAGCTGAATAGATAGAATGAGAAGCTGGCTCGATGAAAAGGTGGGGTGGGGGAGATATTTACAGCACACATGAGCACAGACCTTATAACTTCCAAGTTTCTACTGTGATGTTTAAGACTTCAATCAACTTCGATATCAGATAATGTGGGGTATTCTTAAACTAATCTGTGTCAATAGAAGTGAGAAAGAGAGTTCATCGGTGCTATATAAAGCCAATTCTGACCTTTGGATGCGAATCATGGACGGTAGACAAACGAATGAAAAGACTATTAGAGGCCACAAAGATTAAATTTCTCAGAAGAATGTTGAAAGTTCCCTGGACAGCTAAAAAGACCAATGAAAAAATTATCAAAGAGGCCAACACAAAAAAGGAACTCCTAAAAAACATCAGAAAGAAACAATCAGCATTTTTCGGGCACATCATGAGAAGAGGAAAGTTGGAATAGAATACTTGGTTACAAATGGCACAATAAAAGGTAAGAGAGATCACGGACGACAAAGAGAGAAAATACTGGATCGCTTGGTGTCATGGCATGGAAAACAGTCAACAACAGAACTGATACGATGCACTGTAGATAGAAGATTGTGGAAGGACATGATCGCCTACGCCAACGGTATGGCACATGATGATGATGATTCTTAAACTAATTGCGATTATCTTATTAGAAATGAGGATATCAGGAAACATGTTCAGGTTACACCATTTCTGGATCACATCAGGAAACAAGTTAAGGTTACACCATTTCTGGATCACATTAGGAAACAAGTTAAGGTTACACCATTTCTGGATCACATCAGGAAACAAGTTAAGGTTACACCATTTCTGGATCACATCAGGAAACAAGTTAAGGTTACACCATTTCTGGATCACATCAGGAAACAAGTTAAGGTTACACCATTTCTGGATCACATTAGGAAACAAGTTCAGGTTACACCATTTCTGGATCACATCAGGAAACAAGTTAAGGTTACACCATTTCTGGATCACATCAGGAAACAAGTTAAGGTTACACCATTTCTGGATCACATCAGGAAACAAGTTAAGGTTACACCATTTCTGGATCACATTAGGAAACAAGTTCAGGTTACACCATTTCTGGATCACATTAGGAAACAAGTTAAGGTTACACCATTTCTGGATCACATCAGGAAACAAGTTAAGGTTACACCATTTCTGGATCACATCAGGAAACAAGTTAAGGTTACACCATTTCTGGATCACATTAGGAAACAAGTTCAGGTTACACCATTTCTGGATCACATTAGGAAACAAGTTCAGGTTACACCATTTCTGGATCACGTTAGGAAACAAGTCCAGGTTACACCATTTCTGGATCACGTTAGGAAACAAGTTCAGGTTACACCATTTCTGGATCACGTTAGGAAACAAGTTCAGGTTACACCATTTCTGGATCACGTTAGGAAACAAGTTCAGGTTACACCATTTCTGGATCACGTTAGGAAACAAGTTCAGGTTACACCATTTCTGGATCACATCAGGAAACAAGTTCAGGTTACACCATTTCTGAATCACATTAGGAAACAAGTTCAGGTTAGACCATTTCTGGATCACATCAGGAAACAAGTTCAGGTTACACCATTTCTGGATCACATCAGGAAACAAGTTCAGGTTACACCATTTCTGGATCACATCAGGAAACAAGTTCAGGTTACACCATTTCTGGATCACATCAGGAAACAAGTTCAGGTTACACCATTTCTGGATCACATTAGGAAACAAGTTCAGGTTACACCATTTCTGGATCATATTAGGAAACAAGTTCAGGTTACACCATTTCTGGATCACATTAGGAAACAAGTTCAGGTTACACCATTTCTGGATCACATCAGGAAACAAGTTCAGGTTACACCATTTCTGGATCACATCAGGAAACAAGTTCAGGTTACACCATTTCTGGATCACATTAGGAAACAAGTTAAGGTTACACCATTTCTGGATCACGTTAGGAAACAAGTTCAGGTTACACCATTTCTGGATCACATTAGGAAACAAGTTCAGGTTACACCATTTCTGGATCACATTAGGAAACAAGTTAAGGTTACACCATTTCTGGATCACATTAGGAAACAAGTTCAGGTTACACCATTTCTGGATCACCTCAGGAAACAAGTTCAGGTTACACCATTTCTGGATCACATTAGGAAACAAGTTCAGGTTACACCATTTCTGGATCACATTAGGAAACAAGTTAAGGTTACAACATTTCTGGATCACATTAGGAAACAAGTTCAGGTTACACCATTTCTGGATCACATCAGGAAACAAGTTCAGATTACACCATTTCTGGATCACATTAGGAAACAAGTTCAGGTTACACCATTTCTGGATCACATTAGGAAACAAGTTCAGGTTACATCATTTCTGGATCACATTAGGAAGCAAGTTCAGGTTACACCATTTCTGGATCACATCAGGAAACAAGTTCAGGTTACACCATTTCTGGATCACATTAGGAAACAATAGGTTAAATGTTTTGGACACGTGCCACGATCACCACCAGAATGTTTCCACTGAAGAGTTTTAGTTGTTCACAATCAATGAAAAGGAAATCCTAGAGAATGAAGGATTAATTAAATGGATACATCACAGTGAACGTGATGCAGGGTGACAACTTTATAGGGGATAGACATGAACTAACGATGTACTTCCGAGGCTGAAAGGTAGATGGGGCAGAGAGATATAAAGTAAACTAAAGTAAAGTAAAATAAAGTAAAGTAAAGTAAAGTAAAGTAAAGTAAAGTAAAGTAGAGTAAAGTAAAGTAAACTAAGGTAAAGTAAAGTAAAGTGAAGTAAAGTAAAGTAAAGTAAAGTAAACTAAGGTAAAGTAAAGTAAAGTAAAGTAAAGTAAAGTAAAGTAAAGTAAAGTAAAGTAAAGTAAAGTAAAGTAAAGTAGAGTAGAGTAAAGTAAAGTAAACTAAGGTAAAGTAAAGTAAAGTGAAGTGAAGTGAAGTGAAGTGAAGTAAAGTAAAGTGAAGTGAAGTGAAGTGACGTGAAGTGAAGTGAAGTGAAGTAAAGTAAAACATCATGAGAAGAGGAAAGTTGGAATACTTGGTTACAACTGGCAAAATAAAAGGAAAGAGAGATCGCGGACGACAAAAAGAGAAAGTACTAGATAACTTGGTGTCGTGGCATGGAAAACAGTCAACAACAGAAATGATACGATGCGCGATGGATAGAAGATTATGGAAGGACATGATCGCCTACGCCAACCGGTATGAGACATGATGATGATGAAAGTAAAGTAAAGTAAAGTAAGATAAGGCAAAGAACAGGATGGCATGGAAAGGGACGGATAAGAAAGGATAGATATGATTGGTTAGGCAAGGAAAGGAGATGGAATTGAGGGAAATGGATAGATTGAAAAAGGAGAGGATAAGAAAGCAATTTTCCTATTCCGTCCTGTCTACCCACTTTCATTCTTAGCTGTTATATATTGTCTCGCCACATGATTAATACATATTTGCTCCGTCATATATTTTTTTTCTGTTTGACTTGCTTCTTCAGCTTTCCGATCGTATTGTTTTCTTTTCTTTCTCACAAATCTGAAGACACACACACACACGCTCTCGCTGGCTGAGTGAGATGAAACCTTTGCAGGCAGTGACGGGAGCAAATAAGGCTTTCATTTCTTGAATGTCGTCGCATTGCTCATACCGATATGAAATACTTTCGTATACTTCACATTCAGACAGCGTGACAAACAGAGGTCGGACGAGAGAATGTAGGCGCGGGGCAACGTCAATAGATTTTGCTATTGATCTGTCTACGTGAGAGTAGGGAAGTCTATTGATCTAATCTAACACGCGGGTTGTTCTATCGAGTGCATCCATTCATATCAATCTCTGTAGAAAGCATCGTACTTCAGTAATACATAGAGGCAGTGATAAATCTAAAGCGAGAAGCATCCAAGTCCGATCTTCTCTTTGACAAGCCCTTAATTCATGTTGGTCACTCACCATTTCTATTTTGGTAACTTGTTTCTCTCCTTTTGTCGTTCATCAGCATCTCTCTCAAATCATAATTTGTTTTCTTTGTCACTGTTCGATCGCCGATATCGATGACAGCCTATTTGTCATTACTGCCTGTAAAAGTGTGTAAAAGCAATGGCTGATTTATCAAACACTAGCTCGAGAGTGTCAGCCACTGTCTTCTTCTACCTTTCAGCTCCTATGGAGCATAGGTCTTCAACAAACACTTTCCAGGTCGTTCCGTTTCTTGTCATTCTTTTAAAATCATTCCATGTCTTCCCCATCATCTTCATCTCTGCTTCTGTCTGTCTTCTTCAAGAATTTCTTGGTCTTCCTCTTTGTCTTTTCCCTTGTGGATTCCAAAAAGGGTCTGCTGTGTAATACTCTCAGTTGGTTTCCGCAGTGTGTGTCTATCCAGCGCCATCGTCTTCGCTTTATCTCTTTATCCACTGTTATTTGACTGGTACATTTCCATAATTCTATGTTAGTGATTTTGTCCTGCCATTTCCATCCTTTTTTTCTGCGTAAACATCCATTAATGAAAGTCTGTATCTTCATGATTGTCAATTGTGTTGTTCTTCATGTTTCACAGCCGTATAATAGGACTGACTTAACATTGGAGTTGAAAATTTTTATTTTTATAATTAACCTAATTTCTTTGGAATTCCCAGTGCAACAAAATCTCCACTTGCTTTTGATATCCTTATTTTGGTATCTTTTTCTCTGTTCCTCCCTCTTTATCTATATTACTGCTCAGATATATGTAAGATTGTACGTCTAGTAGAGGTATTTCTCCTAATATTATTTGGTTATTGCAACTGCATTAATTCTCATAATGTTGGTCTTATCACTATTAATGTTCAGTCCTAGCTGTTGTGTTCTTTTTGTCACTGTTCGATCGCCGATATCGATGACAGCCAATTTGTACTGTATGTAAAAGTGTATAAAAGCAAGGGCTGATTTATCAAACACCAGCTCGTGAGTGTCAGCCACTGTGATGACATGTAAATGCTGATTAGTGACAATGTGAGGAAGATGATGTTGGACTGAAATGAAACTTGAGAGAAGGTCGTTTCAGGATTAATCAATGTGGAGTACGAATGTGTTCGTTTGTTTGTTTGTTGTTATGATCCTCACCCCCGCACACCTGACGAATCAGAAGGTGCTCTGATATCCGCTTTCAAAATCTCGAGAAAACCCGAGGAGACTCCTGGTCAACGTGCATGAACTCCGTAGCACAGGCTGGTATCCACAGCGTGGGTGGTTTCTGTTGATAAGTTTGTCCCACAGCGGCCATATTTGTGGCCTATTCTTTTCTATTTTAACTGCCAATCAATTTATTTATTAGCTGCCACCCAATGTGGTCTCAGTAATGACAGAATGAGAACCGCCGTGTTGCTTGAATCAATAGGGAGATATGCATACATGAATGTTTGCATCTGCAATAAAACTGGTACATAAAAAGAATTTTAAAAAAATAATTGAAAAACATATTATGGTTACAGCGTTTTGTTCTGCCTTTGTCCATCGTTAAGTTGTAACCAAATCAAGTTATGGTTTTACAAAAATCAATTGTGCACGAGAACTCCTAGGCGGTGACCCTTTATGATCAAATTATAATTTAGAGAGCTATAACTGTGATGTGTGTTTGTGGGGGCTATGACCGAGGTTGAACAGTGATTTTAAATGTTGAAATAGTAAGGGCTGATTAAGTGCATGTAGCGAGGGGTAGATGCTTGTTCGTGGGGGTCATGACTGAGGTTGAACAGTGATTTTAAATGTTGAAATAGTAAGGGCTGACTGAGTGCATGTAGCATGGAGTAGATGCCTGTTTAAGGGAACCACAAGAATACCAGGTTTTGTAATCTGCATTTGGAGGGGGAGGTGGCATGGAAGGGGTAGTGCAGAAACAGATAGAGTTATTGTGTTTTTTTTTGCGAGTCATCATCATTGCACTCCGAACATGTCCATAAGTGCTCAGATCCCCTCCACGGCATGTCTCGCAGTGCCCAGCGACTGACGACTCCAGTTCTATGTTGGTTG
Organism: Megaustenia siamemsis; assembly: GCA_032433765.1. Lineage (NCBI taxonomy): Eukaryota > Metazoa > Mollusca > Gastropoda > Stylommatophora > Ariophantidae > Megaustenia > Megaustenia siamemsis. Next base: position 67,133,685 of record JAVIAB010000106.1, on the reverse strand, counting down.
GTTAGTCTTCTTACACGCCCACTAAGTTTCTCGTATCTGGATGTGCCCATCTTAACTCCCATCTCTTTTATCAGAAGGAGTGACACGGGCTCATGATTGTCGAAGTCCTGTGCCATTCGCACATCTCGGAGGTCAGAAACAAGCAAAATACAGCTGGACTTAGATATGATAGGAACTTGTCCATGTTGTGCAACATTCTCTCGCTAATCTTATGTATTATATGACATTTTTTAAAATTGCAAACACAATCTATTCAGAAATTTAAATAAATTTCAGGCAGTTCATAATTTACAATGTAAGGAAGAGATATTTTTGACCAAATAGTGTCCGTGTTAAACAGTTCAGTTTAGTGAACGTCATAACGGATTAGTCTTCTTCTACCATTATTCGATTCTGTGTCGTTCAATTAAGATAGCCACATGTCTTACCCACTCTGTTTTATCTCTGCTTCATCTATTTTCTTCATGTTTTAACCTTCCCCTTTGTCTATCAAAAAGACAGTTTGTTGTTTAATACTCTTTCTTCGTTCCTCAGTGTATGCCATATCCAGCACCATCATCTATATGACACCTCTTTGTCCATCTTCCTCAATGTGTGCCATATCCAGCACCATCATCTACATGACACTTCTTTGTCCACCTTCCTCAGTATGTACCATATCCATCACCATCATCTATATGGCACCTCTTTGTCCACCTTCCTCATTATGTAACATATCCATCACCATCATCTACATGACACTTCTTTGTCCACCTTCCTCAGTATGTACCATATCCAGCACCATCATCTATATGACACCTCTTTGTCCACCTTCCTCAGTATGTACCATATTCAGCAACATCATCTATATGACACCTCTTTGTCCACCTTCCTCAGTATGTACCATATTCAGCAACATCATCTATATGACACCTCTTTGTCCACCTTCCTCAGTATGTACCATATTCAGCAACATCATCTATATGACACCTCTTTGTCCACCTTCCTCAGTATGTACCATATCCATCACCATCATCTATATGACACCTCTTTGTCCACCTTCCTCAGTATGTACGATATTCATCACCATCATCTATATTACACCTCCTTGTCCACCTTCCTCAGTGTGCGCCATATCCATCACCATCATCTATATGACACCTCTTTGTCCACCTTCCTCAGTATGTACCATATTCAGCACCATCATCTATATGACACCTCTTTGTCCACCTTCCTCAGTATGTACCATATCCAGCACCATCATCTATATGACACCTCTTTGTCCACCTTCCTCAGTATGTACCATATTCAGCAACATCATCTATATGACACCTCTTTGTCCACTTTCCTCAGTATGTACCATATTCAGCAACATCATCTATATGACACCTCTTTGTCCACCTTCCTCAGTATGTACCATATTCAGCAACATCATCTATATGACACCTCTTTGTCCACCTTCCTCAGTATGTACCATATTCAGCAACATCATCTATATGACACCTCTTTGTCCACTTTCCTCAATGTGCGTCATACCCAGCTCCATCGTCATTCACCAACTTTATATCTCTACCAAAGCCCCGAGACATATAATTTTACGCGAATAACACAAATGATATTATTGTTATCAATTACAAAATATATTTTTTTGAATTATTAACCGCCTGGAGTCGAAATCGAACTCGGGACCTTCTTGTCTAGTGGCCCACTTGTTACCACTAAACCACCTCGACTCCTATTTAGAGTAAATAATTTCTATTAGCCAGGAGAGTGGGCCCGGATATAAGTAAATAAAAGTCAGTGTTATAACAAAACAGCTGCTTATTTAAATACCAAAATGGAGTTTTAGTTCTAGCACTGAAAAGAACATGGGGGCCTCGGTAGTCTAGTTGGGAAAACCACTCGACTGGGCTACCCACGTTCAAACAACCCGTGCTCGATTCCAGCTAGAAGCAGTGTGAATTGTACTCGTGGTTTGGGAAAAAAAATTACCCCCGCGTCGACCCAACCGCTGGGAGAAATGGGTACCAGAGTAGCTTTCTGGGAAGGTGATGAATGCCGCCTCGCATCGTGAGTTTCGATGCTTGAAGCGACACTATACAAAAGTCTCCGAACACTTCTGGATAGGCGGCCGAACACATATGGATGAAAACCCGCGTGCTAAGGCGCCGATTCAAGTCTCTACACTACCTCAACTAAAAATAACAGAAAATGGGTCAATTGAGCAATAATGTTTCAACAGTAAAAGTTCGACACATACAAAGAAAACCTGATACTAGCATAGCAAGACGAACTATATGTATTCAATATTTCTGTATGGTGCACAAACATGGACACTAAATAAGAAAACAGAGAAGAAAATGTAAGCCTTTGATATTTAGGTTTATAGAAGAATGAAAAGAATTGTGTCGACAGAGAAGAGTAGGTAAAGGTAAAATATAAAGATAAAGGTAAAGGTAAAGGTAAAAGGTAAAAGGTAAAAGGTAAAGTACGAGACTTGAACCGGCGTCTTAGCACGCGAGTTTCCACCCACATGTGCTCGGCCGCCCATCCAGAAATGTTCGGAGATTTCTGGATAGTGTCGCTTCAAGCATCGAAACTCAACGATGCGAGGCGACATTCCTCACCTTCCCAGGGTAATGCTCTGGTACCCATTTCTGCCAACGGCTGGGTCGACCGCGGAGGTATTTTTTTTTCCAACCACGAGTACCACTGACACTGCTCCCATTGGGAATCGAACACGGGTTGTCCGAACGTCGGTAGTCCAGTCGGGTGGTTTTCCCAACTAGGCTACCGAGGCCCCCAGAGAAGAATACAAATATAAGGTTTTGACAAATCTGAAATTAAAGATAGAACTACTTAACACAATTCGAGAAAGTGAAATGAAATTTTTAGGACACTGACACAATAACCTATTAAAAGTTATCGTTAGAAGAAGATAAAAGAGAAAGGAGGCGAAAGAAAGTTGGGACTGATAACATTAAGATGATATGGACAGGATAACAACTTATGACAGCGTGTGTCATCAAGATATGGGCAGGATAACGTATGACAGTGTGTATTATCAAGATATGGGCAGGATAACCTATGACAGTGTGTATTATCAAGATATGGGCAGGATAACCTATGACAGTTTGTCTTATCAAGATATGGGCAGGATAACTTATGACAGTGTGTATCAAGATATTGGCAGGATAACGTATGACAGTGTGTATTATCAAGATATGGGCAGGATAACCTATGACAGTATGTCTTATCAAGATATGGGCAGGATAACTTATGACAGTGTGTATCAAGATATGGACAAGATAACGTATGACAGTGTGTATTATCAAGATATGGACAAGATAACGTATGACAGCGTGTATTATCAAGATATGGACAAGATAACGTATGACAGTGTGTATTATCAAGATATGGACAAGATAACGTATGACAGTGTGTATTATCAAGATATGGACAAGATAACGTATGACAGTGTGTATTATCAAGATATGGACAAGATAACTTATGACAGTGTGTATTATCAGGATATGGACAAGATAACGTATGACAGTGTGTATCATCAAGATATGGACAGGATAACTTATGACAGTGTGTATTATCAAGATATGGACAGGATAACTTATGACAGTGTGTATTATCAAGGCAAGAGGCAGTGTGAAATAACGCTCTCTGGTAGATAATCTTCGATGTTGAGGCGGCTCGATGTAATGAATAATATAACGGAAAGCGATTGTAATGAATTTATTTTCTCTCTCATTCTCTTATCTTTCTCTCTCGTTTCTCTTGTGTTTCAGAACGTAAAAAACATAACTTTTTGCTCTAATTCATACAGAACTGCATCAATTACTTTCAAACATTGTGCAAAATCGGAGTTTGAGAGATCTCTCCATTCCACTATGTTACTGCATGAAAAAAATAGAGTTAATGATTACTATAATTCCAATATGAATGATTTATGATTTAAATAATACAATGAATGTGATGCTACTAATATGATTGATTGTAAAGACACTGTTTGTGATGGCCCTTTTACCAGGTTTATGACGGGTTTTCTGAGCACTCGCCTCACACAACCCTCGAGAGATACTCTCGTCCAGTGATTGTATCACAAACCAATACTTTAGTGATTGTGCTGTCTACTGGTACAAGATTGGAGGATTGCTGTCACCACACAGGATTCAAGGCTCAGTATCAGTTTGTTTCAGGTAATGTGGATCATGGGTGATATGTACTAGAACTTATAAATAGTGTTGCTTCTTCTTCTTCTTCTTCTCCTTCTTCTTTCCTTTCTCATCTGCTTTTCAGCGTCGAGGGGAGATATCATTTGCCGTCTTTTTCTCTTCTGTTCGCCTCTGCAGCTGTTATGTTTCCTAGTGTTTCTTATATTCCACCGATCCATCATTTTCGTGGTCGGTCCTTCGGTCTAGTGTTCTCGCAACGTTTGTTGAAAGCTCGTTGTGTTGTATGTTTATCTTTCTGACTTATCAGGTGACCAAATCATTGTATCTTTTGTTTCTTTATATATTCTATTGTGGGGGCTATTCCTAGGTTGTTTTTTTCAGTTCTTCATTTCTGATCTTATCTCTCAGGCTGTTTCCTGTCATTCATATAACACATTTAATCCTCAGTAGAGGTTATTTTTCTTATTGTTCTTGCATCAAGGGTCCAGGAATGGCATTGGTTGCACAACGTTGGGATGAAGATTGTATTGTACAGTGCCCATTTTACCTCTAGTGTTATTTCCTAGCTGGACAATAGTGGTGATAGTTGTCCAATGATTTGTCAAGTTTGTTGGATCTTGAGTCTATTTCTGCTGTTTGTGAATTGTCGTTTGTCACTAGACTTCCTATGTATTTAATTCCTCTACTTGTTTTATTTTCCTGCCTTCTATAGTTATGTTGATGTTCTGTTTCTCTTTTCCGATATTCATAACTTCTGTTTTGTTGATGTTGACTTTCATATAATTCTATCTATCTATTGTCCTTTCGAGCCGAAGACAGCACATAGGGCAGAACCACAATCTTAAAAACAGAAACCTTGCGTGCCAAAATGTCACATATTGCAGAGATCACTGCTTCCAAAATATATGGCTCTGTTTCCATAACAATACTTTTTACAATGACAGCTTGTCAAGCCATCGATCAACCTCCTTAGTCGCCTCTTACGACATGTCTTTTTGATATTCATATACATATAATTACTAACGATAATCAATTGAAGATACATTACTAAATATGGTGTATGGAAAATAAAATGTTGAAATTACTAAACGAAAATTATTAATGGAGTAGGAGTGATGGGGTTCAAATCGCTAACTTGTGCTCCAAACCAGGATAGAAAGCAGGATTCAATTACGGCAGAGTTTACCTTTTTTTTTCTTGATTAATTATTGGCAAATTAAAAACAGAGACCCGAACACATCGTTACGACTGCATGGAACAAACCGTCTTTATTCTCTGGTCCTACAATTCTCCCAGGCAGCTAGAAAGGGAATAATGCCGAGAAGATTACAAGTATAAATAGATTCAACATGTAAAACTACTAAGAATAAGAGGTCTGGTTCTATCATGATCGACGGCTTCTAGGTTCACCCAGCCTTAAATAGGTAACGGATTTTTGTTGGGAAAGTAAAATGGCACGGATAATACTCACCGCAATCCCCCAAAAATCATGCGCCGAAGGTCTGTAAAAATTATGGTCACTAACAACATAGTCCCTAAATGCCACGTGGCGTGACGGGACCCTCTATTTTTTACTTACTGAAAATTTTAAATTAACAATAGATGGCTAATTATTAAATGTAAATCGAATTATATGAGTTAAAAAACAATTACAAAAAAATTGCAAATGGAATATAAATTAATGTACATTATAAGAGGAATATACATTATTATAGTATACTATAAATAAAAGATCTTCTTCTTTTCTCTTTTCACTGATACCTAAAAGGTGTCGTGGTTTATATCATTTGTCGTTCTTGAGCTGCTCGAACTGTCTGAATTAGTGACTTTCCTTTGTTGTTACATGTCTCTGTCACAGCATCTATCCATCTTCTTCTGCGTATTACTCTTGGTCTTTTTCCATGCATTCTCGAGAAGAACGCCCTTGATGGTGATTGGTGAGGATTCATTCTGACCAGGTGGCCAAACCATTTAAGTTGTTGTTGTTCTATATATTCTTGGCAGGGTTTTGTTCCTACTATTTTTCTTATGGTTTCATTTGGTATTCTATCTCTTCTTGTGTTGTTTGTTACTTTTCTCAAGCATCGCATCTCACATGTATTGATCTTTCTTAAATGTGATTTAGAAAGGGTCCATGTTTGACTTTCATAGCACAAAGTTGGTATGAAAATGCTATTTATCATTTGTTATTTAGCTGGCATAGAAATGTTTGGATGTCTTAGCAATGGTGAAAGCTGGTAAAGAGATAATATACTAAAATCTATTAACGAGATAATTTAGTAAATATTAAAAGTAGAAGGCAAATTATTGATATAAAGCCGGTGTTTTTAAACTTTCAACACCTGTGTCTTCCTTTCCTTGTTGATCATATACCGGCAGTGCCTTCATGGCAGTTACGATTGTACTATTCTAGGAAGCTCTGATTCCTGAAAAGTATATCATTATCATGTGCCATACCGGTTGGCGTAGACGATTAAGTCCTTCCACAATCTTCTATCCACTGTGCATCGTATCAGTTCTGTTGTTGACTGTTTCCCCATGCCATGAGACTAAGCTATCGATCTGGGGACACCCTTGGGCAAGGTGAAACTCCCGTTTAGCCCCCCCCCCGCCCTCCTATCAGGGTTAGGTGAAGCCATTGGAGCAGGTGGTGGATGGTGTTGTGGGAGCAGCCGACAAGTAGTGCCGGTTGTGGTCCCCACTCCGCGATGGCAGGCAGAGGATCTCATGTATAGAGACAATGGCTGCGATCTCCGACTAGTACAGTCACTGTCAAGAAGGAAAGGAATACCAAACTACCTTCTTATATTGCCAAGTAATATTATGTCCATATACAACTTAATATCTACAGCTAACGACGTTAATTGGGACTCTACAGCCACCTCGTCCGGTATAGAGTGTCATATGCTACAGGTGACACCCGATCGTCATCAAACTACTGTGTGCAAGATAAAACAAAACAATGAGAGTATATATATAAAATGATAGATGACGACAGAATGAACACCATCCTTTAGAAACTCGTGTATATACTAAATAATATTAAACATATGTGGGAGTTGTCAATTTATAATTGCTAATCACTAAGACGACAATTTCATCGGAATGGCACCATTGTTACAGTTTGGCGTTGCCCCTGGGATACGTGGTGCACACTTTTGGGAACCGCTGAAGTGTAACCTACACATCGTTGGATGAATGCATTTAATCGGGTATGCATTGCTAGTTCTGATTGGTTCAATTCATATGTAAATCTGAACATCACTCAGATATATTTTTAGTTAACTCTGAGTTAAAGAAAAGAAATAATCTACCCACAAAACCTAAAACTGGTAATGGCTCCCGATAATTCAAAGACTCTACCACAAAGGATCTCACATTTTTTGTCCGTCTGTACCTCTAAGACATTCAGACATATTCTCATGAAACCATAAACATTAGCGTGTATCGATTTTTCTTTAAGCCAGGGGAAACAACCATTGATTTATGTTGAAATACGACGGCCTTGACAAAAATTAATATGCAGTTGTGTAACTTGAGAAAGACGGGGAATAAATCTTGTCTATTTGGTTTACGTGTTTATTATTTTGTCACTCATTTCCATTAGGAACAAAAGAAATATTTTTGTAAATAAAATGATTAGTCATATTTACTGGTTTCTCAAATAAACACCGTCATAAAACAGTTGCCGATATAAAATCTTTACCTCAAGACCTTGAGCTGTTGTTAATATTTGTTATTGTTAATGTCAGTTTCATTAACTTCGGATCCGAGATCATTGGCATCATCATGTGGCACACCGGTTGGCGTAGAGTGACGTAGACGATTATGTTCTTCCATTACTCAGTTTTCAAATGTGCATAGTATCAGTTCTGTTTTTGATTGTTTACTGCGCCGGAACACCAAACTATCTAGTATAGTTTCTCTTTTGTCGTTCGCGACACCTCTTTCCCTGTATTTTGCCAGTTATGACCAAGTACTCCGACTTTTATTTTCTCGTAATGTGTCCGATAAATGTGGATTGTTTATTTCTGATGTTTTCTATCAGCTCTCTTTTTGTGTTGGCCTCTTTGAGAATTTCTTCGTTGATCTTTTTAGCTGTTAAAGAAATTCTCAACATTCTTCTGAAAAATTCCATCTTTGTGACCTCTAATCGTCCTTTAATTTGTTTGTCTACTGTCCATGTTTCACTTCCACGGGTCTGAACTGGTATAAATATATAGCACCGATATGACTTTGAGATCACCATCAACAATTTTTGTTTAAACAATTTGTATTTGGCTAACAAAGAAAACGCGCAGTCTAAGGCCATTGCATAAAAATAAAGCAATTATGTAACATGAAACAAACAATCATCGGCTACATGGCTACTCACATACAAGTGCAAAGGACAAGTGATGTCCAACCTGTTTGCACAAATCTCAAAATCAATATTCTTGTGTAAGAAAAGCACGGAAGTACATCATCATCATCATCGAGTACCTTCTCCGCAACGAAGGTTGGCTACCATGGATCGCCATTCTACTCTGTTTCTTGCTTTGATGGTGCAGGCTGTCATAGATTGACTTGTCCATCTTTTGATGTTACTCGTCCATGTTAGTCTTGGTCTGCCTCTGCCTCTTTTACCTTGTATTTTCACTTCCAATATTACTTTCAGTAGACTGTTGTGTCTTTTAACATGCCCCCCAAAATTTCATTTGTCTTGTCTTAATTGTATTTAGTAGTTCTCTTTTTATTTTCAGTTGTTTTAAAACTTCATCGTTTGTTTTCTTTTCTTTCCATCCAATTCTACCTATTCTTCTATAAATCCACAGTTAAAAGGCTTCAATTTTCTGTTCTGTTTTCTTGTCTAATGTCCATGTTTCTGCGCCATACATGAATATTGAGAAGATGTAACATTTTGCCATTCTTACCACAGAAGAACAATCCGATCAAAATACCACGCAGTCGGCGTATGATTTACGAGAGAACTAGAGAAGAAATTTCAATTTAGAATTGAAATTTTTCCGGATGACTGCTTCAATGTTCACCTAGCCGTAAATGGCACCATGTATTTCAACTTATTCTGAGAGATGAAAACATCTTTGGCATCGTGTTGACTTTATCACCCAAACAATATGCACATCTTCTTATTATTCTTTTACTTCCTCATTTGCCTTTCAGCGTCGAGAGGAGATATAATTTGCGGTCTTTTGCTCTTCTGTTCGCCTCTGCTGCTGTTATGTTTCCTAGTTTTTTCTAATATTCCATAATCCATCATTTTCGGAGTCGGTCCTTCAGTCTGGTGTTCTCGCAAAGTTTGTTGAAGGCTCGTTGTGTTGTGCTTTGATCTTTTTGCTTTATCACGTGGCTAAACCATTTTATCTGTTGTTTCTTTATATATTCTATAGCGGGGGTTATTCTTCGCTTTTTTCTCAGTTCTTTATTTCTGATCTTGTCTCTCAGGCTGATTTCTGTCATTCGTCTAACACATTTAATCTCAGCAGAGGTTGTTTTTCATATTGTTCTTGCATCTAGGGTCCTGGACTGGCATTGGTAGCACAAAGTTGGAATGAAGTTTGTATTGTAAAGTGCCCGTTTTGCCTCAAGAATTATTTCCTTGTTGGATAATATTAGTGATAGCTGTCTATTAATTTGACAAGCATTATTGCAACTTGAATCTACTTCTGCTGTTTGTGAACTGTCATTTGTCACTAGACATTATATGTTTTTAAATTCCTCTACGATATGCATGCCAATTAAATAAAAGATTCCCCTCAAACGCTATGTAGCGTGACTATTTTTGTTATTGTTAATGCTTACATGCTAGAAAAGGTTTTTTTTAATTACGTAAATATATTGTGCGTATTATGAGTATCTGTTTTGCATTTCCTGTGTTGAGAATAATGCAGTATTATCTCGTGAACAGAACTGGAATGGAAGGAGCGACCAGACGCGAGCTGTAGCGAGGCTCACCCAATGCAAGGAGGCGGTATGATTTCATTTACTGGATCTAGCTCCTCTGGTGAGTCTAGGACTAGAATGTTCTAGTGGGATAATTGGTTAGATGAGTTCTATAATGGGAGATGAGTTCTATAATGGGAGATGAGTTCTATAATGGGAGATGAGTTCTATAATGGGAGATGAGTTCTATAATGGGAGATGAGTCTATAATGGGAGATGAGTTCTATAATGGGAGATGAGTTCTATAATGGGAAATGATTTTTATAATGGGAGATGAGTTCTATAATGGGAGATGAGGTCTATAATGGGAGATATTGGTATTTTGTGTGCATGAGTACTACACTGGGAAGATTGGATGAACAGATTGAATATTGGGATGGATAGATGGATGGATATATGGATGGATATATGGATGGATAAGATGGATTGATTGGAGGAAGGGTGCAATAGTTTAGAGAACGGTTGAAGAAATGAAGATTGAGTGGAGGGATGAAAGGAAGGGTGAGGGGATACAAATTTTGAAGAAAGGGTGGGAGGATGGATCAAAGGGTGGAAAGGCAATCAAACAAACAATCAAATAAATAAACAATCAAACAAACAAACAATTAAACAAACAATTAAACAAACAATCAAACAAGCATACAATCAATTAAACAATCAAACAAACACACATTTAAACAATCAAACAAACAATCAAACAAACAATCAAACAAAACAAGCAAGCAATCAAACAAACAACCAAGTAATTAAACAATCAAACAATTAAACAAACAAGCAGTCAAATAAACAATCAAACAAACAAATAAGCAATAAATCAAACAATTAAACAAACAAGTAAACAATCAAACAAACAAGCAATGAAACAAACAATTCAACAATCAAATAAACTAAGGTGACCATTCGTCCCGGATTGTCCGGGACAGTCCCGGAATTTGACATTTTTTGAACCTTTGTCCCGGATTAGCTACCGTACCGGTTTTGTCCCGATTTTGGCATATTTTTTAGCTTTTGTTCCGGATTTGATAAAAAATAATTTGGGACACAAACGTTTACCAATTTTGCCATTTTGGTATACGGCGTACATTTCTTCAATTTAAAAAAATATTATTCCGTTGCTGTGTAGACAATTTTGTTTAATATCAAAACAGTAGAATGCGCTCCTAGTTTTAAATCTCGTATATATTCGTTGTGTTACTAACTTTCACTTTCACTTTCGCAAAAAATGGCACCGAAGCGTAATTGTAGTTTTAATCAAGATTTACAAAAGGAATGCCCTTTTATAAAAAAGTCTACATCGTCATCAGACTTCACTGTAAGATGTAATATATGTTCATCCGGGTTTACTATTAACCATAGTGGACGTGGTGATATTAAGAGCCACATAAATAGTGATAAACATAAGAGAGCCGTCGCTACTGCTGCATCAAGTCGTCGTTGACAAATTTTTTTCGAGCTGAACAGGTTGGTGACAAAGAAGAACAGTTAGCTGCTACAGAAGGTGCCTGTGCATATCATACAGTGATGCACAATCACACGTTTAGATCTATGGACTGCACATCAACATTGCTTCAGGTAACTTTAGAACCAAAATTTGCTTGTGCACGTACGAAAACAGAAGCTATTATTCGGAATGTGTTCACACCCCATGCTCTAAACGAGTTGAGATGTGACCTAGAAAACGTAACATTTATCTCCATACTGACAGATGCCTCCAACCACAAAGAAATTAAGATTTTTCCTTTGCTTGTCAGATACTTTGATCGCAATAAGGGACTGAAAGTTAAAATATTAGAGTTGAAGTCATTGCCGGGTGAAACATCTGATATAGTAAGTAGTTTTCTTATTGACTGTCTAACTGAAAATGGTTTAGAACTGAAAGTAGTTGGATTATGTGCAGACAACACAAATTCTAATTTTGGGGGCGCTGAAAGAAAAGGACAGAACAATGTTTTCACAAAACTGAAAGAAAACCTTGGACATAGTTTGATAGGTGTTGGGTGTGCTTGCCATATTTTCCACAACACTGTTCGAGCAGCTGCAGACGTATTGCCTGTTGATGTTGAAATGACTATTGCAAAAATGTATCTGTACTTCAAATCATACACAGTTAGAGTTGAAAGTCTCAAGGAGTTTTGTCAGTTTGTCAACACAGACTTCCAGATGATTTTAGGTTATGCACAAACTTGGTGGCTTGCGCTCTTGCCTGCTGTTGAAAGGGTTCTTTACATGTTCCTGCCTCTAAAATCATATTTTCAATCTCAAGACAGATGCCCAGTTTTTATACAGGAATTCTTTGAAAACCCACTGTCTGAGGCATGGCTTATTTTGGTTCACAGTCAGGCATCCTCTTTCCACGAAGCAGTGCAGAAAGTAGAGGGACAGATGGTCACTGTATTTGAAGTCATTGACAACATCAATAGGTTGAAAGCTATCTTGGAGTCCAAGCTGGAAGACGGCTTCTTGCCATCAAGAGTTCAGATAATCCTTAAAAAGCTGGAAATGGAAGGATTTCCACGTGATGATGTGGAAAAAGTTTAACGCCAGTGTTTCTTCATTTTATGAAACAGCTTTAAGTTATTTGAAGAAATGGGCTGCAAATAATTTTCAAAACCTAGAGTCTTACAGCTGGGTAATGCTGAACAGAACACACAATTGGGAAGATATTGAGAAGTCTTCATCATTAGTGAGTCAAACAGTGCCTTCAGTCGACTTTCCAGAAAATGAAATGTATGACGAATATGTCTACATGAAACAGTTCGTTACTTCACAAAAATTAGTGAGTGGAGTCTTAATAAAACATTACCAGGGCAGCGTTGGGTTGAACTAGCTTCCCACTTCAGAAACAATCATGTGCCCGTTTCACATATTCTGAAGTTGGCAGAGTTCTTTTTGTGCCTACCTGGAACAAATGCTGCAACAGAACGAGTGTTTTCTCTGATGAACAGTTTGTGGACAAATGATAAAACATAACTAGGTGTTGAAACTTTAAAAGCCATGTTGATCACCAAAGTGAACTATGAGGGAACATGTGTCGAATTGTATAAGATGCTGCATACAAAGAAGGACATTTTACAGAAAATTCACTCATCTGAAAAGTACATCATCTCTGTTTCACCTTCAATTTAAGTGATTATCACTGGTTTTTTTTTTTTAGCTCCTGATTATCCTGATAGCGTATTGTAGGTCTATATTATTAGATGTTTTAAAATGTATGTATTATTCACTTGAAAATGACAGCAAGAAGAAATGTAATTTAATTGGTGGAAAATTGAAGTAAAATTATTCCGTCCCGGAATGGAATTTCAAAAATATGGTCACCTTAAATAAACAAACAAAATAAACAAACAAAATAAACAATCAAACAATCAAACAAAGAGTCAAACAAACAAACAATCAAATATAACCCATTTCTGAGGTATATCAAGCGAGAGGGAGGAGGGTAAATGGTATCCCTTGTGGGGGTGGGGGTGACTATTAAAAAAAACTTTAAAGTTAAAATATTTAAAAGGAATAAAATATATACATTATGTAAAATAGATGAAGAAATTAACATACAATTGGAGATTTCCTCAAAGGCACAGAAATAATAAGTGAGTAATACTGGTCTCATACCCAGTGTAGTCGCTACCAGCATACGTAGATATAAAGAGTTGAGTTTTATCTCACCTCTGACAGGACTTGATAACCTGATCGCGATTCGGGTGCACATTTTCCGTATTGGAAACACGAGATGCTTTCATCCGCTCAGCTGGAACAGAGTTTTTTGAAATGCTGATGAAAAACAAACAAACAAATCAATAAATGAAACAACATGGCGCAAAATAAAAACACGTTCAATCAACAAATATATAGATGGCATGCAGAGAATAAAATGCTTTTTATTTTAAAGTTAAATAATATTCGATGATATAACATATTTTGCCTCTATTTATGTTTTTTACTGTGAATTTTTGTTTCATTATATAGTTTTGTTTTCACAAATTGCAATTTGTATGTTATTTTTTATTTTTATGTTTCAGTTAATTTTTACATCTAAATTATGCTTCTGTTTATTGTTATCCTTTACTTGTGAGTTTCAATGTATGTGTGTTTCTGTTTATATTTTATGTGTGTTTTCAAGTTAATTTAGGTTTTATTTGCGTGTTTCAATCAACGCCCATTATACTATTTTTGTTGGAGAATAGACCACGTACAATGTCTCTCTATCCATCCCTGTTCTGGGACATTTTCTCTACTTTTTTCCAGCATAGAATTTTTAAGTTTCCATAATTTTTCTTCTTCATGTATTCCTGGGCCTCCCTTACCTTCTATTCCCCTGTGGGTTCCATGACAGTGCCTGTCTTGTTATTTTGACGTCAGGTTTTTTAATATGTGCTCAGTCCTGCTCAATCATTCATAATCTGTTGTTCGATTGACCCATGTTTTGTTCTTTCCCATATATTCTTTATTGCTGATTATATCTTACCATCCGATGTCATGTGTACAATTTTCCTCAAACGATTGTTAATACAAGTTTGTATTCTTTGCTAAGTTCTAGTATTTAACATCCATGTCCCTGAGTCATAAAAGAACATTGTTTTTACATTTGTATTCTTCATCTTCCTTTCAACTCAATGTGGAGTCTTCAACAAACACTTTCCAAGCCGTTCTGTTTCTTGTCATTCTTTTAAGATCATTCTATGTCTTCCCCATTATATTCATCTCTGCTTCCATTTGTCTTCTCCAAGAATATTTTGTGCTTCCTCTTTGTCTCGGAGGTGCGCGTGGCCGTGCGGCAAAAACCACTGTTCCCCTGGCTAAAAAGCCAGCGTACGGTGTTCGAAACCTGGGGTAAAGAGAAAGGATTTTTTTCTATCGGGGAGGGGGGGGGGGCGGTGAAATAAAATTCCTGAGTCTCACACGTCGTGGCGACTGCTTTGACCAAGCGCCCTCTGGTTCTATCGTGTGGCTCTCCCCCATATACGCCAGCAATGGTACTGTACTATGTGTCGTAAAAACAATTTTTTTTGTTTTTTCCTCTGGGGACTCCCAAAAAGGTAATACTCTCAGTTGACTTCTTCAGTGTGTGTCCTATCGTTCTCGTTTGATCTCTTTATTCATTAGTATTTGACTGGTACTTTTCCATAATTCTAAGCTAGTAATTTTGTAAATTTGAATTTGTATGAAATCTTTCCATTTTTAAATTTGCTTTTATAATTTACTTGCGTCTTCCAGTTCGTTTAAACATTTATTTTGTTTATCTGAGTATATTTTTATATGTGATTTATATGTCTCGGTTTATTTTTATATTGTTGGTATATGTTTCAGGACCACGTTTCTATGATTGTCTATGGCTGATTAGGCGATATAATAATCTCTACACGGCAGACGCTGTCATTCTGAGGCTCAGGGAAGTTCTACTTGGAGACGGTAATCTATATAATGAAGCTAATTGTCTTATCGAGACTTATTTTTAGATTATCAGATGATATTGACTTTTACTTCTAAAATGACGGCTGAAACAGGCAGATGTTGATCTTCAATAGTAACTCTCCGGCTCTCTTTTGTCTAACAGCTTCTCTGACGGCTGTTAAACAGTCAGCTTCTCTGACGGCTGTTAAACAGCCGCGTTTCCCTCATGCCTAATTTTGCCAATATTGAAATGGCAGATCCAGCTGCAGAATGAACAAAACAATTGTCTGTTGGAGGTTTCACCTCTTTAATTTTGCGACTTTCTTTTTCTATTTATTACCAGCGGCAGACGGTTGGCGCGGAACTTGAAGAGGTAAAGACGCGAGATCCAATTTTTAGGTTGACCTTATATCAGGTTGCGCTACATAAAATAATTCCTTCAATTATTATCATCATTATAATTACATTATAATTACATTATAATTACATTATAATACTTTAGAATTTTGCATGTGTGTTTTTTTTAAAGCATTTTTAAAGCGTATTTCCTATACGGCACTTGGTGTGACGGGGGCTCTTTACTTTTTTTTTTTTACTAGAATGTGATTGTGGTATATATTCTGATAAAATATTAGAGGAGTCGTGGTATCTCCGTTGCCTTCTCTGAGTTTCTACCTGCTTCTTTACTTTATTGTATTTCTTCACATCTTGTTATGTCGCTTCTTATATCTATTCTCTAATCGCAACGATTACGTCACATTTGTTTCCGTTTTCACGCCAGGTCGCCTTTTCTTCCCAGATAAATCAACTTCCTCCTCCTACCAACTATCCCCCTATTTAAAAAAAAAAAACTAATTGAGAATTCACAAAGGGTTGCCTTGCAGACATCTTTGTTCGCAGTTTGGAACTTTCAACAGTTTGTTGTCCGTCTTTAAGCCCCCCCCCCCTTCCCCCCCCCCCCTCACCCGACCCAACATTTTCTTGAGTGTGTGATTGCTATGCCTTCTCCTAACACACCCTTGATTAATGTTATTTTTAACGACAATGGTCCGTCAGCCATGTCAGACCAAGTGTTTATTCCCAGTTCTATTGTTGATCAATTTTCATGCCGAATTGTTAGGCTGCCCAGCATTTTCTTTCCCTGTCTTCCTTTGCCACATTTTTGTTCTGTTTTTTTTTTTGTTCATTGTTTAGAGATGCACTTATGAACCTCGGTGGCTGAGTAATTATTTCCTTTGTTCATTGTTTAGAGATGCACTTATGAACCTCGGTGGCTGAGTAATTAGTTCCTTTGTTCATTGTTTAGAGATGCACTTATGAACCTCGGTTGCTGAGTAATTATTTCCTTTGTTCATTGTTTAGAGATGCACTTATGAACCTCGGTGGCTGAGTAATTAGTTCCTTTGTTCATTGTTTAGAGATGCACTTATGAACCTCAGTGGCTGAGTAATTAGTTCCTTTGTTCATTGTTTAGAGATGCACGTATGAACCTCGGTGGCTGAGTAATTAGTTCCTTTGTTCATTGTTTAGAGATGCACGTATAAACCTCGATGGCTGAGTAATTAGTTCCTTGGCTCCTGATAGAAAGGACTGGGTTCAACTCTCAGATTTAGCGCACTTTTTTTCGGATCGACAAAGCGCAAAGGTTCATCCAATTTCAAGAAATGAATACCAGAGATTTTGATTTGTCTAGGAAGTAAAGACGGTCTGACGTGGCACCGACCACATGTACCAGAGATCTTGATTTGTCTAGAAAGTAAAGACCACCTGCATTAACACCGACCATATGTACCAGCGATTTTGATTTGTCTATGAAGTATAGACGGATTGACGTGGCACCGTTCATATGTACCAGAGATTTTGATTTGTGTTTGAAGTAAAGACGACCTGGAGTAACACCGACCATATGTACCAGAGATCTTGATTTGTCTAGGAAGTAAAGACGACCTGGAGTAACACCGACCATATGTACCAGAGAGATCTTGATTTGTCTAGGAAGTAAAGACGACCTGGAGTAACACCGGCCATATGTACCAGAGATCTTGATTTGTCTAGGAAGTAAAGACGACCTGGAGTAACACCGACCATATGTAACAGAGATTTTGATTTGTCTAGAAAGTAAAGACGACCTGGAGTAACACCGACCATATGTAACAGAGATTTTGATTTGTTTTTGAAGTAAAGACCGCATGGAGTAACACCGACCACATGTACCAGATATCTTGATTTGTCTAGAAAGTAAAGACGACCTGGAGTAACACCGACCACATGTACCAGATATTTTGATTTGTCTAGAAAGTAAACACGACCTGGAGTAACACCGACCACATCACCCAAAAACCTGCCATTGGTCATGGAAAAATATGGTCACTAACACAGTATTCGCCACACGTCTATGAAAGGTGTGGAGGGATACTTTACCTTTAACTTTACTTAAGTTCTCTTTGGGAGCCGCGATAGCTCAGTGGTTAGTGAACTGGACTACAAAGGACAAGGAGTAGGGTTCGATCCCAACCGACGGCTTCCGGGTTCACCCAGCCTTAAAATGGGTACCGGATTTTTTTTCTGGGAAAGTAAAGCGGCACGGGCGTAATACCGACCACATTACCCCAAAAATCATGTGCCGAAGGTCTGTAAAATTTTTGGTCACTAACATCATATTCCCTATACGCCGCCACTTGGCGTGACGGGGGTACTTTACATTTTTATTTTAAGTTCTCTTTGTGTACTGACTTTGTTACTTTTAACTTAAGTTCTCTTTGTGCACTGACCTTATTTAAGATGTGTCTTCATTACTTCTTTTTGCTGCTCATGATATTCTGAATATTCTTCTGGAGAACTCCATTTGTGTCTTCCCCAATAACTTTTTTTCATTTTCTTCAATAATTATCCATCACTAACTTCTATTTAACAAAACTACCTAAACATATTTCGTCCGTTATTTTAGTCCAGTCATAAAGGTTTAACATAATCCAGTCATAACGGTTTAACATAATCCAATAATAAAGGTTTAACATAATCCATTCATAAAGGTTTAACATAATCCAGTTATAAAGGTTTAATATAATCCAGCCATAAATGTTTAATATAATCCAGCCATAAAGGTTTAACATAATCCAGTTACATAGGTTTAACATAATCCAGCCATAAAGGTTTAACATAATCCAGCCATAAAGGTTTAACATAATGCAGTTATAAAGGTTTAACATAATCCAGTTATAAAGGTTTAACATAATCCAGCCAACATTTTTTAATATAATCCAGCCATAAAGGTTTAACATAATACAATAATAAAGGTTTAACATAATCCAGCCATAAAAGTTTAACATAATCCCGTTATAAAGATTTAACATAATCCAATAATAAAGGTTTAACATAATCCAGCCATAAAAGTTTAACATAATCCAGTTATAAAGCTTTAATATAATTCAGCCGTAAAGGTTTAATATAATCCAGTTATAAAGGGTTAACATAATCCATCCATAAAGGTTTAACATTATCCAGCCATAAAGGTTTAACATAATCTAGTTATAAAGGTTTAACATAATCTAGTTATAAAGGTTTAACATAATCCAGCCATAAAGGTTTAACATAATCCAGCCATAAAGGTTTAACATAATCCAGCCATAAAAGTTTAATATAATCCAGCCATAAAGGTTTAACATAATCCAGCCATAAATGTTTTAACATAATCCAGCCATAAAGGTTTAACATAATCTAGTTAAAAAGGTTTAACATAATCCAGTCATAAAAGTTTACCATAATCCAGCCATAAAGGTTTTAACATAGTCCAGCCATAAAGGTTTTAACATAATCCAGCCATAAAGGTTTAACATAATCCAGTTATAAAGATTTAACATAATCCAATAATAAAGGTTTAACATAATCCAGCCATAAAGGTTTAACATAATCCAGCCATAAAGGTTAACATAATCCAGCCATAAAGGTTTAACATAATCCAGCCATAAAAGTTTAACATAATCCAGTTATAAAGCTTTAATATAATTCAGCCGTAAAGGTTTAATATAATCCAGTTATAAAGGTTTAACATAATCCATCCATAAAGGTTTAACATAATCCAGCCATAAAGGTTTAACATAATCTAGTTATAAAGGTTTAACATAATCTAGTTATAAAGGTTTAACATAATCCAGACATAAAGGTTTAACATAATCCAGCCATAAAGGTTTAACATAATCCAGCCATAAAAGTTTAACATAATCCAGCCATAAAGGTTTAACATAATCTAGTTATAAAGGTTTAACATAATCCAGCCATAAAAGTTTACCATAATCCAGCCATAAAGGTTTTAACATAATCCAGCCATAAAGGTTTAACATAATCCAACCATAAAAGTTTAACATAATCCAGCCATAAAGGTTTAACATAATCCAGCCATAAAGGTTTAACATAATCCAGTCATAAAGGTTTAACATATTCCAGCCATAAAGGTTCAACATAATCCAGCCATAATGGTTTAACATAGTCCAGCCATAATGGGCTAACATGTACAAAAGTGTGAAGCTTCCCTGTTCTTAAAAACAAATTAAGAATGCACCAAGGACCCCGTCACTTCCTGCAGCATTTTATGGAACATGATGCTAGTGCCATATTTTTTATTTACCTCTGCACATTTGTGGGCTATGAGGTCAATTTTACCCATGACCTTTTATCATCGTTTTAATCCATATAAGTCTTATATACATTGAGACTGGGTAAACCTTGAAGTTATCGATCAGGATCGAGTCTGACCTCTTTTCTGTAATGCTGTAGCACCAGTCGATACGCCGAGCACCGCAAATAATTTGTAGTCTTCCAGAGTATAGTAGTTCGGCTATATGTCCCCCTCTTCCAACCATATAAAAACCATTTTCATGGAACGGTGGTTAGAAGCAATAAATGTGGAAGACTGAAAAGAAGATTGGTAGGTGGCATCAAAGAAGGGTCTCAACTCCGTTTGCTCACAATGAGCATCCACAAACAGAATAGTAGAAAGAAGTTAGTTGCAGCCATCAATACTGCACATACGACCATGAGGTTCCGAGATAGTAAGGAAAAAAGAAAGATTAGATTATTACAAACAGTAAGGCCATCTGTCTTTCCATATGTTTGCGAAACATGGACAGTCACTACTGATCTTGAAAAAAAAAAGAATACAAGATCTGAAAATAAGACGGTATAGAAAGATGTTGCGTTTTTAGTATATCTTAGATAAGTCATACCATCAATCAGGAGTGCATAACAAAATGTATCGATCCAAAGAACAAATGCAAGGCTTACTGTCAACCATAAAAAAAGGAAAATTAAAAAAGTACTGAAATGTTGCAAGAATTACAGACCTTGCTAAAACCATTGCAGAAGGCACAGTATTAGGCAAAAGAAGACAAGGCAGACAGAGAAAGAGATGGAAAGAGATTAGAGAATGGGCGGGATTAACCTTTCTTGGCATCTCAGAAATAAGATCTTAATAGAAGGTTGGAGGGTATTTGTGTAAACGTCACGAGTGTCCAAACGATAGCCACGGTGTAAAGACGTAATTAAGGAAATGAGTGTTCTTTGATGAAACAGGGTAGGGATGTTAAATATTACGAGACTCTTGTTGTACTAGCAGATCAAACAGGGTAGGGATGTTAAATATTACGAGACTCTTGTTGTACTAGCGGACCTAACAGGGTAGGGATGTTAAATATTACGAGACTCTTGTTGTACTAGCGGACCTAACAGGGTAGGGATGTTAAATATTACGAGACTCTTGTTGTACTAGCGGACCTAACAGGGTAGGGATGTTAAATATTACGAGACTCTTGTTGTACTAGCGGACCTAACAGGGTAGGGATGTTAAATATTACGAGACTCTTGTTGTACTAACGGACCTAACAGGGTAGGGATGTTAAATATTACGAGACTCTTGTTGTACTAGCGGACCTAACAGGGTAGGGATGTTAAATATTACGAGACTCTTGTTGTACTAGCGGACCTAACAGGGTAGGGATGTTAAATATTACGAGACTCTTGTTGTACTAGCGCATCTAACAGGGTAGGGATGTTAAATATTACGAGACTCTTGTTGTACTAGCGGACCTAACAGGGTAGGGATGTTAAATATTACGAGACTCTTGTTGTACTAGCGGACCTAACAGGGTAGGGATGTTAAATATTACGAGACTCTTGTTGTACTAGCGGACCTAACAGGGTAGGGATGTTAAATATTACGAGACTCTTGTTGTACTAGCGGACCTAACAGGGTAGGGATGTTAAATATTACGAGACTCTTGTTGTACTAGCGGACCTAACAGGGTAGGGATGTTAAATATTACGAGACTCTTGTTGTACTAGCGGACCTAACAGGGTAGGGATGTTAAATATTACGAGACTCTTGTTGTACTAGCGGACCTAACAGGGTAGGGATGTTAAATATTACGAGACTCTTGTTGTACTAGCGGACCTAACAGGGTAGGGATGTTAAATATTACGAGACTCTTGTTGTACTAGCGGACCTAACAGGGTAGGGATGTTAAATATTACGAGACTCTTGTTGTACTAGCGGACCTAACAGGGTAGGGATGTTAAATATTACGAGACTCTTGTTGTACTAGCGGACCTAACAGGGTAGGGATGTTAAATATTACGAGACTCTTGTTGTACTAGCGGACCTAACAGGGTAGGGATGTTAAATATTACGAGACTCTTGTTGTACTAGCGGACCTAACAGGGTAGGGATGTTAAATATTACGAGACTCTTGTTGTACTAGCGGACCTAACAGGGTAGGGATGTTAAATATTACAAGACTCTTGTTGTACTAGCGGACCTAACAGGGTAGGGATGTTAAATATTACGAGACTCTTGTTGTACTAGCGGACCTAACAGGGTAGGGATGTTAAATATTACGAGACTCTTGTTGTACTAGCGGACCTAACAGGGAAGGGATGTTAAATATTACGAGACTCTTGTTGTACTAACGGATCTAACAGGGAAGGGATGTTAAATATTACGAGACTCTTGTTGTACTAGCAGACCTAACAGGGAAGGGATGTTAAATATTACGAGACTCTTGTTGTACTAGCGGACCTAACAGGGAAGGGATGTTAAATATTACGAGACTCTTGTTGTACTAGCGGACCTAACAGGGAAGGGATGTTAAATATTACGAGACTCTTGTTGTACTAGCGGACCTAACAGGGAAGGGATGTTAAATATTACGAGACTCTTGTTGTACTAGCGGACCTAACAGGGAAGGGATGTTAAATATTACGAGACTCTTGTTGTACTAGCGGACCTAACAGGGTAGGGATGTTAAATATTACGAGACTCTTGTTGTACTAGCGGACCTAACAGGGTAGGGATGTTAAATATTACGAGACTCTTGTTGTACTAGCGGACCTATAGCGAAGTGGTTAGTTATCTGGTTTGCTGAGGACAAGAGGTCGGGTTTGATCTTGATAGACGGCTTCGTTCAGCCTTAAACGGGTGTTGGAATTTTTAGTGAGGAGGGAAGAAATACGGCACTGGCGTAGTTCTGACCACATCATCAAAAAACTGTTGCCGTTGCAAAAATATGGGCAGTGACACCATATTCCCAAGAATCGCTCACTCGATGATGTGTACAAAAGACTAGCTCTTTATATGCTGTACCAAGTCTACATTTGCAGCTGTAGCGACTTGTTATCTTTCCTGTTATTTTATATTCTCAACCTCAGTGAGACCGGCACGAGACAGACTTATCGATTGGACAGTGTCATTTCTGGATAAATAATTGAATTTAGTTTTAATCTTTAGATCCTGAAATCTATTCACTATTCGTCTGGTTACTCCCATGGTAATAATAATAGGTTTAGGGTGACAGTGGCACCAACTTGTGTTCCCACACACACACACACAAAATGGCTAATTAAGTGATCTAAGATTGATGTCGTTGGTTAGCTTGCTGGGCCAGACTATATTTAATGCAACGTTAGTGCAGCTGATTTATTTGCAGAAGCGTGTAATTGTTTTTTTTTGGTACTTATAATAGACAGTTTAATGTCATGAAGAACATACTAACATCAAAACAAATAACACCAGGGCTAAAACTAAGAATAGCAAAATGTTACATCTTCTCAATATTCCTTTATGGTGCAGAAACATGGACATTAGACAAGAAAACAGAGCAGAGAATTGAAGCCTTTGAAATGTGGATATATAGAAGAATATGTAGAATTGGATGGAAGGAAAAGAAAACAAACTATGAAGTTTTAAAACAACTAAAAATGAAAAGAGAACTACTAAGCACAATTCAAACAAGACAAATGCGATTTTTGGGGCTATGTTAAAAGACACAACAGCCTACTAAAAGTAATCATGGAAGGGAAAATACAAGGTAAAAGAGACAGAGGCAGACCAAGTCTAGCATGGGCGAGTAACATCAAAAGATGGACAAACTAGCCTATGACAACCTGCACCATCAAAGCAAGAGACAGAGCAGAATAGTGCTCCATGGTAGCCAACCTTCGTTGCCTGAGACGGCACTCGATGATGATGATAATGATGATAATAGACATATTATGAAGTCCTTCCTTCCTTTGCTTCCTTCTTTCCTCTCTCCTTCCCTCCCTCACTCTCTCTCTATCTCTTCTTTCTTTCTTTCTTTCTTTCTTTGTCTTCATACCGAAATGTTTACAATTTATTAAAATAAACAGGTTGGTTGCAATATGGAAGAAAAAACACCTTAGAAATCCGTAACGGAGTCAGTTCCGAGTCTCCACTGGTTGCTCGTTACACAGCTCGGAATTTGACGGATATCAAAATGTCATACACGTCACAAGAAGGCCTCTATTTGCGTTTGAGAGGTGGCTTCTACAGCACAGACAAGCTCTCATTTATGTACACGGCAGTTAAAAATGTCACGGAAAGTGAGTAACTTGTACTTATTTTACCTGTTTGAAATTCGAATTTGATACAATGTAGATCATAGTTGAGGTAGTCTGTTTGAAATTCGAATTTGATACAATGTAGATCATAGTTGAGGTAGTCTGTTTGAAATTCGAATTTGATACAATGTAGATCATAGTTGAGGTAGTCTGTTTGAAATTCGAATTTGATACAATGTAGATCATAGTTGAGGTAGTCTGTTTGAAATTCGAATTTGATACAATGTACATTATAATTGAGGTAGTCTGTTTGAAATTCGAATTTGATACAATGTAGATCATAGTTGAGGTAGTCAGTTTGAAATTTGAATTTGATACATGTAGATCATAGTTGAGGTAGTCTGTTTGAAATTCGAATTTGATACAATGTAGATCATAGTTGAGGTAATCTGTTTGAAATTCGAATTTGATACAATGTAGATCATAGTTGAGGTAGTCTGTTTGAAATTCGAATTTGATACAATGTACATTATAATTGAGGTAGTCTGTTTGAAATTCGAATTTGATACAATGTAGATCATAGTTGAGGTAGTCAGTTTGAAATTTGAATTTGATACATGTAGATCATAGTTGAGGTAGTCTGTTTGAAATTCGAATTTGATACAATGTAGATCATAGTTGAGGTAGTCTGTTTGAAATTCAAATTTGATACAATGTAGATCATAGTTGATGTAGTCTGTTTGAAATTCGAATTTGATACAATGTAGATCATAGTTGAGGTAGTCTGTTTGAAATTCGAATTTGATACAGTGTAGATCATAGTTGAGGTAGTCTGTTTGAAATTCGAATTTGATACAATGTAGATCATAGTTTAGGTAGTCTGTTTGAAATTCGAATTTGATACAATGTAGATCATAGTTGAGGTAGTCAGTTTGAAATTTGAATTTGATACATGTAGATCATAGTTGAGGTAGTCTGTTTGAAATTCGAATTTGATTCAATGTAGATCATAGTTGAGATAGTCTGTTCACATGCTATATAAATGCATAACCAATATATGTTTTGATTAACTGTAAAAGGAAAGGCGATAATACAGTGGACACAAGAACCAATTTAAGGACACGATAAAGATGTCCTAAGGCAGAACAGTGTTGCTAATTGCTCAACGCAGTTAAACAAAGCAGCTTTCCAAAAAAAAAAAAAAAAAAAAAAATGAGGAAGATACTGTGCAATCCATTTTTGACAATAGAAACAAGAAAAACATTTTTTAAATGTTATGTGGAGCCTGTCTGAACATATGAATGTGAATCATGGACAATAAGACAACATACAAGAAAGTCACTGGAGGATGTAGAAATGTGGTTTTGCAGCAGAATATTAAGAATACCATGGACAGCTAAGAAGAGAAATTAAAACGACATGAAAGAGGTCAAACAAAGGGAGCGAGAGCTAATATCCAATATTAGGAAAAAACAATCATCATTGTTTGGGACGACATGTAATGAGAAGGGAACAGCTGGAGTATATTGTAACAACTGGGAAAGTTGAGAGACGAAGAGATAGAGGGAAGTAAAGAAAAAAGGACAGCTTAAGAGAATGGCTTGGCAGAAGGTCAACAACAGAACTGATAAATAACTTCCGAGATCGACAGTTGTGGAGAGACATGATCACCTACACCTGCAGGCATGGTACATGATGATGAGTACAACAAGACAGCTGAATGTACTGTTCATCTTTTCTTTGTCATGAGGCTATCCACGATGTTGTTTAACCTTCTTCCATAAAACCACAAGAAAACAACAACTGCTACTTTTGTACCATCAACATTTTTTTGCACCAGAACTTTTTACTTCACATTTTCAAAGTAAAAGTTGGCAAAAGCAAATTGATTGAGACTTCCGTATAGAAATGATACATCTTTTTAGTAATGATGTAATCAATGTATCTATCTTTAAACGCCATAAACATCACTAAAAACGTTTAATTTACTTTGTACTTTGTATTTTGTTTAACTGTATTTTGTACTTTGTATTGCATTAAACTATACTTTGCAAGCAGTTCCAGTGCGCATTTACACGGTGCCGTTTCCTAGCTTTTTGTTTTTCCAATCTTTCTCCAAGACAGCAGTTATTTGTAATCAGAGTTATCTCTTCTAAGAAAGTAATCTTACCAGACTAAATTATCATTTTCATCCAGATTTGTGTGGCGCTTGTCTTCTCTTATAACGTGGATGCCCGCTGGAACTAGCATTTTCCCCTTGTGTGACCCACACTCAGTAGCTTGATAGCCTGTCTTGACTCCCGGTCTGAATTAAGTTTCCAGAAGTAGAGGATTTTTTTTTTTTCGGACCGCCTAAGCTTTGGATTTCACCCAAGCTCTAAAAATTGGTACCAGCGATTTTTCTGGGCAGAAAAGACGGCCTAGTGTGATACCGACCACATCATTCAAAAATATGCTGTGGTTTCAGCAAAAAAAAAAATGGACACAAACATATCCCCTATACAACCCAGCAAGGAGTGGAGTGAACCTTTACTGTGTTACCATCACCTTCGCAATAGTAAATACAGTCCGGAAACTTTCTGATAGCCCGGCGTATATATAAGGTGAGCCAAAAGTAGATGGAAAGTAAATGAGAAGCATTATTTTATGGTAATTTGTGTTACATTATTTTAAATTTTACAACCAAATTTATGTTTTATGCATAACATTATTAGTATTATTGTATAAAATAATGTAATTGTAATGAATATAATAATTGCTTATCAAAATGTAATTGTCCCAGTCAATATAATTGGACATGCAATCTCAAAATAAATATTATAATTTACTGTCCAACTACTTTTGCTTCACCCTGTAATAATTGTTTTTTTTTTTCTTCTCTCCCGTTACTGGTTATTTTTGTATTTGGACACTAGGCGGTGAAGGTTGCCCTGGTTACTTTGACTTCCTGTGTCGTAACCTGCTGTGTATTGAACAGGAACTGACGTGTGACGGCGTCGATCACTGTGGAGATGGCTCTGATGAAAGTCCATCTGTAGATTGTTCTGTTTCAGGTTGGTTCCTCTTGCCATAATTAGTCGAATTTAAAAATAGTATATTGTTAGTTTCCTGTGTGTGACCGGGGCCTCATTATGAGGGAAGTAAAGAATAGTGACACTGTGACCTTCCAGGCATGTCGTAAGAGGCGACTAAGGAGAATGATCAATGACTTGAGTCTGACAAGCTGTCATTGTAAAAAGTGTTGTTATGGAAACAGAACCATAGATTTTAGAGCAGTGATCTATGCAATATGTGCCACTTTGGCACGCAAGGTTTCTGTTTTTGAGATTGTGGTTCTGCCCTATGTGCCGTCTTCGGCTCGAAAGGACAATAGATAGATAGATAGATAGATAGATAGATAGATAGATAGATAGATAGATAGATAGATAGATAGATAGATAGATGGATGGATGGATGGATGGATGGATGGATGGATGGATGGATGGATGGATGGATGGATGGATGGGTGGGTGGGTGGGTGGGTGGGTGGGTGGGTGGGTGGGTGGGTGGGTGGGTGGGTGGGTGGGTGGGTGGGTGGATGGATGGATGGATATGGGTGGTGAATGGATAGATGGACGGACGGACGGACGGATGGATGGATGGATGGATGGATGGATGGATGGAGATATTGTTAGAACTATTTATGGGTTATTAAGAGAGGGGGTATCTTGGTCTACGCCCTATGGCCCGGTTACGGCTCAAAAAGTCAATAGATAGATAGATTTATGGGTGATTGCTGAGATTAGACCAAGGAAAGACTAAGACTGAGGGGAAAAGGGGGGGGGGAGTTACAGTTATCGAGATGCTACGATATAAATAACGAAGCTGCTGTAAAAAACTGATGAGATGAATTATGAAAATTGAAAAAAAAAGGAAATAATGGTATGGCAACAGCTTTACGTAGGTGAGAACTAAACAAAAGCAAAACGTTTTGGCCAAGAACGTTTTCTTGAGTTGAAGTAAAACGTTTCGGCTGAAGCATCAACATAAAAATATAGAAGGATATACATATTTACAATAATCTAACTACACATGCAGATAATATGCTAGATTATCAAAAAAGAGAAATAAGTCACTTCCTTGTGATCTGCAGCTTGGCCAGGAACCGACTGGACTAACATTGATATGACCGGCTGACAGGGTGGGACACAGGTATGAAATATAGTAAAAGGGAAGGGTTCTAAAAATATTTAGAGGTGGGTACAAGATCCCACATTCTACTATTACTGGAAAGGTTTATGTGAGTTGATTCTCAATAAGTTCATCCAGGTGGACAATTTTGTTTCGTACCCAAGCGAACGCATAAATCTGTGCAACATATCTGCAACTATGGGTGTGTACGCCGAACAGATGTGCACAAACACATGCTTATGTAACCATACATTCAAAAACGCATATCTGTAGATAATACCACAAAGCACAAGGAAAACACCCAAAGGTGTCCAAATGTGCAAGACCACATGCAAACAAATATACACACATGTATAGGTGCAGGTGCACATAAGGGTAAGAAATATGTAGCAGACATCCTATGTGTATGAGAGATCACTGTAGAAATGTCGTTTTACAGAAGAATGTTGTGAATACCATGTACAGCTAAGAAGAGTAATGAAAACATTCTGAAAGAGGCCAAAGTAAAAAGAGAGCTAATTTCCAAAATTAAGAAGAAACAATCATCATTATTTGGCCATGTAATGAGAAGGGACCAGCTGAAATATATTGTGACAACTGGAGAAATTGAGGGACAAACAGATA
Organism: Megaustenia siamemsis; assembly: GCA_032433765.1. Lineage (NCBI taxonomy): Eukaryota > Metazoa > Mollusca > Gastropoda > Stylommatophora > Ariophantidae > Megaustenia > Megaustenia siamemsis. The sequence continues at coordinate 67,104,544 of JAVIAB010000106.1, read as the reverse complement.
GAGGGAAGCAAAGAGAAAAGGTACCAGACAGCTTAAGAGAATGGCTTGGTAGAAGGTCAACAACAGAAATGATAAATAACTGTCGAGATCGAAAGTTGTGGAGCGACATGATTACCCATGCCGCCAGTCATGGCCACTGATGACAGAATAATGATGTCAAGAGATCCCGCCACTCTGTGGAGCACTGCAATGCTTGCGGTTCAACCAGTCTCCAGCCTATTGTGACACAGACTGTTACGATGAAGACCACTTGGATGTAAAGTCTTGGTCAGCTAGTGGACCACCAATCATGCAGTGCTGACCCAAAAGGATCTCCTAACAGGACCAGTCAGAAAAAATACATTTTTTAAAACAAGTTATGAGAAATGATATATTGGAGCACAGAGGAAAAAAAAGGGGGGGGGGGGTGGACGACAAAGGGCACTGCTACTGTACAAGGTGACATGGTAGACTGTCATTTGTAGAAACGATAACAATTATTATTAACAGAATGTTATTAAGCGATATGACCCCAGTAGTGGATGGGTGATTCATATCTTTAGGAGGTCAGGACATTGACCCGAACATTTAGGTTCACCTTTAACCGGATAATTTGCGACAGAGAGATATTTGTAATTTCTCTATGTAAAAGAGTTCCTTAAACTTCATCGTTTGTTTGTTTTTTCCTTCCATCCAATTTTACCCATTCTTCTATAAATCCACATTTCAAAGGCTTTAATTCACTGTTCTGTTTTCTTGTCTAATGTCCATGTTTCTGCACCATATAGGAATGTTGAGAAGACAACAATTTGCTATTCCTAGTTTTAGCTCTGGTGTTATTTGTTTTGATTAAATAAATAACGATAATTAAAAACAGATAATTAAGTAAACAGTCACTATAAATAAATGGTAGATTGTGGTTAAACGGGCAACCATGCCTGGAGGAGAAACATTCTAGAATACAAATTTAAAAAAGGCATCATGTGATTAAAAACAGGAATAAACGCAATAAATAACGCTTATATTTGTTCCAGGACTATGGAAGCAGAGTTTTAAATGGAGCATGCCATACATGGGTAAGTTACATTATTTTTGTTTGTTGTTTTGTATTGCTTGTTGTTCAATGTTTGTCTCCGTTTATTTTCTCTTTATGCGTTGTGGAATTTCTATCCACCCGGTTTTTTTTCTTTTCCATTATTGTGTGCAAACAATATTTTTTTTTTTTATTGTAAGGCATGTGTGGGAGCCGCGATAGCTCAGTGGTTAGTGAACTGGACTACAAAGGACAAGGGGCAGGGTTCGATCCCAACCGACGGCTTCCGAGTTGACCCAGCCTTAAATGGGTACCGGATTTTTTTCTGGGAAAGTAAAGCAGCACGGGCGTAATACCGACCACATTACCCCAAAAATTATCTGCTGAAGGTCTGCAAAATATAGGGTCACACCAAATTTCCCTATACGCCACTTTACGTAACTGGGTACTTTATTTACTAAGGCGTGTGAACAATTTTTGGGGCTTACAGGGGAAACTTATAGGACTGAACAATAAATGCCGCTTACGTCTGAATAGCCATTGAGGATAACTGTAATGTAACTGTGGCATAATTTCTAGAGTTATGATCCAGCTGATACTATCACAATGCAATATACAATGAAATAAGTATGGAAACTAGCCAAACAATGAGCGAAACTACCACAAGAAGACTAGTTAGCTATGAAGAAGTTAAATCTATTGTTAAAAATCAATACAATTCATAGTGGAAACAAGTCCACCAAAAATACAAAGAAGGGGATTGAATTATTGAGTTATTAGCGGGTCATCCTCATTGCACTCCGAACATGTCCGTAGGTGCTCAGGTCCTCTCCTCAGCAAGTCTCGCAGTGTCCAGCGACTGACGACTCCAATTCTATGTTGGTTGATTAGTCTTCTTACATACCCACTAAGTTTCTCGTTTTCGGCTGTGCCCAACTTAATTCAATTCTTTTTCATCTGAAGGGGTGACGTGGACTTATGGTTCTCAAAGTCCTGTGCCCTTCCCACATCTCGGAGAGCACTGATGACGTCCGCCCAATCAATTGGTTGGCCATCTTCAACGACAGCGTAGCTAGCTAACCTGTCCGCTCTTTCATTTCCCCGTACTCCCGTATGTCCAAGAACGTAGACAAAGGTGACCCTACGTATTTTTGACTTCTGCAATGCCTCTACTCATCACATGCGTACAGAGCCCGTCTCCACTTTTCTTATCATGCTCATCGAATCACTTAGTAATGAGGGGGATGGATAAGATCAACTCTCAAGGGAAGACAACGTTTTTACACACAATTTCCACACTAGGTGTTGACAACAAAATGAGGCAGTTCAAGCGTTTCAAACTCAAGATAAGTACCACCAATCTGTGCCACTGCATGCTAACGATCATGACAGCAAAACGCATTCTACAAGACTGCCCTCAGTACACAGACTTGCTGAGGATCGTGAACCACGCCCACTACCTTGTAAAAGAAACTACTTGTGAAATCAAAACACCGAGACAGACAACAGACTTCAGAATCGAAGTCGGAATGAATCATGATGGCAGAATAAAAAGAAGTATAACCAGTGAGCTACTGAAACCTTCCAGGTACAACACTTATGGGTTTATATATGTAAAATACATTCGGTCTGAAATTTTAAAAGAGGTATAAGTTCAGTTGTCAAATATTGTTATTCATGTAAGGAATATAACACCATAAAGAACAATAACAAACATCGTAAATTATTGTTTGAGGGAAATTCTGATTATCAGATGGTGTGATAACACGGCCAAAATAACATTTCAGAAAATGAAAAATATCTTATGCAACAAATCTATATCAATAGAAATTAGAAAGAGAGTTCATCGGTGCTATATAGAACCAATTCTGACCTATGGAAGCGAATCATGGACAGTAGACAAACAAATGAAAAGACGATTAGATGCCACAGAGATGGGATTTCTCAGAAGAATGTTGAAAGTTCCCTGGACAGCTAAAAAGACCAATGAGGAAGTTCTCAAAGAGGCCAACACAAAAAGGCAGCTCCTACAAAACATCAGAAAGAAACAATCAGCATTTTTCGGGCACACCATGAGAAGAGGAAAGTTGGAATACTTGGTTACAACTGGCAAAATAAAAGGAAAGAGAGATCGCGAACGACAACGAGAGAAAATACTGGATAGCTTGGTGTCATGGCATAGAAAGCAGTCAACAGAACTGATACGATGCACTCTAGATAGAAGATTGTGGAAGGACATGGTCTCCTACCCCAACCGGTACGGTACATGATGATGGTGTGATAACATTAGAACCAAATATATCTTGGGAAGAACAAAACAAGAGCCATTCGAGCAATAGAAAATGAAAATAATCTTCTTCTGCTTCTTCCCTTCCTCATTTGCCTCTCAGCGTCGAGGGGAGATATAATTTGCGGTCATTTGCTCTTCTGTTCGCTACTGCAGCTGTTATGTTTCCTAGTGCTTCTTATATATTCCATAAATCCATCTCATTCGTGATCGGCTCTTGGGCTTGGTGTTCTCGCAACGTTTATTGAGGTCTCGTGTTGTGTTTTTGTCACTCTGCCTTGTCACGTGACGAGAATATGTTATCTGTTGTTTCTTTATATGTCCTATGGCGGATGTTATTCCTAGCTTTTTGATGAGATGATCATGAATAGAAAATGGAGATGATGGACACACACTCAGTAAACCTGATGCCGGCATACAACAAAGAAACAAGACAAACACTCATTGAATATACAAGGGAAAGAGAAGTCAGGAAGGACCAGGAATACACAAAGAAGGGAAGTCACGGAAACCCTCAAGAACAATGTCATCATCATCAAGTTACGGGTCTGCTGGCGTAGGTGATCATGTCTCTCCACAACTTTCGATCTCAACAGTTATTTATCATTTCCGTTGTTGACCTTCTGCCAAACCATTCTCTTAAGCTGCCTGGTATTTTTTCTCTTTGTTTCCCTCTATCTCTTCGTTCCTCAATTTTTCCAGTTGTTACAGTATATTCCAGTTGTTCTATTCTAATTACATGGCCAAAAAATGATGATTGTTTCTTCCTAATATTGGAAATTAGCTCTCTTTTTGCTTTGACCTCTTTCAGAACCTCTTCATTACTCTTCTTAGCTGTCCATGGTATTCTCAACATTCTTCTGTAAAACCACATTTATACAGACTTCAGTGATTTTCTTGTCTGTTGTCTTATTGTCCATGATTCACATCCATATGTTAAGACTGGCTCTACATAACATTTAAGAACTCTTTTTCTTGTTTCTGTTGTCAAAAATGGATTGCATAGTACCTTCCTCATTTTTTGGAAAGCTGCTTTTGCCTGAGCCATTCTGCATCTCACCTATTTTGTACATCTTCCGTCTGAGGTTAACAAAGTTCCAAAGTAATTAAATTCATTCACCTGTTGTAATATTGTACCACCTGTCTTTATTCTGCACTGAGGTGATATCTTTTTCTTTGTTGTTACCAAAGTAGAAATGTATCTGTCATGTTCCATTACCTCTATAGTTTGCTATTAAGGCTGAGTCCTTTATTTTTGCTTTCTTTCACTATAATGTCCAACAAAAACAATGTCCTAGACTGGAAAGAAGTAGAACAGATATCCAAGAAAAGGGAAGGTTACATAGCCTTTGTCCATTGTTTATGCTCCAAAAAAAAAGGTCTTAAAGGCTTTGATTAACTGATTATCAAATAATATTTCATTATTGTTCAGTTTGATATTTTGTGACTGACAACATATTTTATTGTATTCTTTTCATCATCACTGAGTGCCATCTCCGCAACGAAGGTTGGCTACTATGGAGCGCCATTCTGCTCTGTCTTTTGCTTTGATAGTGCAGGTTGTCATAGGCTGGTTTGTCCATTTTTTGATGTTACTCGTCCATGTTAGTCTTGGTCTGCCACTGCCTCTTTTACCTTGTATTTTCCCCTCTAGGATTACTTTTAGTGGGCTGTTGTGGTATTCTTTTAATTTCATCAAAATTCGTCTAATCCCCAACATACCATTTCTCTTAGCAGATACTACAATGGCCAACAAGCCAGCCTGTAATGATATACTGTGTGGTCGAATATGTCTAACAATAGATCAGATCTGTGATGGAGTTGTTGATTGTGCTGGCAGAGAGGACGAGGATAACTGTGGTAAGTGTTGCAAGTGTGTCTAAACACTTTTATCAGGCTTGGGTTAACCATAACCATCTATAGATTTGCATAGGCCCGCAGGCAGATGTGACGTTATCAACTATTGGAGTTATAAACGGCTGATGTCACTTCACACACAACCACCCCTGCTCGAAAAGCTAAAAACGTCACGCTAACCATAGCCATCTATAGATTTACATAGGTCTACAGGCTGACGGGAAAATCCCTAAAAACCTCGAACCAATATGTCGTTTTCAGCTTTGTGAGCAGGGATGGCTGTGAGTAGTGACATCAGCCATCCATAGCTCCTATAGCTGATGTCATGGTAATTGGATGATTTGCTGGTTTTATTTTCTGCCAACGGGCCTTTGTAAATCTATAGATGGCTAATGATCAAGAAAACTACGTGACATCACAATTCATTTAATCATTTTCCTCTTGGGTCGAAGACGACACCTAGGGTGGAAGTCATACTTCTCCACGTTTGACGATTTGTTGCTAGTTCTTGTGGATTTTTGTTGCTTCTTAGTCCTATAGTTGAACATTCCCTAGAAATTGTAGCGAGTCTTTGGGATTGCTTTGTTACCTTTTACCAGGTGGTTACCACATGAATGCCTGATAGGGAAGTGTTTCTACAGTCATTCTCAACACATGACTGATGTATTTCCAAATCTTATTCTTATAAAGCTCGACGTGCATTCTTGATTAGATCCGTCTCTTATCAGTTCGTTTGAAATGCATTCTTGATTAGATCCGTCTCTTATCAGTTCGTTTGAAATGCATTCTTGATTAGATCCGTCTCTTATCAGCTCGTTTGAAATGCATTCTTGATTAGATCCGTCTCTTATCAGTTCGTTTGAAATGCATTCTTGATTAGGTCCGTCTCTTATCAGTTCGTTTGAAATGCATTCTTGATTAGATCCGTCTCTTATCAGTTCGTTTGAAATGCATTCTTGATTAGATCCGTCTCTTATCAGCTCGTTTGAAATGCATTCTTGATTAGATCCGTCTCTTATCAGCTCGTTTGAAATGCATTCTTGATTAGATCCGTCTCTTATCAGTTCGTTTGAAATGCATTCTTGATTAGATCCGTCTCTTATCAGTTCGTTTGAAATGCATTCTTGATTAGATCCGTCTCTTATCAGTTCGTTTGAAATGCATTCTTGATTAGATCCGTCTCTTATCAGCTCGTTTGAAATGCATTCTTGATTAGATCCGTCTCTTATCAGTTCGTTTGAAATGCATTCTTGATTAGATCCGTCTCTTATCAGTTCGTTTGAAATGCATTCTTGATTAGATCCGTCTCTTATCAGCTCGTTTGAAATGCATTCTTGATTAGATCCGTCTCTTATCAGCTCGTTTGAAATGCATTCTTGATTAGATCCGTCTCTTATCAGCTCGTTTGAAATGCATTCTTGATTAGATCCGTCTCTTATCAGTTCGTTTGAAATGCATTATTTCCAGCCTATGATCGAGATCCTGCGTAAACATTAGACGTCACAAAACGATAGGAAAATATTCTAATTCCAAAATACGTAAGGTCACCTTTGTCTATGTTCCTGAACATGCAGGGAAATGAAAGAGCGGACAGGTTGGCTAGCTGCGCTGTCGTTGAGGACGGGCAACCAATGGATCGGTCGGACATCATCAATGCCATCCGAGATGTGGGAAGAGCACAGGACTTCGACAAACACAGATCAACGTCACTTCTTCGGATGATGGAAATGGGAGTCAAGATGGGCACAGCCAGAAATGAGGAACTTAGTGGCCGTGTAAGAAGACTTATCAACCAACATAGAACTGGAGTTGTCAGTCTCTGGACACTGCGGGAATTGCTGAGGAGGGGATATGAGCACCTATGGACGTGTTCAGAGTGCAATGATGATGACCCGCAAATAACTCAATAACTCAATATTCTAATTCATTAATTGATTCGTTATCTTAAATTTTTATTCTATAATCTACACATACATTATTATATTCATTATATCCCTATTTTAAATAGGACATTGAATTGCTCATTTTAATGTGTATTATCTTTTTTGTTACCTTAGAAGACCTATAGGTCAAAGTCAGATATATATATATATATCCGTGTGTCTTCCTAAATTTGTTTATTCATTTCCTACCATATCCAATCCATACCCATAAGATTAGTTTCTTTGCAGCTGAGAATTCCCCGTATCCGTTTGACTTCACGTCACAGTATCTTACAAAAAGCGTTGGCACCGTCACGTTAGCTAATTCTGTTGACAAGGTTGCTCTCCGTGGATGCCCTAATCGACTGCACAGACAACAATTCCAAATGACTTCCATTGAAAAGAGAGCGCGCAGTCACTTCCTCACTCAAATTTCCTCAAATTAAAAAAAAAAAAAAAACCACTGAGAACAAAAAAGCAATTGAAACGGTTTAAGCGACAGTGCTAGTCTCAACAAAACCAGTGTGACATGTGTATGCATCGTGTGTTGTCAGTTATGACGTTATCAAGGTAAACTCGATGCAGCAACCTGCGGCTGCATAGGCGACAATTTTAAACATTGAAAAGAGAGTGGGTATCTACTGTTCTCTCGAATAAATCAGAAAAAAAATCCTCCATAGTCTATAAAAGTAACCACCATGAAAAAAAAAACGGTAATAATAACTGCACTTTCTAAAAATCCGGCCCAGTGTGTGTGTGTGTGAATGAATGTATATATCAAATCATTGAGTGCTGTCTCCGCATCGAAGTTTGGCTATCATGGAGCACCATTCCACTCTGTCTTTTGCTCTGATAGTTCAGGTTGTAGGCTGACTTGTCCATCTCTTAATGATACTCGCCCATGTTAGTATTTGTCTGCCTCTTTTACCTTGTATTTTCCCTTCCAAGATTACTTTTAGTCGGCTGATGTGTCTTTTAACTTGTCCCAAAAATCTTATCTCTCTTGTTTGAATTGTGTTTGGTAATTCTCTTTTAATTTTTATTTGTTTTAAGACTTCATCGTTCTTTTTTCTCTTTTCCATCCAATTCTTCCAATTCTCCCTATTCTTCAAAAAATTCACATTTCAAAGCTTTTTTTCTGTTATATTTTCTTGTCTACTGACCATGCTTCTGCACAATTCAGGAATATTGTGAAGACATTACATTTTGCTGTTCTTAGTTTTAGATGTTATTTGTTTTGACGTTAGTATATTTTTATGGCATTAAAATTGCTTCTCTCTATATTCTGAATTTTTCTCACTTTTATTAGTTTATTCTCTCTGAATTCTGAATGTTTCTCACCTTTATTCTCTCTGTATTCTGAATTTTTCTCACTTTTATTCTCTGTATTCTGAATTTTTCTTACTTTTATTTTCTGTATTCTGAATTTTTCTCACCTTTTTCTCTATGTATTCTGAATTTTTCCTACTGTATTCTATCTGTATTATGAATTTTTGTTTCTCCCTTTTATTCTCTCTGTATTCTGAATTTTTTTCACTTTTATTCTCTCTGCATTCTGAATTTTTCTCACTTTTATTCTCTCTGTATTCTGAATTTTTCTCACATTTATTCTCTCTGTATTCTGAATTTTTCTCACTTTTATTCTCTCTGTATTCTGAATTTTTCTCACTTTTATTCTCTCTGTATTCTGAATTTTTCTCACTTTTATTCTCTCTATTCTGAATTTTTCTCACCTTTATTCTCTCTGTATTCTGAATTTTTCTCACTTTTATTCTCTCTGTATTCTGAATTTTTCTCACTTTTATTCACTCTATTCTGAATTTTTCTCACCTTTATTCTCTCTGTATTCTGAATTTTTCTCACCTTTCCTCTTGGTATTCTGAATTTTCCCCACTGTATTCTATCTGTATTCTGAATTTTTGTTTCTCCCTTTTATTCTCTCAATATTCTGAATTTTTATCACTTTTATTTGTTTATTTTCTCTGTATTCTGAATTTTTCTCACCTTTATTCTCTCTGTATTCTGAATTTTTCTCACTTTTATTCTCTGTATTCTGAATTTTTCTTACTTTTATTTTCTGTATTCTGAATTTTTCTCACCTTTTTCTCTATGTATTCTGAATTTTTCTCACTTTTATTCTCTCTGCATTCTGAATTTTTCTCACCTTTTCCTCTCGGTATTCTGAATTTTTCCTACTGTATTCTATCTGTATTATGAATTTTTGTTTCTCCCTTTTATTCTCTCTGTATTCTGAATTTTTTTCACTTTTATTCTCTCTGCATTCTGAATTTTTCTCACTTTTATTCTCTCTGTATTCTGAATTTTTCTCACATTTATTCTCTCTGTATTCTGAATTTTTCTCACTTTTATTCTCTCTGTATTCTGAATTTTTCTCACTTTTATTCTCTCTGTATTCTGAATTTTTCTCACTTTTATTCTCTCTATTCTGAATTTTTCTCACCTTTATTCTCTCTGTATTCTGAATTTTTCTCACTTTTATTCTCTCTGTATTCTGAATTTTTCTCACTTTTATTCTCTCTATTCTGAATTTTTCTCACCTTTATTCTCTCTGTATTCTGAATTTTTCTCACCTTTCCTCTTGGTATTCTGAATTTTCCCCACTGTATTCTATCTGTATTCTGAATTTTTGTTTCTCCCTTTTATTCTCTCAATATTCTGAATTTTTATCACTTTTATTTGTTTATTTTCTCTGTATTCTGAATTTTTCTCACTTTTATTCTCTCTGTATTCTGAATTTTTCTCACTTTTATTCTCTCTGCATTCTGAATTTTTCTCACCTTTCCTCTTGGTATTCTGAATTTTTCCAAATGTATTCTATCTGTATTCTGAATTTTTCTCACTTTTATTCCATCTGTATTCTGAATTTTTCTCACCTTTTCCTCTTGGTATTCTGAATTTTTCTCACTTTTATTCTTTCTGTATTCTGAATTTTTCTCACTTTTATTCTCTCTGTATTCTGAATTTTTCTCACTTTTATTCTCCCTGTTTTCTGAACTTTCTCACCTTTTCATCTTGGTATTCTGAATCTTTCTCACTGTATTCTATCTGTGTTTTGAATTTTTCTCATTTTATCTTCTCTGTATTGTGAACTCACTATTGGAAGAAACAATAATCATTTTTTGGCCATGTAATGAGAAGAGAACAACTGGAATATATTGTAAGAACTGAAAAAATTGAGGGATGAAGAGATAGAGGGAAGCAAAGAGAAACAATAACAGACAGCTTAAGAGAATGGCTTGGCAGAAGGTCAACAACAGAAATGATAAATAGCTGCCGAGATCGAAAGTTGTGGAGAGACATGATTATCTACGCCAGCAGGCCCGGTACTTGATGATGATGAAAGATTGTGAACTTTTCTCACGGTATTGAAACTTTTCCCACTTTATACTCCTTATCTGTATTGTCAATTTTTCACACTTTATTCTCCTTATCTGTATTGTCAATTTTTCACACTTTATACTCCTTATCTGTCTAGTGAATTTTTCCCACTTTATTCTCTCTCTTTGTATTCTGAATTTGTTCCCACTTTATCTGTATTTACCTCTCTGTATTTTGAACTTTTGCCAACTTTATTCTTCCTGATTAGTATTAAAAATTTGTTTCACATTATTTTCCATTATCTGTTTTCAGAACTTCTCCCATTTTACTATGCTTGATCTGTATTATGAACCTTTTTTTTCCCACCAAATTTATTATCCCTGTTCATATTCAGAACATTTCCTACTTTTATGGTTTCTGTCTGCATTCAGAACTTTTCCCACTTATTATTCTATCTATTTGTAATCTGAATTTGTATTTCTTTATTCTATCTGAATGCTGTAATATATGTATTTTTATATTTTTTTTTACCTTTGTCAGTGTAAACCAGTATCTTTTCTAGACCCTGTATTTTTATATACCTCTATATCCATCATTTTGTTTTGTATCCTGTTTTGTTTTCTTCTTGAGTCATTTGCCTTATTCTATATTACATCTTTTTTAAAGCATTAATGTTTGCCTGTTAATGGATAAGAAAAAATTCTTGAAGGCTATTCATTTTAATTTCACCATTGGCAATGAATTTATATTTGTTTATTTTTCTTTCAGCAAAGCCAGCCTGGCGCAAGAAAAATGCAGCATCCAATTTCAGCAGTTATGTTAGAGCACAACCACTACTTGTGATAATAGTTCTTTTGACATCATTTAGGGCTCTGAGATGACACGTATAGTTGGTACCTTTTTCATGTGAGTGACTGAGCAAATCTGAGGTTTAGTATGAAAGAGCCTTGCAGTTTTTTTTTTAAATTTTAAACCAATAATGCTTTATGGATGCGAATCATGACCAATTATTAGATCACTAGCAGCAATATACAAATACTTTATAATGAACATGCAAGCATATCACTTTTCACTTAGGAGTCGTAAACTAAAGTGGCTGGGTCATGTTAGAAGAATGCCAAACAATCGTATTCCAAAACAAATAGTGTATGGTAAATATAAAGACGGAAAGAGATCAAAGGCCAGACCAGTGCTGAAATATAAGGATGTTTGCAGGGCTTCCTTGAGTGAATTTTCTATCACTGTAAAAAACTTGGAAAATCTTACTGCAGATCGTAGCACATGAAGAGCAAAAATAAAAAATGGCACAGCAACTTCCAAGGCAGTGCTTATATTGATTTCAGAAGACAAAAGGTGCAGGAGAACTGAGTCAAGGCTAGGCACCATGAAGACATCTTGTTCATTCTGTGGCCGGATCTGTCTATCCAATATTGGCAGATTCAGTTACGAGAGAAGCTGATCAGCAAAGCATCATCCAGCATAAGACACTAATATTTTTACCAAACTACTGACTTATGGTTGCTTGCTACCAATCATCTGTCCAGTAATGCCAAAGGTCGTATTCATATTCAAGCATAACATAAATAATTACAAGTTAGAAAGTGATATGAAAAAATATAAAGAGACTGATAACTGCCTATAAGATGTTGCACAACATGCCAGCCACTATCTCACTGGGAAACTTTTTAAACAGTTTTGGGTGTATGTCAACACCTGAAGGGAAAGCTACTCATTTCTTTATGTTTCTTTTCTTTTTACTTATTTTTTTATATGTTTATTACAAATTATTCTTCTCTTATAGTTCTATTGTATATCACCTTTTCCTTAATTTTCTGTAAGTTAATTGTTCTTTAAGTGGCCAATTTCATTTTAGACCAAAAAATCTACAGGCTTCACCCATTTTCCAAAAATGGGTATCAGATTTTTCTGGGAAGCTCCCAGGGCTCAGAAGGGAAGTAAAGAATTGTGGCACTGTTCTCTATCAAACATGTTGTAAGAGACGACTAAGGAGGGTTAAACGTAGGATTGGCTATCCTGCACTAAATAAAATAAGCCACCAAAACTTCAAAAATACAATCAAGGCAAAGAAAGGAGAAAAAAGTAATTCCACCATCCAGGATAGAAAAGGACTCTTTATCTAAGAGGTATATGATGCAACCCAGATTACACAAAAAAGCAATCTTTTTAATCTATATGGGAGAGAGAGTAAGGGGATCGCCAAAATATACTTGAAATTGAAATAGAGATGAAGAAGATTGGAATGACATGAAATGATCTTAAGAGAATGGCACTAAACCTGACTTTGAAAGTGTTTGTTGAAGACCTATGCTCCACAGGGAATTGAGAAGAAGAAATAGAACAGTAATCCTGGCATGATGTCAAGAGTATTACCCAAAAATGTTCACTTAATTGTGCACAAATATGATTACAAAAGCCATATTCAAGGCAGAAGGGAACCTTTACTTTACCAGTCTGAGGCTTGATGAACATACCAGTCTGAGGCTTGATGAACATATCAGTCTGAGGCTTGATGAACATATCAGTCTGAGGCTTGATGAACATATCAGTCTGAGGCTTGATGAACATATCAGTCTGAGGCTTGATGAACATATCAGTCTGAGGCTTGATGAACATATCAGTCTGAGGCTTGATGAACATATCAGTCTGAGGCTTGATGAACATATCAGTCTGAGGCTTGATGAACATATCAGTCTGAGGCTTGATGAACATATCAGTCTGAGGCTTGATGAACATATCAGTCTGAGGCTTGATGAACATATCAGTCTGAGGCTTGATGAACATACCAGTCTGAGGCTTGATGAACATACCAGTCTGAGGCTTGATGAACATATCAGTCTGAGGCTTGATGAACATATCAGTCTGAGGCTTGATGAACATATCAGTCTGAGGCTTGATGAACATATCAGTCTGAGGCTTGATGAACATATCAGTCTGAGGCTTGATGAACATACCAGTCTGAGGCTTGATGAACATACCAGTCTGAGGCTTGATGAACATACCAGTCTGAGGCTTGATGAACATATCAGTCTGAGGCTTGATGAACATACCAGTCTGAGGCTTGATGAACATATCAGTCTGAGGCTTGATGAACATATCAGTCTGAGGCTTGATGAACATACCAGTCTGAGGCTTGATGAACATACCAGTCTGAGGCTTGATGAACATACCAGTCTGAGGCTTGATGAACATACCAGTCTGAGGCTTGATGAACATACCAGTCTGAGGCTTGATGAACATACCAGTCTGAGGCTTGATGAACATACCAGTCTGAGGCTTGATGAACATACCAGTCTGGAGACTGAACCCAACTTCTTGTCTTCAGTAGAGCAAATCAATTCAGAGGAAGAGATATGTTTACAGCACTCTGAAAAAATGGCAAATAATCAACAACAGAAAAAAACAAAGAATAGTTTATGGTCCGAAGCAATATATGTTCCCCAGCGTTTGGCTTTTCATGGCAGGGCGCTGTGCCACTGAGTACAGGTTTGATCCTGCTTTGGACAATATATTGTTCTTTGTTTTTTTTATGTTGGTTATTTCCTATTTTTTCTGAGTGCTGCAAACATACCTCTTCATCTGAACTGATTTGCTGATTATCACCTCGGTATTTTCCCTCTATAATAATGTTCATTTATTATTATTTGTCTCCTGTCTTCAGTAGACCTGCTCACTAATCAAAAAAAAAGAAAGATGAGAGATGAGGTTACTTTAGATCCACTGAATCATTATCAGTTAATTGCATTCAGTCTACAGATAAAAAAAGTAAAGTATCCCCGTCACGTGTATAAGGAATATGGTGTTAGTGACCATAAATTTTACAGACCTTCGGCACATGATTTTTGGGGTAATGTGGTCAGTATTATGCCCGTGCCGCTTTACTTTCCCAGAAAAAAATCTGGTACCCATTAAAGGCTGGGTGAACCAGAAGCCGTCAGTTGAGATTGAGCCCCACCTCTTGTCCTTTGTAGTCCAGTTCACTAACCACATCGCAGCTACCCAGTCTACAGATAAAGACTAGCAATATCTTCAAGTTTTCATGTAAATGATACATTTTGGTGGCTTATTTTCCTTAGTCTGATTACTATAATACAAACTAGTGTTGAAGGAACTAGAAAGAGCAGATAGATTTACCTGTTCAGTGATCAAGTGGACAGCCAATAGAGAGGGCAGATTTTATTAATAACCTCAGAGAAATAGCTAGAAATAAGGACTTTGAAAACTACATCACTATCTAAACTTGGTGAATGTAAGTGAAGACTGGCATTGCCAGAGCAGAACGATATCCTGGATGAATGTAAGTGAAGACTGGCATTACCAGAGCAGAACGATACCCTAGACGAATGTAAGTGAAGACTGGCATTACCAGAGCAGAACAATATCCTGGATGAATGTAAGTGAAGACTGGCATTACCAGAGCAGAACGATATCTTGGATGAATGTAAGTGAAGACTGGCATTACCAGAGCAGAACGATATCCTGGATGATTGAAAGAAATAGTCCACCAACACTGAACGACAGTCATTGTGTGCTGACAATAAAAGTAACTATTTTATTAGTGAATAATGTTATTAAGTAAAATGTAAATGACTATGTAATTACTGCAAACTAAGACTAATAAGTGATTAATGTACTTGTCCCCTGATCAGTTTGGTCCAGGTAAAATTTTCAGGTGAGCTTTTTTAAATTGACATGACTTCATGGTCAACTCATTCTCTAAAAATCGGTTCCAGAAATTTTTGATAGTGTATTGACAACATTATCTATTATATGTACTGACAATCATGAGAAAAAACAGTGTATTGACCACATTATCTATTAAACGTACTGACAATCACGAGAAAGAACAGTGTATTGACCACATTATCTATTAAACGTACTGACAATCACGAGAAAAAAAGGTGTATTGACCACATTATCTATTAAATGATGAGATGCTGCAACACTGGCTATTCAACACAAAAATAACATGCACAATAAATTGATGATACTGACTGATAGTCAGTACTATCAGCTCTAAAAAGCCCCAGGAACAATGAACTAGATGACTTGAGAACAACCCTAGACCAACTATGCAATAACTTCCAGAGAGTAGTCATCCAATGGATACCATCACACTGTAATATACACGGAATCGAACGCACAGACAAATTAGCTAAACAGGGAGGGAGATTACCACAAGAGAACCATCCACTCAGTTATGATGAAGCCAAATCCATCATCAAAGGTCAGTATCATGAAAAATGGAAACAAGAACACCCAAAGCATAATGAGAGGGATGGATACCTCCAACTATCAAGGAGGGATCAAGTCATCATACTTCGCCTACGCACTGGCCACAATAGAATGAAAAACCACATGTTCGCCAAATTCAAAATAAGTACAACCAGCCTATGCCACTGTAAACTGGACAATATGACTACAAAACATGTTCTACAGGATTGCCCCCAGTACACAGACCTGAGATGAGCAATGTGGTCCACACCCACCTCCCTGGAAGAGAAACTATATAGGGCAATCGAATTGCTTAAACAGACAGCTGCCTTCATAAGAGAGTCTGGAATCCTACTCTGATTGAGACTTGATTGCAGATGGAGAGAGAGAGAAAGAGATTATCTATTAAACGTACTGACAATCACGAGAAAAAACATAGACACCAAACATAAGTTTCCCCTATGTTTTATGATGTGACCTCTACTCATTACTTTACACAAGTGCTAAAAACTTAAAATTAAAAAAAAAAACTATCTTTATGGCATAAACCCATTACTGGGGTCTGCCAAGGGAACTTATCTTCTTCTTCCTATCAGCTTCCTGTGGAGCATAAGTCGTCAACATCCAAATTTTCCAAGCTGTTCTGTTTCTTGTCATTTGTTTAAGATTGTTCCATGTCTTCTTTGTCCTTTTCATGTCTGATTCCACCTATCTTCTCCAAGTATATTTTAGTCTTCCTTTTGTTTTCGCCCCTGAGGATTCCAAAAAAGGGTTTGTCATGTAATACTCTCAGTTGGCATCTGCAGTGTGTATTCTATCCAGTACCATCGTCTGTATTTTATCGCTTTGTACACTGGTAGTGTCTGGTACTTTCCCATAATTCTACAATTAGTGATTCTGTCCTGCCATTTCCATCCTTTCATTCTGCACAAGCATCCATTAATGAAGGTCTGTATCTTTGTGATTGTCATTTTTGTTGTTCTCTATGTTCCACAGCCATATCTTAGGATTCATTTAACACCGGAGATGACAATTTTTATAGGACCAGAGAATAAAGGCCACTTGCCCTGAGCAGTCACCATGTCATGTTCAGGTCTTAGCTTCTTTTCACCCCGGATAGAAAAATTATGAACCTTACCATAATTTGAATTTGTGTTTTCCTGGAACAAGTACTGAACTATTAAATTAAGAGATGAGACCAATTTTGACACTTTACTGTTGATAAAGTAAATGAACTGCCAAAATGAAAAGCAGGCTGTGACATGTCACTTTCCTATTTTATGTGGTTTTATGTATGAACATATAGTTACAAAAATACACCCATTCAGATTATTTGCAGATAATCCTGTCATAAATATCAGTGTATCGGTATGCTTTATTAAAATGATTCTTATTTCAAACAAATGATGTTTGTTATAAGTATATTTTATTCTGAAATATAATTTTCTAAATCAAATTTTATTCAATTTGTTATATATATTGCTTCTCATGTGTTACCAAATTTGGTATTTCTTTGATGGGTTTTACCACTAAACACTTTGCTCCTCAAGAGTATACCAACACATTTTCCAGCTATCTTGTGTGAACTCATATGAACTGCAAACTAGCAGTAACCATATTGTGTAGGTTCCTTACACAGAGATCAGCAAAGTAGGCTGTGTTAAAGCAATTAATCGCTACACACAAGCATTAAAGAAACATTTCTTTTCATTTCTGCACAATGAATGCACTCCTGTTCAAATTTCATTGCAATATTTTCACTGGTGTTAAAATTATTGAGAAAATGCTGGGTTTGATAGCGAGTGAGACACTCCGTCTATTTTATTCTGATTTTATCCAATTTATTGTGTTTATTTTATTTTGGTTTCATTTTTTTCGTGATTGTGATTTACATAAGTTATAACACATATTTTGTTTGTAACTCTTACAATTTATTGTATATAATTTATCTAAACTTAGTCATATAATCCGTACCAACCTGAACATGTTATCTTATCAGTCTTAGTTGTATTGATAATGTATACATATACACATTTTTACATATTTATCTGAAAGTTAAATGCTACCACTTCATCTATTTTATCATAAAATTATCACTTCATAAATTATCACCTTACTATTACTTCATTAATTTTTTCATAAATCTGTACCTGTTATGACTTTTACCCTAAATATGAACCACTTCACACCTTAAAACATAGTTTTGCATTATTCATTGTATATATTTATACCCCCTGTTATTATATCATATTTTATATTGAAGTTTGACATGCTCTTATGCTCTATATTTTTTTTTTTAATCTTTCAAGATAATTTTGCTAAAATTTACAAGAAACTAGATAAAAATTTTTGGCCAAACAAATCCTGAATCAGAAACAGTGTAACTATCATAAAGTAGCACAGACGATGCAGGAACGTGTGATCTTTCTGCTTTATGTGCCGCTATCAGCTTGAAATGACAATAGATTGGTAGTAAAAAAGTACCGCCAAGTGGCGTATAGGGAATATGGTGTTAGTGACCATAAATTTTACAGACCTTCGGCACATGATTTCTGGGTTAATGTGGTCGGTATTACGCCCGTGCCGCTTTACTTTCCCACAAAAAATCCGGTACCCATTAAACGCTGGGTGAACCCGGAAGCCATCGGTTGGGATCGAACCCTACCTCTTGTCCTTTGTAGCCAGTTCAATAACCACTGAGCTATCGTGGCTCCCATAGATTGATAGAGTGACAACAAATTAGAACAAAGATAAAATTCCTTCACTGTGCTATTCTGAAGAACATTGATCAGGGAGGCAAAGGCAGCAGGAATCAGCTCCCTCAATGATATTGAGATGTTTACACAGAATAGAGACAAATGGTGAGAATTATTAAGTCTTTGCAAGGATTGAAACTGCTAGAAAGAAGATTTTGAAACAGGGAAAGAGTACCTTAGTCTATGCTCTATGGGCCGGCTACGGCTCGAAAGCTCGATAGATAGATGCTATTCTGAACCTCAAGATTGAATGGCAGACCACTGCCTCTAGGTCAGGGCCTTGTAGACTGAACATCCACCTGTAGAGAAAACAAATGACTATGTCTTACATCCCCACAGTGTTTGTCAAACTGGTCTGCAGATTCATGTTCTTCATGCATGTAATGTGCAGATATCTAAAAACAAAATTCTGCTCCCAGGACAGACAATTTGCACTATGATGTACTAGTGATGACCTCCCCTGCTAACGATGAAGTTCATAAAGGCAACTCGTCCCTTCTGTAACATATGCTGAACATAGGAAACTAAACATTAAAGAAAAAGGTATTCAGGCAATTTCAAGAAAGCATCAATGTTTTTATTGAATGAATATTAGTACATCATTTCAAATTGAGTAAACTGTTACACATGCCTTTTGAAATCTTTCTTGAATTCATTAAATAATTAAAAACACAGTTGGCTATAATATAGTTCTGTTCATAGCCTGAAACAAGTCTTTTTTTTTTTTTTTTTAAGAAAAAGGTTTTATTAAACGATGAAAGCGATGTTACTCTATTTTTAATTGGTATTCAAGGCTGTAATATAGTTCTGTTCATAGCCTGAAACAAGTCTTTTTTTTTTTTAAGAAAAAGGTTTTATTAAACGATGAAAGTGATGTTACTCTATTTTTCATCCCATACTCTATAGTTTCTTTTAGTAATCACTATATTCTTTCTATTAAAGTTTTTTTTTAATTGCTGATATAAAGTTACAAATTCAGACACCTGGAGAAATGAACGTTTATCAATGCCACTGATTAAGGATTCTCTAGGCTGATATGAAAACTATTATTACATGGCAAGTTTGAAAACAAAAATAATATAAACCTTTTTTAAAAAATAAAAAAAAAAATATTCAAATTTGTGAATGAATGAATGGAACATGATCAAATTGACTGTTTGGTATCATTGGATGGAACTTTCTACCTATATAAAATGTATCCTTCTTCTTCTTTCTTCTATCCTTCCTCTGTTGCCGTTGGCGTCGAGGGGAGAAACAATCTGCGATTCTTTGCTCTTCTGTTGGCCTCTTCTGATGTTATTCCTCCTAGTGACTCTAGTATTCCCTTTATCCATCTCTTTCTCGGTCTTCCTCTTAATCTGGCGTTTTCTGTATGATCACGATTGTTTCTAAATTATTTTGGCTCTGAGCACTGTTGTGTGTATGTTACGTTGTCCTCTGCCGCTGTGCTAGTTCTGTCGCAGAGTAAGGGCTGTGTTTATGTTACCAGTGCTTGCCCATGCACTGAGGTCACTGATGGCCGTTACCCATTATCCGGACAGAAATAAAAGTTATGCTTTGAAATACTTCTAAAAGCTATCACAGAGCTGTTAATTAAGTGCACAATGCAGGATACAAGTTAAGATTAACAAAGTCAAAAATACTTTTTTTTTTATATTGACTACTCTGAAAAAATACTTTTTTTTTTTAAATATTGACTATTCGTAGCAAATACAAAAATGCTTACTCAAAAAAAGAAAAAAGACAATGCAAATGTGTTCATCAAATTTTATCACATTTTAAAGAAAATAGTAATAAATAAAACAAATAATTTAGCAAAACAAAGTAATTTAGCATTTAACAGAGAGCTAAAATTATATATAACAAAGACTATTAAAAATGTCATTTAGCAATTTATAAAACAATACCAGACTTCATCTGTATCAAAAGTCTGCTATATTACATGGAAGGCAAAATATTATTAAGTACATCCAAATTAAGATATGTACAAAAAAAATCAAATTTATTACAATAAACATGAATTTTTTCAACAACAGGTAAATAAGCAAATTTAAAATAACAAGTTTTTCATTCTGACATCTCCACTGCTTGAAGAATTTTGCATTGGAGTACATGAAAACAGACCAATCCTAATGGAGTCTGCTGTGGTATTTTGAAAACAGACTAATTCGAAATGGATTATGTCATGGTATTTATTAAAAATAGGACAAATCCTTTCATAGATTCTTTTGTGGTATTTGAATTTGTAAAATAAAAAAATACAGACCAATCCTAATGGAGTCTGCTGTGGTATTTTGAAAACAAACTAATTCGAAATGGATTATGTCATGGTGTTTATTAAAAATAGGACAAATCCTTTCATAGATTCTTTTGTGGTATTTGAATTTGTAAAATAAAAAAATACAGACCAATCCTAATGGAGTCTGCTGTGGTATTTTGAAAACAAACTAATTCTAATGGATTATGTCATGGTATTTATTAAAAATAGGACAAATCCTTTCATAGATTCTTTTGTGGTATTTGAATTTGTAAAATAAAAAAATACAGACCAATCCTACTCCTACTGCAATAATATTTTTAAAAAGTATGCTCTATTGTCATGGATTCTGACGTGGTATTTTATGAAAATATGAACTATCTTTATGGATTCTGGTGTGGTTTTTATTAAAATATATGCTCTACCATCATGCATTCTGGTGTGGTTTTTGGTTTTTATTAAAAAATATGCTCTACCATCATGCATTCTGGTGTGGTTTTTTGGTTTTTATTAAAAAATATGCTCTACCATCATGTATTCTGGTGTGGTTTTTTGGTTTTTATTTAAAAATATGCTCTACCATCATGCATTCTGGTGTGGTTTTTATTAAAAAATATGCTCTACCATCATGCATTCTGGTGTGGTTTTTATTTTAAAAATATGCGCTACCATCATGGACTCTGATGTGATTTTCATAAAACTTGGTACCACCATCATGGATTCTAATGTGGTTTTTATAAAAATTGGTACTACTGTCATGGATTCTGATGTATTTATTGAAAAAAAAAAAGACTAACCTTCTCATGGATCCTCTCATGTATTTATAAAATAGTCACTACAGTCATAGATTCTGCAGTGGTATTCTATCTATTGACCTTACGAGTTGTAGCCAGCCCATAGAGCATAGACCCAGATACTCTTATCTAAATTTGTATTCTAGCAGTTTTCAATCCTTGTAAAGATATTTTATCAAATCTCACCATTTGTCTCTGTTCTGTGCAAGCAACTCTTCTCATTGAGGGAGCTGATTCCTGCTGCTCTTGCCTCTCTGATCAATGTTCTTCTGTGTCTCTCTGGGTTGACCTCTTTTCCTCTTACCTGTTGTTTCCAACATGAGGACTTGCTTTGTTATTTGGTTATTATCTCTCCGCATCACATGTCCAACATATGACCATCATCTTTTCTTGATTACTGAAGATATTAGTGGTTGATTGGCAATTTCTCTAATTTCCTTGTTTGTTTTTAATTCGTTTCACACTATACCAAGTATTTTCCTTTGACATTTATTTTATTTATTTATTTATTTGTTTCTTGTTGTTTTCCAGCTCTCACATGTATACATAACGGTAGATAGTACGTTTTATTTGAATAGTCTAAGTTTTGTGTTTGTGCTGATGAGTTTTGATTTCCACAACTTTTCAAGGCTTCTGAAAGACATTGCTGGTTTAGCTATTCTGATAATTCTAATATTCTAATAATAGACCAGCCTTACTCTCATGGATTCCATTGTAGCAATTATAAAAATAAGACATATTAGCATACAATCATGATGATTTATTATAACAGCTTAAGTGTGATGTAATCTACTTAATATCTTTCTTTCTTTCTTCATTTCCTTTTGTTCCTGTTCAGGAGTCAAGGGAGATACAAAATTCTGGTTCTCGCCCTTTTTGCGGCTTCAACCACTGTCAATTGATATTGTAATGCTTCTTTGATGTTGTCTGTCCATCTTACTCTTCTCCCTTCTCCGCTTTTAATATATGATTTTTATGGTAAGGAATCACATGGCATTCTTTCTAGATGGGCAGACCAGTTTATTTGTTGTTTCTGTATGTAGCTTTGGATTGGCTCAGTGTCCACTCTTTCTCTTATAATATCATTTCTGATTTTGTCCTTTCTGGTTACTCCAAGTGCTTTTCTCAGACACTGCATTTCTGTGGTGACAAGCTTTCTTTTACCCTTACACATAAGTGGCCATGTTTGGCATTAATAGCACAATATTGGAATGAATATAAGCCTACTCTGTATAAGATGTTTCTTGGTGGTAATAGGTATCGCTTTGTGTTCAAGGATAGGGGGATAGCTGTCCCAATATTTGGTTTGCCTTGTTGCATCAAATGTCTATTTCTTTATTGATTTTACCATCTTTAGAGAATGTTGTTCTGAGATATTTAAAGTGTGTTAACTGTTTTATAACTCAATATTCCATAGATATGTTTAATGTCTTCTTTTGTCTCCCTATTGATATAACTTCTGTTTTTTTTTTTCAGAACTTATTTTTATGTCATCCATTTTACATTCTTTATTCAAGGACATTAGATGTTGTTGAAGTTGTTTCTTCAAAAGCTTTTAGGGCCTGGTCGTCAGCAAAAAGTAGTTCATTTATATCTATTTACCTAAAAACAATATAATGCTCATTTCACACAACTTCGTGTATAACACATTTGTCATTCACACAAGGTATTATAATTGTGCAGTAATATATGGACATTAAAATCTTGCTAAAGTGAAAACCACTTCTGGAATGTTTAGGTAGTATCATCAAAACACAAGTATGGAATGATCGACAGAAATATAGCTGTAAAAAATATGCGTAAATTTCATATAATAAAATTATTTACAAAGGAATGTCCAACAATATTAATGTTTTGGCACAATTAATTTATCTTTCATTAAAAATAATACAATTTAAAAATTATGTATATCTTTAGATGTGGTCTCCATAAAAAAGTATTTTTAAAAGTGCGTTCTATCTTTTATGTTTTGCAAAAACAACAATGTCCTAGCAATAAATTGTTTATTTAGTGCTTGCATACATTTGCAAGCTTAAAAATAAGTGCAAATTCTGTATCTCTTTTACCCTTTTGGGCTGAAGATGACACGTAGAGCAGAAATGTACAATTCTCTAAGTCTGATAACCTTCACTGTTAATCATCAAACTTTGCACAGGACATGCATTTGGCCTTGCCATTAGTTGCCCATTATGAGCACGCCTTTCAATTTCACCAAGCGAGCCTCCCTGTTATTGCCACTCATATCACTGTTCTTCTTAGTGAAGTATGTGTGAATTACTAATTAGTCATTTGACTAATAAAACTGCATAGATTATGTAACCAAAGAATTTAAATTCCTTTTCCAAATATAACTATTTGATTATCATTATAGTGTCTTTTCTTTTATGTAACTATCTATCTATCTGCTGTCCTTTCAAGCCGAAGTCGGCACATAAGGCAGAACCACAATTTGAAAAAACAGAAACCATGCGTGCCAAAATGGCACATATTGCAGAGGTCACTGCTTCTAAAATATATGGCTTTATGTAACTGATAATACATTTTGTCCATAATAACAAGGATAACCTTTCAGTATTTTAAAATGTCCTCCAAAATATTATCTATTATTATTATTTTGTTTGTTTCAATAAAGGAGATGATTGGAACAAGATATAATACTGAAATATGAAGATTTATAAAACTGAGAGAGATGTAGATATGTTAAATTGAAAGTAGTTGGCACTTAAACTCGGCTCAAGATAAAAACTCAAAAATGAAGGAGCACCAGTAGTATAGTGATGTCATGTTGGCTTGACCATTAAATGAATGAGGATTCAAACACAGCATAGTGCTCTCCACTTGAGCAAGTTGATAAAGATATGGGTACCTGCTGACTCAGTGAGTTTGGGAAAAGTAATGACAGCAAGGACAAGCACTGGCCCCTTCACTAACAAATGCAATGGCCTAGTAATTAATTATATGTCACCATCAGGTCACATGTCCTTTGCAGAATGTTGCATTCACCACAGCTCATCTGAAAGAATTTCTGTCTGTAGCCAGTTCTCCCACTTCTATTGTCATGTTCACAGTCTCCTTGATGTCTTGAAACCACCGTCTTCTTGGTCTGCCCCTGATGTGTTGCCCAGGAACCATGACTTCCATTATTGTTCTTTTCAGCCTGCTGTGTCTTGATGTGGCTACAGTACACCTAAGTAAGGATTTTGCTGTAGCATTTTGTTTAAAATGAACTGATCTTCTTTCTTCCTGTTTGCAAGCTTGTCAATGATTCACAACCGCATGTTAATTATATGTAGTAAAGTAGATCTAGACCAAACTGGTTCAAATAAAGTTAAAGTACTGTCTTGAAGGCATTAAGTAGTTGTGGAATATTACCAATTCAACAAATGAAGGACATCCCAGAAGTGATAACTAAGTGTCAAGAAGCTAATCATCTGAAACACTTTACATGGTGTTTGTGTGAGTGTGGGGTTTGCGTTTGTGACACCACACAAAGTTGTGAAAATTTCCTGCTTAATTAACATTTATATAATTGTGATTTTTGTGTGTGTACATTAAAAGTTGTGAGAAAAAACATTTCAAAGATTCAATATTTTAACAGTTTTTGCTGTTAAAATGAAATTTGCTTACACCACAAATGTTATTCAAACTTAATTTATAATTTCCTTTAATAAATTTGAATGTGTCGTGTACAAAAAATATGCAGTTTATATTTCTGTATGAGTAAATGAGCAAGACAACTAAAGCATCAGTAGAAAAGTAGCTGAAGTGAGTCAAATCAATGACTAAGTGAATCCTTTCAGCTGCAATGCAAACCCAGACATATATATATATTGTGATTTGCTAATTTACATTTGCTACTCTTTCAATGAGGTAGCCTACAGTATAAAGTAAATAGTAATTTGCTAAACTTTTAAAAATGATTTTTCATAAATTTATTGAACTACACAATTTTTGTGTGTGGTGTAGTTATATATTTTTTTTTTTATTAATAAAAGGATTCTTTTAAATAGTGGAGCGGACTAGTAGTATGTTCTCAAATATATTAAATATTTATTAATTGCAAGAAAATAACATTGCATAAACCATCCTTAGTGAAACAGACTCAGAGACATAGGAATTATCTTTCCAACAAATAAAAAAGATTTAAAGTAAAATAAGCAGAGAAAATAAATAATGGAACAATATGGAATGATGTTGTCCAGGGCTGCCACAAGGCTCACCATTGTCACCAGTTCTATTTAACGTGAACACAATAACGATCACGGAACAATAGCTGGTGGGAGATGAAGAACTATGACTTTTGCTGTTGTTATTGTTGATAAGTTATTGATGATATTCTGGTATATCGACAGGGAAGAGACAGGCGGGGAATCACCTCCACAATGCAAGGCGAACTCGATCGCATTTCTTCCTGGTGTGGGGTTTCAGGTGCCTTGGTTAATTCTAATAAAGCATCAGTTTCATGGTTCTCCCTTAACAATCATATCGTTAATATGACCACACCGGTAGTACGAATGGGAGCTGATGAGGTGACCAGGGACAAGTTGATGACATACCTCGGAGTTAAGTTTGATCGCAGCCTGTGTTTTCGGGACCACGTCAAGCATTTGATAACAAAATCCCACAAAGGATTAGAGTTAAGGTGGGCACAACCAGAAATGAGAAACTTAATGGCCGTGTAAGAAGACTTTTCAACCAGCATAGAACTGGAGTCGTCAGTCGCTGGACACTGCGGGAATTGCTGAGGAGGGGAACTGAGCACCTATGGACATGATCGGAGTGCAATGATGATGACCCACAAATAACTCAATGGAATGATATAGTCAGATAACATGAAATATAACATTTCAAAAACTCAAAGACTCTTTTGGAATGACCAGATCTTTAGTATAGCATTGATGAGAGTAAGAAAAAATGCACTGACTTTTTTTAAAAAATCAATGTGTCAAACAATTTTATAAAAAATTAATTCACTAGACTTTCAGTACATAAGGTTTCTATCAATGCAATGGAAGAGATCTCAGAGACACAATTTTTCATGGATCTTATGGTTTTAAATATTTATCTATATTCTTTATATGTCTAACATATAAAATATTGCATATGAGTTTTTAGATAATTGAACAAGAAATTAGATTTTCTGAGCAATCTGATAGTTGCTTAGATTTAAAAAGATGCTACAAGACATGTAGAAAGAAGAATTGGAGATAAATGATCAACAACAACAAAAATAAAAATGTAAAATTGAGACCATAATTGCCGTCTTACCAGCATAAATCAGAATAATCCAATATGAATTATTTTGTGGGGAAAAAAAAACAATTAGCAAACAATATTTCATCAAGCAGCCTTGAAAGTTTTATAGATGGAGCATCAAAAATAAGTGATCTTCTGCCATCAACAATCATCATGCACTGATTTACTCTTCACTGTAAACATTGATTTCTTGATTACAATTATGAGACTTTTTTTTTTTCTAAATTCAGGTCAAAATAACTGTTTCCATTGTTGCTGAAATATTATCACTTTCCGAAATATTTTTTAAAAAAGTTAATTTACGGGCTTTTTCAGCCTTCGGCAATTGTATTCTTGCATTAAAATAATTACTAATCAATGTTATTTTGATCATCTGGTGTCAGCAGTATACACTGGTGATGAAAACAGAAAATCATACTCTTTTATATAATTTCTTTGTAAACACCACGAGTAGAAAAAGGAAGGAACTCTTCAGTAAGGAGTGTTTACAAGAAACTGTAAATGTGAAAATAAGAATGTTTATACAAATTAAATTGAGAACAGCGGGGGTGACAAACACTGTGCTGATACAGACCTGACTGAAATGAGCATGACACAAGAAATGTAAAAAAATATGGAAATAGCTAGAAAATGGTCAACTACTTTGGTTGCTCTGTGAACCATTTTGTCACCGAGTCAAATTGTTGTCCCTTTAGAGATTTTTAAAGAGTCACAACAAATGAAAGTCACATGGTGTCAGATAGAGGTTGCAGGTTGGGTGTTGCAGGGCTTTCCACCGTTTCCTTGCTAAACTTCCTGCACAATGTTTGTGATATGTGAATGAGCATTGTTGTGCACCAGAAACACACCATGCAAAAGCATACAGGATCTCTTATCCTTGATGTTTGCAGATTGTCTAGTGTGTCTTTGTAGCCTACAGCATTGATGTTCACACTAGACTCTTTTAAGTCTGTGAAAGGAAGCCCTTCAATGGTAAACAAAATATGGATGGATTTCGCATCACACTGGCCATTTTTCCAATGGTCTGCAGCATAACCAATGAAAACTATACTGAGAATGAACACATACACAATTGCACATTGATGTGTGTTTATTACATCATATGTGACATCATCATGCCTCCTATGTATGTTCACATGGGGCAGCTTGGGAGGATTTCATTTGAACAATCCTCATACACTTAAAAGATATTTTTTTTTTGTAATTTTTTTTTCTCAACAAAATAAAGCAGTTAGTTTAACTGAAGCAGGAAACTCCATAAAATAACTAAAGAGCTTGACAAAACTAGCTAATTAGTTTCACAGAACTAGCTAATTCACAAAACTATTAAACCAGCTTGACAAAACTAGCTAATTAGTTTCACAGAACTAGCTAATTCACAAAACTATTAAACCAGCTTGACAAAACTAGCTAATTCACAAAACTATTAAACCAGCTTGACAAAACAAGATAGCCAGCTTTACAAAACTAGCTAATTCACAAAACTAGATAATTAGCTTCACAAAACTAGATAATTAGCTTCACAAAACTAGATAATCAGCTTGACAAAACTAGCTAATCAGCTTCACAAAGAAAATAACAAGAGAACATTGTAAATTTATTACTATACTTCCATCTTCTTCTTTTCTCTTTTCACTGATACCTAAAAGGTGTCGTGGTTTATATCATTTGTCATTCTTGAGCTGCTCGAATTGTCTGAATTAGTGATTTTCCTTTGTTGTTACATGTCTCTGTCACTGCATCTATCCATCTTCTTCTGGGTCTTCCTCTTGGTCTTTTTCCATGCATTCTCGTGAAGAACGCCCTTGATGGTGATTGGTGAAGATTCATTCTGACCAGGTGGCCAAACCATTTAAGTTGTTGTTCTATATATTCTTGGCAGGGTTCTGTTCCTACCATTTTTCTTATGGTTTCATTTGGTATTCTATCTCTTCTTGTGTTGTTTGTTACTTTTCTCAAGCATCGCATCTCACATGTATTGATCTTTCTTAAATGTGATTTAGAAAGGGTCCATGTTTGACTTTCATAGCACAAAGTTGGTACTTCCATAAATAATAGTAATATTAAAACTAAGACATCACACACACACAAAGGCACCAAAAATACAGAACAAATCCATAAATGGTTAAAGTCAATAGCAATCAATTATGTATTATTCATGGAGTCTGTTAATTGTTGTCATCTAGCGATATCTCTTTCAGCAACAAAATAAATAAATGTATAAAGAATGAAGCCATGAATATAAACTAAAACCTGCACACTGCAGTATGACAGCACCACTGTAAAAGCCTATGTATTCACAGCTCTAAATTTCCCATTGCAATCCCCATAATAATTAATACAACTACAAAAGAATTAGAAAAATTGCAGTGATTTTGATACAAACATTTTGTAAATTATTTGATTTAAATCAATGACTTCCAAACCTTTATGAATCAACAAACTTATTCATATATTAAAAGCAACCTCACATCCTTACTACCTTGTTTCAGAAAAATAATTATCCTGAAATCTGCTCATGATCGATTTTCATGAGGAAGTGACTGATGATTGTAAAAAAAAAAAATAAACATAATTCTTTATTAAAAAGTCATCACCTTGTAAATAATATAATACAATAATTTACCAAAATTTCATGTGTACACATTTAGTGACTGTAATGAACAACATCAGACTAAAATTAAAACACCAGTGACAGATAACTCTGTAATTCGGATGCAAGGGTAATTCTTCTTTTGTGAAAATTAATAGAGAAAGAAGGAACACCCATCTTGTCTTAGGCGTAATGGCCAGTGAATATGGTGGTAGTTTCCACATAATGTCTTACCATTGGTTTTGGATAATGTGGGATGCACTGTACTAGTGCCATCTTTCTTGCCAAGGAAAAGCCTCTGGTGTTAATTTAAGGCTGCATAATCTTATCAATGCTGACATCACCTTGTTTGTCTAATTAATTCCAACAGACACAATTTCAGATTTAATGTACCCAAAAAAACTCACCCAAAGAGGTGATGATCACACAGTCATGGAACTACAGATTCCATTAGTGACAATAAATATTAATTCTTTCACACAAACACATCATCATTTGTTGTCTGTAATTGAACATGATCACTGGAGAATAGTTGTTCAGAAGAATTTGGTGAAGAACTTCCTCTCTTTCCATTGACTAACCATTCCCCACTGTCATGTGATTCCCATGTTTGCTGTGATTCTGGCTGTGATCGTCTAGAAACTGTTGTTATCTGTTGTAGAGAAGTTTGGTCAGGATATCTTGCAGCAGAATATGATCTGGGCTTCACAGGACTTGCATTGCCTGGCAGATTGTTTTGACTTCCAGTGGGAGCATGTTCTGTATTATCAGTATCAGCTTCTGATCTTTTCTTGACCATATGTCTTGGGGCAGGAGTTGGCTTTTGCAAAGTTTGAAATTGTGAGCGGCTAACAGGTTTGGGAATGGCTTCCTGTGCTTCTCTGTTTGGCCTTTGAGTTGTTTGAGAATGTGTTCGCAAGGTAGGCTTTGGTTTAACAGCCGCTATTTCTCTGTCTTCATTGGACAGTGAAATCATTTTGTGCTCTTGTGCAAGTCCTCTG
The DNA here is from genome assembly GCA_032433765.1 of Megaustenia siamemsis. Classification (NCBI taxonomy): domain Eukaryota; kingdom Metazoa; phylum Mollusca; class Gastropoda; order Stylommatophora; family Ariophantidae; genus Megaustenia; species Megaustenia siamemsis. Next base: position 67,074,238 of record JAVIAB010000106.1, on the reverse strand, counting down.
GGATTAGAATTTCTCAGCAGCTCTGTAGAATTTTGAGATTGGCTGTTAATATTTTTGAAGGCTGATGTCATGTTTGATCTCTGGTTATCACTTTGGCTCTCATAATTGTATTTATTGTAATGAGACTCTGGATCATTTCTGCTTTTCTGACTTTGAGAATATTTTCTTTCATCATCTGTGTAATAATTTTTAGGACCTGTAGATAAGGATGATTTATCAGAAGGTTGGAACCTTGTTGACTCCAAACTAAAATGTTCATCATTAATGCCTCTTATATCAAGGTTTGATCCTCTTCTGGCAGCACTGGATTGAATTTGGCTATATCCTGGTCCATATTGTGAAGAACTTCTAATGTTAGGAATTTCAGTCATTTTACTGTTTTCAGAAGTACTCCCATAAAATGTATCGTCTGTCTCTTTCAAATTCTCTTGACTGGAATGTCTGTATTTGGATAGGTCACTTGGTAATTTGTTTGTTTCATAAACATCATCACTATTTTCAAGAACAGGTGCTAGACTAGCATACTTAAGATCTGGGCGAATTAAATCGTGCTTGTCCCTTTTACTCCTAGGATAGTAGGAAGTCTGGTCAGAAGAAGCACTGTACCTGCTATCAACATCATGAGCATCATCTGTCTCATAATTACGATAGTCATGTCTTCTTGCCCTGTAACCTTCCCTTAAGTTGTCACTGCTCTGTGAGGCATATCGGTCCAGGTGCTCATTTGGTTTCTCTCGAACTAGGCCTCTTCCATTATGAAACTGATCCAAACTTCCTTTCTGAAGTGACACATCTCCAGCTCCAGCATAACTGAACCGCTTGTCTTCGTCTCGTAACCCTGGAACGTTAGTGTTTGAAAGAACCCTAGCTCCACCACCCCAAGAAAGGTCAACACAACTTTGTGACCTTGAACTGTCTGTCACTTTGAATGGCCAACTATTTATGTTATCATATCTCCTGTAGCCACTTGGACCTGGTAATTGTGTGCCACCCTCTCTATCAACAGTATGCTCAGAACGTTGATTTTTGTGCTTACGATAAGCACCATATCTTTCTCTAGCTTCTCTGTTTCTCTCATTCTCTCCAAAATCTTCACTTCTGTTCATACCATCATTTACATCATCATTTCTTCGGCCTTCTTGTCTTCTCTTTATTGAGTCTGGATTTTTAAAATCTCTCTCATCATTGATATTTCTTAAATCCCACGAACCTCTAAATTTGTCTTGAAACTTTGCTGCATTTTGTCCATTCTTACCATTCACAACATGAGGGATTTGATTAATTTTGGATTCATCCATTCTTCTGCTGTTTTCATTTTTGGCACCTTCATGAGTTTCTGTGTTTAACTTCTCAGAGCTTTGAGTTTTAAAGACAACTTGTACCACATTATTTTCGTGACTATATTTAGGGGAATCATTGGATGACAGTCCGGCATCAGGACCTCTGCTTGCTTTACTGAGATTTGTAATTGATCTTGAATGTTCTAGATTGCTACTGTTCATAATAATAGGATGCTCATTTTCTATTGAACTGTCAGAGGATGATGATATATCCAGGCTTTGGTAAGGGTCGATAGCACCTTCTGAGGAGCTAGAGGAAGACACCTCAGCTCTAGGATCCAGAGATGCTGAGATAGTTGTGGCCAAAACTGATGATGTAGTCTGTTGTGGGTTAGTGCTTGTGTCACTATTGCTGGTGGCACCAGTGATGCTGATACTCCCATTTGGTTGCGTTGAGGTTGGAGATACTGCTTCTTCATAAGACGGGGGCTGAACAAGTGTGTTTCCATGCTGAGACCATGTAAATGCCTGTGATTAAAGATTTTTTAGATTACATAAGAAAAATATTTATGTTTTAATATATCATATATTATATTATATAATGTGTAATTTTCCGTATAAAATGTTCACTATTTTTACATAAGAAAAAATATCTGAGAAAACAAGTTTTATATAACCCGTTCCTTATTTTTTGACGCACTATGCGCCGTGCCGATTTTGGCAGCGTAAATTATTTTACATGCCTTGTATCGTCTTGGTATTGGTGAAATCTAATACCAAGCTCAATTATCTAAAAATTCATATGTTATTTGTTAGATAAATATAAATATGTAGATTGATTTTTAAAACCATGAAAAATTTTGTCTTTGAAATCTTTTCCACTGCGTTGATAAAAACTTCCGTACGGAAAAAGTTAATTATAATTATATATAAAGTATGGAAAAGATAGCTGAGCAGATAAAAAATGTTGTTTGTTAGTCTTATATACATTAGTTCAAATCCTGGAGCAGTCAATGTATCTTTTTTTTCCTATAGGAGATGAAAAAAAAAAACCAAACCAGCACACCGTTTGATGGTTGCGTTGTCATTGGGCCTTTATTTCTTACCTCCCCCACCCTTCTCAAGTAAACCCCTAAGTATATATAAGAAATAAAATAATGTTGCACTTCTTGATAATATAGTTTAGTCAAACCAGTCTCTCTCATAGATATCTGATAAATAGATCTGTCCAGGGTGTGATGATGCCAGTTCTTTAAATCAGTAGTCAGTTGAAAAAGAGGACAAGACAAGAGTGAAGAAAAAAAATGTTAATATTTATACAAGAAAGACATTTTCTAGAAGATATTTTAATATTTCTGTTTATTCACTTTCACCTGTTCCCTTTCATTGAAAAGGGCAAATGAAGTATCTGTTCAACATTCTGTTATGTTTCTCCTACACAGTGCTCATCATGATGCTTGTTGTTTCATTAATGTAACATCTTCTACATTTACCTTTTCCGCTCTTCTTGTTAATTCTGAATGTTAGTTTATTTCTTCTAGTTTATATTAACCTATATACACCACTGGCAGCCGCGATAGCTCAGTAGTTAGTGAACTAGACTACAAAGGACAAGAGGTAGGGTTCGATCCCAACCGATGGCTTCCGGTTCACCCAGCCTTTAATGGGTACCGGATTTTTTTCTGGGAAAGTAAAGCGGCACGGGCGTAATACCGACCACATTACCCCAAAAATCATGTGCTGAAGGTCTGTAAAATTTATGGTCACTAACACCATATTCCCTATACGCCACTTGGCGTGACGAGGGGTACTTTGCTTACTTTTTATATACACCACTACACACCTTTGTCTCCCAAATCAGAATGGCAGCTATGAAGGTTTGTGCGAGAGGCCTAACATATATCTTTCTACAGCCTATTAAAGAAACTATGAATTAAAGAGGGCGTGCAAGTAAGAGCAATGAAGGCTTTTGCTGAGTCAGCTGAAAGAGCATCATGCTAGCTCTGGTGAAGCCAGGACATCTCAACAATCCCAGAATAATCTGATGATTAGACGATTAGAATACTTAGATTTTAACATCAACTGCTCCTGATTCACACCCCATATTTGTAGTATCGATAGTTCAAAGGAAATGAGTTTCTGGCTTGACATTTGTTATCACCAGTTATCAACTGCCCACCCCTCCTACTGTGTTGAGTTACTTCATGTTAAGATAATTAATTTCAGGGGACAGGCAGCCATTAGAGTGTGAAAGGACATTAGGCAGAATAGTATGTCATTTTACACTGCCACCATCTTTAAGATGACATCAGTTTAAAAAAAAAAAAATTATTATATGCCGAATATAGACCTTCAAGTTCAAAACAGTAGGTCAAAACCTGGGAATCATGACCTAGATGGCAACCCCAGAGTGTCAAAAAACTAAAGGGCTGAAACACTTGCTTGATAAGGGAGGCTTCTGATGATCAGATTGCCTCCTGCTTGAATGCTCTGTGTAAAGAGTTTCCTATTCCTTTGTAATGACATATTTCACTTAACATTCTTAACTTACCATATTTAAATATCCAATTGGAGTACTTTGGAGAACTTCATCGTAAGATGGGGGATGTTCACCAGAACTGAGTGTCACACTCATCTGGACATCCCTGTGTCTCCGGTGACGGCGACCTGTGTATGAGTGAGTCATATTTTATTTTATGCTAAAAAAATCATCACCAGAAAATCTGCATTGAGAAAAATGTGGGACATTATAATCTCAACTTTTTCGGGACAAACACAGTTTTATCCCTTGTTTGTTGGCAAGAGATTCGAGCAAGAGATGTTAGCATGTTCAAAGAGAGAAAAAAACATTAATTAAAACGAATAGAAGATATAAATTATAAATAAAGAACAGATTTAATTGGGTATTTTGTTACAATTTTTAAAAATTACAAAAGAATAAAATGTCTGAATTCATATTTGAGAAATCTGCATGACTGACCCCAGTATACACCCTTAAGGAGGAAAATGTGACCCACACACACTGCTTTGGAAGTAAAACTATATAGAGAAACCGAACCCCTAAAACAGACAGCAGACTTCAGAAGAGAATCAGGAATCCTAGTCTGAATGATTCATGATCACAGAAGAAGAGATTTGTTAAAGAAAGCGATGTAGGAGCAATAAAGCTTTATGGACAAAACAATGGACAATGTGAATGAAAACATGTAGCATCAGAGATGATTTCTGAGAAGAGTGCTAAGCATATCATGGACAACTGAGAAATTAAATAAGAAAATATTACATCAAAACACGTTATGAAATTAAGGCTAAATAGATTAAAAGAATTCAAGCAATATTTATAGATCAAGTATTTTGGAAGCAAAACTTGTAAAATGTTTGTGGTCACAGTGAAAAAAATAAAGAGACAAGTAGTTGAGTTGAATCTGGCATAATATCTGTGACACAGTTCAAGATAGTTCAAGATAAACAAGTGGATTATTTGAAGTGTCATCATCATCATCATGTGCCATACCGGTTGGCATAAGCGATCATGTCCTTCCACAATCTTCTATCTACAGTGCACCATATCAGTTCCATTGTTGACTGTTTTCCATGCCATGACACCAAGCTATCTAGTATTTTTGAGAATACCAATTTTCTAGAATACCATGGACAGCTAAGAAGAGTAATGAAAACATTCTGAAAGAGGCCAAAGCAAAAAGAGAGCTAATTTCCAATATTAGGAAGAAATAATCATAATTTTTTGGTCATGTAATGACCAAACAACAAGAGAACAGCTGGAATATATTGTAACAACTGGGAAAATTTAGGGACAAAGAGATAGAGGGAAGCAAAGAGGAAAGATACCAGACAGTTTAATAGAATGGCTTGGAAGAAGGTCAACAACAAAAATGAAAATAATTGTCAAGATCGAAGGTTGTGGAGAGACATGATCACCTATGCCAGCAGGCCTGGTACTTGATGGTGGCGAATCTTTGTTGGTATTTTTAAAATCTTGATTTCACTATCTTTGTTGATGTTTTTATCTTTGCTGCACAGGAAGCAGTGTGGCAGTGGTTGATGTTGATAAAAAGGAGTTAAAATTCTTCTTGTGCATGTTTCCATTAATGACAAGGAATAATCTATGCTGAACATACTCATGAGATATTTGTGGAGCCATCAAATGAATGGATGTGGAGGACCAGTCTAATTAATTATGGTGAAATGATTTCAAAGTGAAAATAATAAACTGCCATTCATCATCAAGTGCCATGTTGGCTGGAGTAGGTAATCACATAGTTGTAGACTGAATATGGCATCAACATTACAAGACAAAATCAATCAAATCAATGTTGATGATGTGTATTATAAATTGTTGAAAATGGATAGCAACAAATGAAACTTGAAATGTTAATAGGTCCCTACTGTAACTGTGGCGACTAAGGAGGTTGATCGATGGCTTGACAAGCTGTCATTGTAAAAAGCATTGTTATGGAAACAGAACCATAGTTTTTAGCAGCAGTGATCTCTGCAATATGTGCCATTTTGGCACGCAGGGTTTCTGTTTTTGAGATTGTGGTTCTGCCCTATGTGCCGTCTTCGGCTCGAAAGGACAATAGATAGATAGATAGACTGTAACTGTAAGATCTCATGGATGAACAACCACTTTACTTTAACTCTTTCTGGACCACTAACTGGCACATGTTCTTATCTGACCACTAACTGACACACTGGCTCTGATGGGTGTCGATGAATGTTTGTTTTGTTTTCGGTGATTTTGGTTTTTATTTCAGCCAATACTAGATTTCCGGATGCAAAAGAGTTCTCACTAGTACTTCTTGCAGATACCGACATGGTATGAACATTGTACTGTCAAATTTTTTTATTTCTATTCATTGTTTATTTCTCAAGTTTCTGTTACATAATGGCCACACCCACTCTAGTTACTCTTGCAGTCAACCAAAATGATACAGTGTAGAACAAGCTAGATCTATGTTTGAAACCTTGTTATTGAGTGATTCAGAAATAAAGGATTCAGACTTGGATGATAGTCTTTGTGGTGATAATGATAATACTAGTAATAGTAATGGATAGTCCAGTGCTAAAAAACCAAGATGATCTGATTTAGGTTTAGCTGGTGGATGCCTCCATTTCAGCACTTTCAGAGGAATCGAGGAGTCAAGAATCAGTAATTCTGATAGTGAAACTGGTACTATGCAAGCCAATGCTGACAGGACAGGACATGTGACTAGGCCTGCTGATGGGTGACATGAAGCCAGAGATGGAGAGAGTATTGAACAGTCTGGTTTCAAAAATGTCAATTCTTGGAGTAAGCTAGATCTTCCAAAAAATGCTTCACTCTTCCAGTATTTTCACAGTCTGTTGACTGACACAATTGTTGACACAAATATCAACTATTACGCTCAACGTAAAATGGAGCTGAATACTCCTGTATGCAGGTATTCAACTTTCATTAAATGGACACAGCTGGACCGTAATACTTTTTTTCCAGTTTCTGGCTGTCCTGATTGCCATAGGATTGAACGCAAAAAATTCTATAAAGGATTACTGGTCCACTAAATCATACAAAAGTAGTCCTTGATTTAGGTGCATGTTTAGTTGGTCAAGACTTTTATTGATTTACCAATCAATGCTCCATGCGGCTGTTCCTGATGCAGCTGGAAAATGTAAAATCGAACCGTTTATCAATTCACTGATAGCAAGTTTTCAGGAAGTGTCTTATCCATTTGAAAACATCTGCATTGATGAGATGGTTGTAGGTCACAAGGGAAGATTTAAATACAAGCAGTATAATGCCAGCAAGCCAAAAATATATATAAAATCATACGGACTCTGTGCTGGCCATGGCTCATATCTTAGCTTGTGTGTGTGTGTGTGTGTGTGTGTGTGTGTGCTGGCCATGGCTCGTGTCTTGGTGTGTGTCATGTTAGTCATGCCTCATGTCTTGGTGTGTCCGTGTTAATGTCTCATATCTTGGTGTGTATCTGTGTTAGTCATGTGTCATATCTTTGTGTGTGCATGTCTATGTCGGTCATATCTCATATCTTTATGTGCATGTCTATGTTAGTCATGTGTCATATATCTTGATGTGTGTCAGTGTTAGTCATGCCTCGTATCGCTGTGTGTATGTCTGCGTTAGTCACATCTCATATCATATCTTTGTGTGTGCATGTCTGTGTTAGTCACCTCTAGTGACTCGGGCAGATGGTGCTCGTAAACCTGGGAGGGCCGACCATCTAAGGGCAGAATCCCCCTACAGAAAAGACAATCTGCTGCCTTGCAGGAAGATTGGGGACAATCAAAGGCTAAGGAAAGCAAAGCTGAATAAAATGCTGACTGAAATTGGATGCACAGGGCCACTGGTGCAGAACACAGTGCAACATTTTAACGGGTGTTCAATCAGAGTGGATCTGGCAGACTCTAATTGTGATGTTCTGTCTGTGGGGGCGATCAACACACTTAACCTGACTTCATGTGAGAGTCTTGAATCCTGCTCTGATTGAGTCCTGACTGCAGAGAGAGAGAGAGAGATACGGACTCTGCGACTTAATCACCGATTACGCTTTCAACCTCCTGGTATATTTTGGTGCGGACACAGCTTACAGGCCTGAAACAGACCCAAATTCTCTCAATATGTCAATGCAGCCAATAATTTATTTCTCTTCACTGCTATAAGAAGCCGTTCATTCAGACCAATGTTATAGGTGATAATTTTACTGACTTTTTCACTTCTCATGTGGTCTTTGCATATAACGATATGGCTGTAATGTTAATATCTCATTTGCATAGCTTATATTTTCCTTTCTATATCTGTGGTTAGGATACACATTTTTCAAGCATATAAAACTATTGATATAACAAAGTAAAAAGTAAAGAGCCCAGTCATGCCAAGTGGCATATAAGGAATATGGTGTTAGTGACCATAATTTTTATAGACCTTCGGCACATGAGTTTTGGTAATGTGGAAGGTATTATGCCCATGCCACTTTACTTTCCCAGAAATAAAATCCGGTACCCATTTAAGGCTGGGTGAACCCGGAAGCCATCAATCAGGATTGAACCTGACCTCTTGTCCATAGTAGTCCAGTTCACTAACCACTGAGCTATTATGGCTCCCCTAAAACTATTGATATAACAAAAGCACAAAAGATCTAATTTTTGCAATATAAGTTGATTGATTTATCTTGCAAGATTTCAAATTCTTATATTATTCATTAATATTTCTCTTGGGCTTGGGATAAACATCACATAGGGCAGAAGTCATGGTTCTCCAAGGTTGACAATTTACTGCTAGGTCTTGGTTGTTTCATAGCTCCATGGTTGAGCATTCCCTAGTAATTGTTCTGTGTAGAGATTCTCCTGATCTGCATTGTTATCTTTTACCAAATGATTTCCACATGAATGCCTGATGGGCAACTTTTCTTTTCATTCTCAGCGCATGATCAATGTATTTCCAGCACCTTCTGATTATAAAGCTCGATACATATTTTTGTTTAGATTCATCTCTTATCTTATATTATTTGAAAAATAAAATTAAAGTGGGATAAATAAGATATAAGGAGAAAAAAAGAAAATATTGCAATAGAACAACATTAACTCTTTGTACGTTTCGCCGCACTGTGCGCCATGCCGATTTCGGCAGTGTGCGTTTTGCTGCATAGTGCGCCACGCTCAATTTTATTAGTGTGAACACCATCAAACCATATTCTTTTTACATGTCTTGTATCATCTTGATATTGGTGAAATCTAATCGCTTGTTCAATTATCTAAATATTCATATATAATATGTTATATAAATATAAATATATAGATTGATTCTTAAAACCATGAACAATATTGTCTCTGAAATCTCTTCCGCTGCGTCGGTAAAAAACTGCTGTACGGAAAGAGTTAAGGGAACAAGTATAACTAAAATAAACTGTTTATAAAAATGAAGCTTGGAAAAAATTAATTGGACACTATGTGAAAGGAAAATCTGGGAAACCAGTGACAGCAGGCTTTATTGAGGGCAGCAGAAACAAAGAAAGACATAGAAAAAAGATATGAAATAGATTAATAAAATAATTGGGAAAATAAAAAATTAGTCATGTGAAGGACTGAAATGTTAAAGTGACAGAGGTTGTGCAAAGAGTTGAATGTCACTAAGGTAAAGCTCACGATGATGATGATGAAAGGCAGTATAATAAAAAAAACAATATTTAAAACTAGAAAAAGAAACACTATACGGGACTTGTCTTTACCTCTACCCTGTTGTGGGCGTACTCCTGGTGGCCTGTTGCGATTGGCAATATTATTAAGAATTCGGCAGCGACGAATGAAGATGATAAGCAAACACATGACAATAATGAGGAACACAGAGACCACAAGTGGGATGATAACTCCAATGCTGATGGGACTGCTGCTGCTACTGGGGTGAGTGGACTCTTGAGCTGTAACAAATAAAAGTTTCTTATTGACGACTGAAACAATCCACTCATGTTACTTGGGTAAAGTGATGATTCGGTGTTATTACAGTATAACTAAATAGCAAATTATTTCAGAGGAAGAGGTATGTACAACATTCTGAAAAAAATCACAAATAATCAATAACAGAGAAAAACAAAGAAATCAGGGAAGGCTGATCTATCGCCTCAGAAGTTTCCTTCATTAAAAATAAAAGTTAAAAAAGTAAGTATAGAGCCCCCGTCACGCCAAGTGGCGTATAGGGAATATGGTGTTAGTGACCATAAATTTTACATACCTTCGGCACATGATTTTTGGGGTAATGTGGTTGGTATTACGCCCATGCCGCTTTACTTTCCCACAAAAAATTCTGTGCCCATTTAAGGCTGGGTGAACACGGAAGCCGTCGGTTGGGATCGAACCCTACCTCTTGTCCTTTGTAGTCCATTCATTAATTATTATTTGTCTTCTTACTCAATAGCTCAAGCAAAGGTTGTATTAAAAAAAATTGAAACATTTTGACTAATATTATACAACCCATCTTTGACAATGGAGATAAAATAGATTATTCAGTGATATGTAGAAACAGTCCTAAGATATGACAGTGAATCCTGGACAATCAGTAAATAGACAAAAAATTGGAGTCTGAAAAATGTAGTTCTATGTTAAAAGGTTTAGAATAATGTGGACATACAAAATATGTGACAATGATGTTTGGTTTATACGAGATCCAGTGACCTGTAGACTGATCCCTTTGGGATCTAGTGACCTGTAGACTGATGCCCTTTGGCCCAATGCATTATAATGTTATAACAATGATGTTCTGTTGTTATGTATCTAGCGGTCTGTGGGCTGATGCACTTTGGCCAATATCATCTTTTCTGTTAGCTGTTTTAGGGTGAATGGTGTATCAGTACATCCTCCTTTTTTTTGGAACCCCTTTGAAAATAGCTTAACTTTAGTTCTGTTATTGACCTGAGCCTTTTTCCCATAATTTTGGCATATAACTTTCCCACATGGCTGAGCAGGGAGATACATTCATATTGCTTGCAGTCTTTCTTGCTACCTTTCTTTTTCCATATTGGTATGATGATTGCCTGTTGCCAGTCTTCTGGGCCTTTCTGTTGGTGCCATGCTGCATTGAATATTCTGTTCAGCCATGTAACTGTTTCTCCTGCTGCTGCTATTATTTATACTGGTATGTTGTCTATCCCTGATGCTTTACTTCGTGTTGCATGTTTAATTACTTCTTTGATTTCCTCTTTCATCATGTTGGGTTCAATGTTTGTGTATTCTTGTGTGTTATTGGTAGTTGGTGCCATGTTCAATGGGCCTTATTTTTGTCTATGTTGCATATGTTTGTTATTTGATATTGGCTGTCCGTCTTTGTCATTTATAAGTTCAGTGGAGTCATAGCTCTCTTTTCTTGCTCTTGTTGCTTTTACTGCTTTGTCTCTTGTGTCTGTCTTGAAGTTCTGCTCATTTTGTGTCCAATTTCTGTCCAGGTGTTTTGCTTAGCATTTTTGATAAAAGTTTTAACTTTGTTTTTGGACTGAGGAATATTTTTCATATTCTTCCTGGTTCTTTTTAGGAAGTTTCATCTAGGGTTTTCTTTCATTCTTGATTTTTTATTTGTTTTATTTTTATTGTCTTTCTTTTTGCTTCTATTGTTTGTTTGTGTATCTTCTCTTTGTTTCTGGCTGTCTGGGTGTAATCATAACCATTGGTCTGTGACATCCATATCATTAGGGACAGTTTTGCTGCGGTTAATATTTTTTGGGTACTGTTTTCTTGTTAGTATATAATGTATCTGTCTTCTACAGGTCGTATCATTCTGTTTGTACCAGGTGCATATTTGTAACTCTGTATTTGAAGATGGTATTGGTAATAAACTAACAAAAAAATAAAAAATTATTTTTGTTACCTAATTCCAGCATACATGTATGATGGTTACACATGTGCAGTTCGAACAGAGGAAGGACTGAGCGAATGTTTCCCAATAGAAACTGGGGTTAAACAAGGATGTATTTTATCGCCCTTGTTATTTGGAATTGTTATGGACTTCATAATGAAGAAATGCTGCACTGGTAATAAAGGCATCGAATGGATACAAGGAGACCATTTGGAGGACCTGGACTTTGCTGATGACATAGTTCTCATCAGCAATCAGATAAAAACGATGCAGGAAAACACAAATGAACTATCATCAATAGCCAGCAAAATTGGGCTTGAGGTCAATCATGAAAAGACTAAAGTCATGAAAAGTTTAATTCCAACAAGTGACAAAATATACATGGAAAACAAACCAGTAGAAGAGATCGATCACTTCATCTATCTTGGAAGTCACATTGATCGAGAAGGGGATACGAGCAAAGAAATTAGAATCAGACTGGCTAAAGCAGCAATGTCTTTCAGAAGCCTTGAAAAGTTGTGGAAATCAAAACTCATTAGCACAAACACAAAACTTAGGCTATTCAAATCAAATGTACTATCAACCCTTACGTATGCGTGTGAAAGCTGGAAAACAACAAGAGATATAGAAACAAAGTTGAACGCATTCGAAAATAAATGTCTAAGGAAAATACTTGGTATAGAATGGAACGAATTCAAAACAAACGAGGAAATTAGAGAAATCGCCAATCAACCACTAATATCTTCAGTAATAAAGAAAAGACGATGGTCATATGTTGGACATGTGATGAGAAGAGATAATAATCGAATAGCAAAGCAAGCCCTCATATGGGAAACAACAGGTAAAAGAAAAAGAGGAAGACCCAGGGAGACACTGAGAAGAACATTGATGAGAGAGGCAAGAGCAGCAGGAATCGGCTCCCTCAATGAGATAGAACTGCTTGCACAGAACAGAGACAGATGGCGAGATTTTATAAAATATCTTTAAAAGAAAACTGCTAGAACAAAAATTCATATAGGAGAAGGTGTATCTTGGTCTACGCCCTATGGGCCGGTTACGGCTCAAAAGGTCAATAGATAGATAGAATTCCAGCAGGTTGCTTCCATTTTTATTTCCGTCAGGTGTCTTATTGCCAAAGAGTCCCTGGATACCTCTGTTCTTGCTGTTGTATTTCTAAAGCCATCCATTGGAATCTTCATCACCAACATATCATCGCTTTTATTAGTCTTTTTGATAATTTCATTTAGTGTCTCATATAATTCTTCACTGTCTTTTCCATTATTGTCACATGGTGCATAGATCTGTCTGTATGTTGTTTTTTAGCCATTTTGTAGTAGTCTGGTTGTGATTATTCTTTCTGAGTAGTATTTTATTACATGTGATGAGAAGAGATAATAACCGAATAGCAAAGCAAGCCCTCATGTGGGAAACAATAGGTAAGAGAAAAAGAGGAAGACCCAGAGAGACACTGAGAAGAACATTGATCAGAGAGGCAAGAGCAGCAGGAATCGGCTCCCTCAATGAGATAGAGTTGATTGCACAGAACAGAGACAAATGGCGAGATTTGATAAAATATCTTTAAAAGAATTGAAAACTGCTAGAACAAAATTCAGATAAGGGAAGGAGTATCTTGGTCTATGCCCTATGGGCCGGCTATGGCTCGAAAGGTCAATAGATAGATAGTATTTTATTTCCAGAATATTCTATGCATATTCTGGGTCAATGATAAAGCCTACTCTGTGTTTTGCTCTTTCTATATTGTTGTTGACACCTGAGAATATTATACTTTAGTTCATATATGTTTTCTTTACTTGTTGTCCTTTCACTCAGGTGTCTACTAATACTAGTATTTTGATTTTCCTCTTTATCATTTCTTCTATAATTTCTGCTTCTTTGTTCTTTATTCCGCATACCATGATGATTGCTACTTTATATTTGTTTTCTATCTCTGTGTTCTGTACTTTCTTTGAGCAAAAAATTTTTATTCCTTACAGACCTCTCAAGTCTGTCATAAGTTAAGGGCTTCATTTAAAATCTACGGGGGGGGGGGGGAATGATATCTTGGCAGATGTTTACCCCACATGCTTGTTCGCTAGGTGTCACATACAATCTTTTACAGTCTAATTGTCACTTTATAGATGATTACATCTTAAAAATATTTACTTGATCTTGTCTTCCTTCTTGAATAGAAGAATTGAAATCTTATATATCCGTTAGAAACACTTCTTAGTCACTTTTGTCACATAATCCACACTCCGAGATTAAAGCACACCGCCATCTTTGCCTGGACTATTATATATATATACACACATACATACATCTGGACCAGAAGCAGTGTTGTGTTGTGTGACCTTTTGAGTGTTGTGTGAATGGCATCGATGTGTGATCGTGAGATCTTCTCCCAGCACTACCTCCTCACATAATTCTCAGAGTGACACCCCCCACCCCATTATCCTCATTCTTACAGCCTCGTTTGTTTGGTCAGTCTGCTCAATGTAGCAGGTAAGCAGGGCTTTCACTTTGTTCTCATCAGGTTTGTGCCATGTCTGACCTGTGCTCAGAATATCTGGTATGCCTCGGTATTGTGTTGTGCCATATCTGACCTGTGCTCAGAATGTCTGGTATGCCTCGGTATTGTGTTGTGCCATTCATGCTCTGATGAAGGCACCAGAAAACTGCTAGCAATTTTTCTAAGTACACTTTTTTTTCAAAAATCTTCCCACTTGGCATCCTTAGCTTGCTTAGCACATAATTTAAAGTGCATCATTTTATGGTTGACCTCTTCTTTCAGATGCTACAAGAGCTAACATTGTGTTCTTCCATTCTTTCTGGCTTTCTGCCATGTCTTGGCCACTTGTCTCTTGTTTCGACAAGCTCCTTGAGTTCTTCCTGCTACCAGGATGGCTGCATCCATCTCTCCTGCCTCCTATGAGGGGTGCCCTATTTGCTATGTCTGATTTTGTTAATGACGTCCTGATCTGTGTTCTCATAGCAGAATGTGTTCAGCTTGCTTTTCTGGCTTCTATTTCTGCCTTTCTCAATCAGGATGACATATGGAAAGTGATCACTTCTGTGGAATCCCAGTACACTCCACCTGCATACCAATATGAAGATGGAAGACACCAGTGCCAGGTCTATGACATTATCAGAGTCCCCTATTTGAGTGGCAATTCCGGTTACCCTTTCATCATTCAAAGCACATTAAATCGACCGACAGCAGTGCGTTCTCTAGGTCTTCTCCCTGCTTGTTGGTTATGACGTTACCCCACTGGTTGCCTCTAGTATTAAAGTCTCAGCAGAAAATGATGTTCTCCTCAAACGTGATCAGATTCTGCCATTGTTGTGTGTACACCTTCCCATTACAGGCATACACAATTACAACCATGAAAGGAATTGGGGTCTGCATCCTAATTGCATGTACCTGCAATTCTGCATTGTTCCACGCAGACTTATCAACCTCAGCTGCCACCATATTGTTTTGCACAAGGATAGCCTGCCAAAGGTTTCGTCTATTGTAGAAACAGTGAAATCCAGGGGCACTAACTGTCCTATCACCAAGAAGTGTTTCTTGCAAAATCATTACATAGACGCCACACAGTAACTTATTAAGAATGGGCCATCATTGATTTATGGAATCACAATTCCAATATGTAATGCACACATACTTTAGGCCCAGCCTATCACACTTTGACAGTTTCATACCAGCATGTTTACCTTTTCTTGTTCTCCTTCTTCAAAGTTGTCATTTAGGCTACATCTGAATACCTACTGTTGTCATTGATTTTGTTACTGAAAGTCGAAGCTGTGGATGGTTTAGACTCACATGCACTCACTCAGTTGCATGGTCCAGAACCCATTTCCACGTTAAAAACTGGCCAACTCCAGTCAATCAGCACTTCGGCATGTGGATAAACCATGAGCTTTTGATTTTCTTCATTTAAAAGCACAAGAAAATAAAATTACGCATCCTTGACAACCAGCCGGCGAAAACAGATAGCCATCTTGGGACGCACTAAAAAGCGCATCCCAACCATTTTAGAGATTTAAATGACAAGTCAAGTGACTATAGAATATAAGGTCTACAACTTTTGCTACTTTCTGTCTGGATATGTTTCCATTTTCAAAGCCTTTGATTAATCAAGACCTTCTGCAAGACAGCAGTTTGTTTTGACATTTGATTTTCTGGAGTTAATTGCTGTCCCTAGCGAATAAGTTTCATCTGTCTATTTTTTTGGTCTACGCTACTCAAGCTCTTAAATTACAGGGTTATATTTCAAAACAAATTATAGGTTGATGTTTCAAGACATAGTTACAGGATTATATGTTAAAAAAATATGTTATTTAAATACGGAGAATCATACCACAGATTCTCTCAGCCTCATCACTGTTGTCTCCACAATGATCGTAGCCATCACATTTCAATGAGCCTGATATGCACTGACCACTGTCACACTTGAAATGACCACTGTTGCTCTGGCAATCTACAATTTAAAAGATTAAACTTCACAACAACATAAAAATGCTTAGAAAAGGTACAACAAAGTCTAGTGTATAATAACTATATAGATAATATATGCTTTTAAGATGCTCTGAGTTTTATTAAAATAATTAGCTTTTTTTATCTCTCCATCTCTACTCACTTCCTCTTATTCCTCAATAGGTTCTGAGAAAAATACAAAGTGCTATTTCTTGCCCTTCTGGCAGCTTCAACCATTGTCAATTGATATTGTTACATTTCTTCTCAAATGTTGTCAGTCTGCCTTTTGTTTTTCTATCTTCGTGCTTTAAGGAAGCGCATGGCATTTTTTCTAGATAGGCAAACCATTATATTTGTATGTATCTTTGTAGCATATGGTATTTTAATAATTATGTTTGTTTAAATTAGAAGTAAGTTTTTCACATTAAAAATGTTAAGTCTAGATGACTTACTCTCAAACTGATTGAGTGAAAGACTAGACAAATGATCATGCTTTCATTTAAAGACTTAGTTGAATTCTTAACTAAATTGTTTTAATTTTAAGATACTGAGTTGAATAAGTAGTAAGTGTTTTATGACCTCATTCTTCATCTTCTACACAAATGTCCTGGTGCCTCAACCTCACACAGCAAGTTAAAAAAAAAAGTAAAGAGCCCCGTCACGCAAGTGGCATAGAGAAAAAATAGTGTTAGTGGCTATAATTTTTACAGACCTTCTGCACATGATTTGTGGGGTAATGTGGTTGGTACTATGCCCATGCCGCTTTACTTTCCCAGAAAAAAATCTGGTACCTATTTAAGGCTGGGTGAATCCAGAAGCCAATCGATCAGGATCAAACCTACCGCTTGTTCTTTGTGATCCAGTTCACTAACCACTGATTAACATAGCAAACTTTATAAAAATATCAGTACACTGACTGTATGAACATGCCACCTTAACTACACCATAACCACAGATTGACAAAGAAGTCAGTAACCTACAAGTCTTTGATGTTTTCTAGGGCAGTAACAAATGTCCTCTATTTTGCATGACTCATGCCATAGTTCTAAGAATGCCCAGTGCTGCTTGACCCACATCGATCATCTTTAATTGTTTTCCACCAAGGTGCCCTTGATCTGCCTCTTTCACTTTCTCATGTAGTCCACTGATTTGGTAGCTCTTGTGCTTGTCCTTGAATTCTCCTCAGTACATGATCTGACCAGCACCATCACATTCCTTTTCCTATATATTTCTTGGTTACTTTGTTTTAGTAGCCTACATTTTATGAAAATTTTACTTGGGTAAGTTTTATGAAATGGGAACCAGAGGATAAAAAAATTGAAGCTGGCCTAGAGAAACACTAAAAAGAACACCAAAGAATGAAGCAATAGCAGAAGGCATCAGCTCCATTGCTGAGGTTGAGAGACTCACCTTGAACAGGGATGTGTGGTGAAATACAATGCTGGTCCTGTGCTCAATATGAGTATAATATAATAACCATCTCTAAAAATATAAATAATCTCTATAATAGTAAATATTCCTCTATAAATTATGACAAATTAAAATATAAATAAAAAAACTTATTTTTTTCTAAATAAAATAATAATCTCTTCAGATCCCAAACTTAATATCAGAGATCACTGAAAATAGAGTCTAAAATGTCTGCCCTATGTGTCGTTTTCATCTTAAAATGACAATAGATGGATATGGATGGATGAACAGACAGATAGATGTAATAACCTTGATGTTTCCTTTTTCAATCATTCTCTAGCATTTTAGAGTTTAAATGGAGTGGTAGATGTGTAAAAAAGTAAAACAAACACAACAGACTTTGGGTAAATCAGGCATGGAATGTATAACTCACATCACAATACTCTTCAAAGTAGAAATAATAGTATAATCACATACAACTGAATGCTAATATGTATATTTCATGTGATTATTTTTTACTTATGCAACATACACTTTTATTTGATTACTTTTAACTTACTCCCAGATTTATTGAGCCCAATGTTTTTAAGATTATATTCTTGATTCTTTCAGTGCCATTATATGGCACATAGGGCTCGTAGAATCTCCCACCAATTCTCTCTATTCTGGGCAAGCTGTTCGATTAATGAGAGTGAGTTTATGCCTGACAATCTGGCCTCTTAAGTTTGAGTTCATTTCAGTGTTTTTTTCTATCTATCTATCTATTTATCATCCTTTCTAGCCGAAGACGGCAATAGGGTAGAACCACAATCTCAAAAAACAGGAACCTTGCATGCCAAAATGGCACATATTTCAGAGATCACTGCTTCCAAAACTTATGGCTCTGTTTCCATAACAATACTTTTTACAATAACAGCTTGTCAAGCCATCAATCAACCTACTTAGTCACCTTTTACGACATGCCTGGAAGGTCATAGTGTCACTATTCTTTACTTCCCTCATAATGAGGCCCCAGTAACACACATGAGAGTGTTTCTTTAGGTGGTCTTATTTTCCTTTGACTTGATGTTTCCAATTTTATGATTATATATCTTCAATATTTTTTCTAGCCCTAGAGGTATTACTTTCATCATCATGTTCCTTTTGGCAGTTCATGGAGAAAATGTTGTCACCTTAACTATACTATTATTATCATGGAGAAGAAACTTTCACCAAAACTCGTTTCACAAAGAAAATATTTTCACCAAAACTCTTTTCATGAAAAAATATTTTCATAAAAACTATTTTCACCAAAATTATACTATTCTATTCATGAGCATTCTATTCATTTGCACCAAAAAATACCATTCTTTTCATGAGAAAATAATTTGCACCAAAAAAATACCATTCTTTTTATGAGAAAATATTTGCACCAAAAAAATACCATTCTTTTCATGAGAAAATATTTTCACCAAAACTATACTATTATTCTATTTATCTATCTATTGACCTTTCAAGACATAGCTGGCCCATAGGGCATAAACCCAGATACTTTTTCTCTTATCTAAATTTGTATTCTAGCAGTTTTCAATCCTTGTAAAGATCTTTTATCAAATCTCGCCATTTGTCTCTGTTCTGTGCAATTAACTCTATCTCATTGAGGGAGCCGATTCCTGCTGCTCTTGCCTCTCTGATCAATGTTCTTCTCAGTGTCTCTCTGGGTCTGCCTTTTTTCTTTTACATATTGTTTCCCACATGAAAGTTTGATTTGTTATTTGGTTATTATCTCTCCTCATCACATGTCCAACATATGACCATCGTCTTTTCTTGATTACTGAAGATATTAGTGGTTGATTGGCAATTTCTCTAATTTCCTTGTTTGTTTTTAATTCGTTCCACACAATACCAAGTATTTTCCTTTGACATTTATTTTCAAATGCATTCAACTTTGTTTCTATATCTCTTGTTGTTTTCCAGCTCTCACATGTATACGTAAGGGTTGATAGTACATTTGATTTGAATAGTCTAAGTTTTGTGTTTGTGCTGATGAGTTTTGATTTCCACAACTTTTCAAGGCTTCTGAAAGACATTGCTACTTTAGCTATTCTGATTCTAATTTCTATACTTGTATCCCCTTCTCGATCAATGTGACTTCCAAGATAGATCAAGTGATTGACCTCTCCCACTGGATACTATTCTTACCATGGAGAAAATATTTTAACCAAAATTATTTTCATGGGGAAATATTTTAACCAAAATTATTTTCATGGGGAAATATTTTAACCAAAATTATTTTCATGGGGAAATATTTTAACCAAAATTATTTTCATGGGGAAATATTTTAACCAAAATTATTTTCATGGGGAAATATTTTAACCAAAATTATTTTCATGGGGAAATATTTTAACCAAAATTATTTTCATGGGGAAATATTTTAACCAAAATTATTTTCAAGGAGAAATATTTTAACCAAAATTATACTACTCTTTCCTGCTCTGGGTTAAATTTTCCAATTTTAGAGATTTTTGTTTATTTGCATTCACCCAATAAGTACTCTTTCTTCATCATCTACATTTAAAAGGATGTTAGGCAGATGTAGATCCATTATGCTTTACAGCAAGCTGTGATATTTACACCTCTCAGCCAAACTCATTCAACACAAAGACATTCGGCACATAGACATTCAACACAAAGACATTCAGCACAAAGACATTCAGCACAAAGACATTCAGCATAGCAATTTTGGATATCTAGTCAGCCCAGATGTCACAAGATGTCAAATCTTGGCCCCTTACACACGTGAGTTACTCAGGTCTTCTCTTGCTTTTTTAACATTATGTTTTGTCCTTATTCATGTCTTTCTCAATCTTCATGTAACTCTATTTCCTTTACAAGTTTCAGAAAAATACTTGTAACACATTGTGCTAGCCTTTTAAACAAAATGTCTACACAAGATACCAATTTCATTTTTTCACTTCTGATGGGCTTTTCCCCAAATATTCTTTTCAAGATTGTTTCAATAGTGTCTATATTGTACTATTTTTCACAAGATTCTCAATAGTGGACTTAATAAATGTACCATTTCCATGAGTTTCTCAATAGTGACTTATTGTACCATTTGTATGAGTTTCTCAATAGTGACTTATTGTACCATTTGTATGAGTTTCTCAATAGTGACTTATTGTACCATTTGTATGAGTTTCTCAATAGTGGTCTTTAATGTACCATTTTCATGAGTTTCTCAATAGTGACTTATTGTACCATTTGTATGAGTTTCTCAATAGTGGTCTTTAATGTACCATTTTCATGAGTTTCTCAATAGTGACTTATTGTACCATTTGTATGAGTTTCTCAATAGTGACTTATTGTATCATTTTCATGAGTTTCTCAATAGTGGTCTTTAACGTACCATTTTCATGAGTTTCTCAATAGTGGCCTTAATGTACCATTTTCATGAGTTTCACAATAGTGGCCTTAATGTACCATTTTCATGAGTTACACAATGGTGGCCTTAATGTATCATTTTCATGAGTTTTTCAATAGTGGACTTAATGTACTATTTTCATGAGTTTTTCAATAGTGGACTTAATGTACTATTTTCATCCCACTCTTATAGGCAAGGACCCATTTATTAATGTCTTTTATTTTCCTAAACATAATTTGTTATGTTTTCCAATGCTTCTTAGATATAGAGAAGTATGGTTTTATATCCGAGTCAAGGACTCTAATCTTTAAAAATTGAAAATAAAAAAGATTCTAGTAGAAAGTTACAGTGCAAAGTATACTTACTATATGTGTACATGGCAAAAGCCACCACAACACTTTCTTCAGCTTTGTGTTCACCTCTGACACGAATATAAAATCCTGCACTTGATAAATAGCCTGTACTACTAATAGCTGGACTGTTAGGCTTGGCATTCATTATCAAGTCTGCTTTAGACGTAATCCCATCATGAATTTCAAGACTCTGGTCATAAGAGCTTACCACACCTAAAATTGAATAAGAAATAAATGTGTTATCATTGTGCTTGCACCTTCACTATACTTGGACAGTGCCCATTTGTATTTCTATATCTTTTCTAAATATGCAAGATTAAACACGTTGACCCAGACTTGTACATTAAATCAACAGTATCATTGAGGGACTTAAAGGTAGATTCATAAATTTTATTCCTCTTATTTCAATCACTGTAGGAATTTTAATTTATAAATTTTGCACAGGTAAAATTGTTCAATCAATTCTTTTCATTTTCAAACTGCAGAGCTCTTTATCTCTTTATTTATTTTTATTCTCTAACAAACATCACCATCATGCAACATAAAAATAAACAGGACAAATCTGAAACAAGTGCAACGAGTCAAATACTTGGGCACAATAATAACATCTGTAAAATCATGGGTGGGCCGAGCAGAAGATGTCATCAAACAGGTCTGTGGGTTTACCAATATCAACGTTGGCGGGAATGGATACCAGTGCCTACGTCATTCAAGGGGACTTTCTCGTGTATTGTCACACTCGACAAAAAAAGTAAGGAACAGAACTCGGTCATGGTTAATGCGGTGGTCAATGGTCTCATCTGCGATAACACAGATGAGACAGATGCAGTCATTTATACAGACGGATCTGTAATACGACACCAAAGAAGTGCATGGGCATTTACAGCATGCTCGGCAGGCAGAATAGTCAAAGAAGACAGTGGTGCCTATGTCATGACCCATGAGTAGCATGACAATGAAGGTGATGGCAGTGACCAAGGCATTCAGATGGTTAGAGTCACAAGACTACACCCACGCAAGTATACTGAGTGATTCGATGAGCATGATAAAAATAAGTGGAGGCGGGCTCTGTACGCATGCAATGGGTAGAGTCATTGCAGAAGTCCAAAATACGTAAGGTTGCCTTTGTATATGTCCCTGGATAGGCGGGAGTATGGGGAAATGAAAGAGTGGGCAGGTTGGTTAGCTGCGCTGTCGTTGAGGACGGTCAACCAATGGATTGGACAGACATCATCAATGCCCTCCGAGATGTGGGAAGAGCACAGGACTTCGATAAACACAGATCCACGTCACTTCTTTGGATGATGGAGATGGGAGTTAAGATGGACACAGCCAGATATGAGAAACTTAACTAACACATTAGTGGTTTGGTCTCAAGATGGAAATTAAAAATTCAATTTGGCTCACAAATGGTTGTGAAAATGAAAGAAAACTGCTAGGAGAATGGTGGCATTCATTGGTGGTGTCCCAATATCTCCTAAGATCATATGTAGGCAGAGAGACCAAATCAGAGCCAGAAAAAATATTGCAGAAAATAATATTGAAAAAATTCACAGAAATTATAATCACCATTCTGGTTGGTGTAGGCGATCACGTCCTTCCACAATCTTCTATCTATAGTGCATCATATCAGTTCTGTTGTTGACTGTTTTCCATGCCATGACACCAAGCTATCCAGTATTTTCTCTCTTTGTCATCTGCGATCTCTCATTCCTTTTATTTTGCCAGTTGTAACCAAGTATTCCAACTTTTCACCTCTCATGATGTGCTCGAAAAATGTTGATTGTTTCTTTATGATGTTTTTTTAAGAGCTCCCTTTTTGTGCTGCCCTCTTTAAGAATTTCCTCATTGGTCTTTTTAGCTGTCCAGGGAACTTTCAACAATCTTCTAAGAAATCTCATCTCTGTGGCCTCTAATCGTCTTTTCATTTGTTTGTCTACTGTCCATGATTCGCATCCATAGGTCAGAATTGGTTCTATATAGCACCGATGAACTCTCTTTCTCACTTCTATTGACATAGATTTGTTGCATAAAATATTTTTCATTTTCTGAAATGCTATTTTGTCCTGAAAGTTTCTGCTTTTTTATTTCTGTGGTGCATCTTCCATCTGATGTTATTATTGTGCCCAAGTATTTGAAACATTGCACTTGTTTCAGATTTGTTCCTTTTTATTTTTAGGGAACAGGCAAATAATTGCAATGCTGCAGTAAAGCTGGTAGCAAGGAGCTAGTGATGGGGAGTGTTAGACACTCCAAGGTATGGTGATAGCTTTACAAAGAGGGAACACAACACAATACTACCGTTTTGGCCTGTAGCCTTCTTCAGAAAACAGGGACAATGACAACAAACGATGAAGCACAATTATCTATATCTACATGTTAGATGATCAGGTGAATGGAGAGGTGGACAGAAAAGAAGAGAAGAAAGTAGGATGTTGAAATAAGAAAGGAGGCTACATGAGGGGAGGTAGGATGAGAGTCAAGATGTGTAAGAAAGAGAGACAGGAAAAATGAGGAAGAAATAGAATGTCAATAGTACAAAGTGGATAATGTATCATATAAAACATATAAGAAAAATCAAACACTTAGCTGGGATAACTTGACTGTCCGCTGTGAAGCACTCGAGTGAATGAACTATGGACACGAGGCCTACAAAAGGATACGGGGAAATGATAGAGAGAGGAGGAGGGTTAATTAGGGGGGATGGGAGGACAAGAAAAGTCGGGTAGCCAAACTGGTGTGAAAACACTAGAAAGAAACCTCAACAGAGGCTCAGGTGAGGCATGTCAGCGACCAGACAGAGGGAGGAAGGAGGTAATAGGTCCCATAAAATTAATGGGGCCTAACAGAGAGGAAAAATCCAAACAAAGGAAATGGAGAAGCAAAAGACAAGGGGGTGAACTGGGGGATGAGCAACAGAGGTAGTCATAGGTGGGCTAAAAATAGCAGGATGGAGAGGTAGGAGGAGGGAGGAAATAATAGTCAGGGGAAGAGAAATAAGAAGGGTAAGAATAAGGTATGGGTAAAGTAGACAAGAGGAGAGGCGGTGGGTCAGGAGTGAATAGATAGAGGCGGAGTCTGAAAGAAGTGGAGTAAAGAGGGAATGAAAGCAGGAAGTAGTGCCTAGAGAGGTAGAGAAGTAGGGAAATGGAGAGACTTGAGGGGGATACAAAGTGAGGTGGAGAGAGGTAGAGAAGTAGGGAAATGGAGAAACGTAGAGAGTAGGGAAATGGAGAGACTTGAGGGGGATACAAAGTGAGGTGGAGAGAGGTAGAGAAGTAGGGAAATGGAGAAATGTAGAGAAGTAGGGAAACAGAGGGACTAGAGGGGGATACAAAGTGAGGTGGAGAGAGGTAGAGAAGTAGGGAAACAGAGGGACTAGAGGGGGATACAAAGTGAGGTGGAGAGAGGTAGAGATGTAGGGAAACAGAGGGACTAGAGGGGGATACAAAGTGAGGTGGAGAGAGGTAGAGAAGTAGGGAAACGGAGAGACTAGAGGTGGATACAAAGTGAGGTGGAGAGAGGTAGAGAAGTAGGGAAACAGAGGGACTAGAGGGGGATACAAAGTAAGGTGGAGAGAGGTAGAGAAGTAGGGAAATGGAGAAACGTAGAGAAGTAGGGAAATGGAGAGACTTGAGGGGGATACAGAGTGAGGCGGAGAGAGGTAGAGAAGTAGGGAAATGGAGAAACGTAGAGAAGTAGGGAAACAGAGGGACTAGAGAGGGATACAAAGTGAGGTGGAGAGAGGTAGAGAAGTAGGGAAACAGAGGGACTAGAGGGGGATACAAAGTGAGGTGGAGAGAGGTAGAGAAGTAGGGAAACAGAGGGACTAGAGGGGGATACAAAGTGAGGTGAAGAGAGGTAGAGAAGTAGGGAAACGGAGAGACTAGAGGTGGATACAAAGTGAGGTGGAGAGAGGTAGAGAAGTAGGGAACCAGAGAGACTAGAGGGGGATACAAAGTGAGGTGGAGAGAGGTAGAGAAGTAGGGAAATGGAGAGACTTGAGGGGGATACAAAGTGAGGTGGAGAGAGGTAGAGAAGTAGGGAAACAGAGAGACTAGACGGGGATACAAAGTGAGGTGGAGAGAGGTAGAGAAGTAGGGAAACGGAGAGACTAGACGGGGATACAAAGTGAGGTGGAGAGAGGTAGAGAAGTAGGGAAACAGAGAGACTAGAGGGGGATACAAAGTGAGGTGGAGAGAGGTAGAGAAGTAGGGAAACAGAGAGACTAGAGGGGGATACAAAGTGAGGTGGAGAGAGGTAGAGAAGTAGGGAAATGGAGAGACTAGAGGGGGATACAAAGTGAGGTGGAGAGAGGTAGAGAAGTAGGGAAACGGAGAGACTAGAGGGGGATACAAAGTGAGGTGGAGAGAGGTAGAGAAGTAGGGAAATGGAGAGACTAGAGGGGGATACAAAGTGAGGTGGAGAGAGGTAGAGAAGTAGGGAAACGGAGAGACTAGAGGGGGATACAAAGTGAGATGGAGAGATTTTATTTTTATGCTGCATGATGGTGATGATTGTTTCTTTGATATAACCATTACTTCTGTTTTCTTACTATTTAGACTGAGACCTTTCTTGTTGCTTTCTTTTACTATTATGTCTATCATTTCTTGCAGTTCATTCTCTGTCTTTGCTATTAAGACTGTCATCTGCATATTGTAAATTATTTATGTTGTGACCGTTGACTTCAATTCCTTTTTTGTCTACTATTGATCTTATAATATGTTCGTTGCAAAGTGAAAACTAAACTGGCAACAGAACACAGCCTTGTCTGACTCCTTGTTTTATATAATGGAATTGTCCTGTGATGAATTTTCCAGGAGACACATTTTCCTATGATGAAATTTATCTGTGATGTATTTTCCCAGTGATGAATTTTCATGCGATGAAATTTCCCAGTGATATTCTTTCTCTTGATGGATTTTCTGCAATATTTTTTGTCTTTCATACTTACAAATGTCTTTCATACTTACAAATGTCTTTCATACTTACAAATGTCTTTCATACTTACAAATGTCTTTCATACTTACAAATGTCTTTCATACTTACGATAGTCCTGCTGATACTTGATGACCTTCACATAAACACCACTGAATTCTGTCATTCTCTTAATAATCCAAATACAGTCACGATAGTTTCCATCTGTTGTGCTCAAAGCAATGGATCCTCCATCAGATGTTGTCACACGATCACAGCCTATTGAATATTTGTATTTTATGCATTATTATAAAACAAACAAAAACTAAAAAAAACTTAACAGATTGATGCAGCATCTATAAATAGACAAGAATATAACGAAACAGCAATACAAACAATATATACTGTTTTGAGAAATGAAAGGAATTTGAAAAAGAAATTAAGCTCAATACAAAGTTCAGAATCATAATTTATAATATTACGATCATGTCAAATCAGTACTGTTTTAAAGATCTGGAACATGGACATGCAGCCCCCCACCCCCCCCCCCCCCCCCCCCAAGATATATGTCATTTAAGACATAAATAAAATTGTAAGACTTGGAAACATCAAGCATCTTAGATTTGTACTGACATTACTTTCAGACCATGAGTCTTATCAATGTTCAGAGCAAAAGTAGAAGGATCGTTTGATGAAAAAATATATAACATGACAGAAGTCAATCTAAAATTATTATTTGTTATACTTGTATAATAAACTATAACTATTATCAGAAATATAATCTGTAAAACTGTTTAAAAATAACAAATAGTCAACTTATATGCATTAAAGGTAATAGCAAACTAGCAAAATAACAGTAAAAACTGACATAAAGTTATGTACATAAATTACTATTTTAAATAACCAAATAAAATTTTGTTAAGAATTTTATTCTAAAATACATATAAAGAATCTGATAATAGGGAGTTTGAACACAGTGCTTAAATTTCCCTATGTAATCGGACAAGCAGGTGAAATATTAATGGACACCCTCTGGGCACAGTGATGCTAGTTTAGTCATTGAAAAACTAGATATTATCTGTCTATCTATTTGACCTTTCAAGCCATAGCCAGCCCATAAGGCATAGACCCAGATACTCTTTCTCTTATCTAAATTTTTATTTTAGCAGTTTTCAATCCTTGTAGAGATTGTTTATCAAATCTCACCACTTGTCTTTATTCTGTGCAAGCAACTCTATCTCATTGAGGGAGCCAATTTCTGCTGCTCTTGCCTCTCTGATCAATGTTCTTTTCAGTGTCCCTCTGGGTCAGCCTCTTTTCCTCTTAGATATTAGAGGTTGGCATAAATATCAGCCTTAAAAATTCAGAAATTGGTGTGCTTTTCTTGTCCTGGCAATGTGAAGAGGTTCATAATAAAGAAAGTGCTTATGTGTGAGCCTTAAAGTTACCAGTGTTGTCAATAAACATATTACAGATAGAGGAGAAATGCAGGAGACATTAACTTCATGTCTATTGGAGAATTTGACAACAAATGATACATTTTAAAACTCTCAGGCTTTAAAGTTGAATAAAGTAGATGAGTTGATGTTTATTTGAGGCATATTTATGACCACTGCACCAGAGAGTTGCCTGTATACATATTCTACTTTGACCATTAAAAGACACTGAACAACTACTGGGTTGCCTTGTGTACAGTGATGTTCATTCATTTACCATAAACAATGAATCAAGCACGCAAGAACAAGAAAAATATAGGCAACTTCAACAATGATTCACAAATTATCTAAAATAAAATATAGCACATAAAAAAATATAATACTCACCCATTGTTGGTGTAGTTATAGAATTGAAGCCTAGAATTAAATACAAGAAAAGAAGTATTAATAGACTGTTTGCAATGCACTCATAATTGTTTTTGATATAGTAAAACTCTAACAAGTGTGCTAGATAAAGTGTGTCTGGTGTCATTAAAAAAAATATTGATGTGGAAGTAAAGTCCACGAATTCCATAGATAGCAAAAATAACTAAAGAGGAATGTTTAAAAAGAGCTGGAGAAACCAGAAATATCATCACAATCATAAGGAAAAGACAATCTACAAATATTTTATCATGTCATGTGTCAAGCGAATCGTGGATAGTAGACAAACAAATAAAAAGACGATTAGAGGCCACAGAGATGGGATTTCTCAGAAGAATGTTGAAAGTTCCCTGGACAGCTAAAAAGACCAATGAGGAAGTTCTCAAAGAGGCCAACACAAAAAGGCAGCTCTTAAAAAACATCAGAAAGAAGCAATCAACATTTTTCGGGCACATCATGAGAAGAGGAAAGTTGGAATACTTGGTTACAACTGGCAAAATAAAAGGAAAGAGAGATCGCGGACGACAAAAAGAGAAAATACTGGATAGCTTGGTGTCATGGCATGGAAAACAGTCAACAACAGAACTGATACGATGCACTGTAGATAGAAGATTGTGGAGGGACATGATCGTCTACGCCAACCGGTATGGCACATGATGATGATGATATAAGTAAAGTAAAGGATCCCTTCACGCCTTGCTAGGTGTATGGGGAATATGGTGTTGGTGACCATATTTTTCTATGACCACAGCACATTTTTGGGTGGTGTGGTCAGTATCACTCCAGGCCGCCTTTACTTCCCAGAAAATTTGTGGTACCATCTTTAGAAGCTGGGTGAACCCGGAGCCTTGTTAGTCTGAAAAAAAATCTGCCACTGCTGGGGATCGAACCTGGACCCTTCTGGTCAGGAAGTGAGCACACTAACCACACAGTCATTGAGGCATTGTTATATATGCTTATATTATAATAGCTTGCTTTTTATGCACATTTTTCCTTATTGCTTTGTGTGTGTCCAGAGGCTGCAGATCTTTTTCAATTTGAGTTCATTTGCTTTAAAGTTAATGCTTAATGTGTGGCACCTGCTAGATTCATCATTAGCAAGCTTTTCCCAGTCAGTTATTTTCATATCAACAGCACTTATGTAAATGTCACATTTACAGGTGTCTTTATTGCATAGAAGGGGTGCTGCCCCATTATATCTTTTGCTGAAGACTCTCTCTCTCTCTCCATATAGAATGTCATTGGGAATCCCTCCATTTTGCATTTGACACATGTGGCCTGATCATCTTGACAACGATGTAGTTTATAAATAACTCTAAAATGTTCATTTATTTCCCTATAATAAATATGGTTTCAATCATTGGTAACTGATAATTATATTTATGATTTGTGCTGTACATATTTCTGTTCTGCTTTTACAATTCGACACTGTTCTTATTATTAAATTGTTTTATTTTTTTTAACTTTGCTGACTCTCATGCAGGCTTTAACTTGTGCTTGTTGCATATTGTTTAATTAGATAAAGATATTCCATGCATGACTGAATGATTGTTGATTGAATGATTATGACAAAGAATAAACATATTTGCAAACTTAGAAAACCAATGAGTCCATTCATATTATGTTGCTCATTTTCAATTATTCAGTGCCCAGTCTTGTTCCAGACAATCAGCTATCCTTTATTCACCAATAAAATAAAACAAAACACACAACATATTTAATTAAACTTAGACTGAAAATCTTATCTTCACAATTTATGAGCTTGTGCACAGAATGCTATGTATTAATTTCTCCATACAATAAGTAAAAGTTTTATTCACGACATCTTCCTTAACTGGATAGCAGTAGCCCTTTTCCAATGGAAGAATTTCCAATGGAATTTTCAGGTGTAGTACATGGACTTCCTAACCTACAACTATACATCTCAACCTACCACGGGACTCAACAGTCTCCACTGCCTTTCAATGCTTAAACTGAGAGAATAATAAGTGAGCCCACTGTGGGTCTACGGAGGACACTGTCTTATACTGATGATATTTCTGCCTACCACCAAAGTAAAGATAGGGAGCAGGTTGCTCTCACGAACTGCAGACTGAAATTATGCATTATAGTAGATGGCACTGTTAGTCAGGAGCACTAGTAAACTTGAAAGGAAGATTTAGAGTCTGGAATGAATACAAAATGAGGCTATGTGCATCATACTTGGATGAATGAAAGCCCCATTAATCAGGGTGAAATGGTAACCACTAGATTTTCAAACCATTCTTCTTCTTCTTCTTCTATCCTTCCTCTATTGCCGTTGGCGTCGAGGGGAGAAACAATCTGCGATTCTTTGCTCTTCTTCAAACCATTGGAATCAGAATAATGATGACCCATGCACATGTCTACCTCTGAGTCAGTGCTGATGTCCAACATCCACTGCACAGTAAGATTTGGAGGAGAAAGGGTGGCAGGGTCAAAAGAGGAAAATCATGGATGACATGGGAACATTCAGCTTTGGGATGAGTGGATACAGATGTAAGAAGAGTGCTGTATGTCTTTTACTGTTTACTTTGAACAGAAAATGCAGACAACAAAACCCTGTGGTTGTTGCCGCAGTGGTACAGGCCTTGATCTATGTGAATTCACCTCAGGGTTCACCAGTCATCTACACTGATGAATCTGTTATTCTCCACAGTCAGAGCTCATGGGCTTTTTGCCCACAGTAAAGAAGGAGTGTAATGCTTTTGTGGTAACTACAATTAGTTTGAACAAGAGACCATTGCAGTTACTAAAGTGATGGCCTGGCTACAAACACAATCTTTTGCTCATGTACGTTTTCTGAGTGATTCAAGCATGCTCAGGAAAATCTAAAGGTGCTAGACATGAAAACAGTGGTTGTTGTCACTAAAGAACTCAGGACTGACTGGGATCTGTTTTGTTTTCTTCCCTGAACACTTGGGCATAAGTGGAAATAAATCAGCAGACAGCTTGGTAGACGTGCAAAGGACTGGGCTGGCATTCTGAATGTACTCAGGGAGGTAGAATAAGCTAATAATTTAATCAATCATCATGAATTTACAACCATGACTGCACCAAAATCAGGTCAAAATTGGTGATGGCCATAAAGGAGCACTAAGTGGGTATTACTTTATGACCATGTTAAGAGAAGGGAACAGCTGGAATATGTTGTAACAACTGGAAAAATTTATGGAAGACGAGATAGATTGAAACAGAGAGAAATGATTAAGACAATTTCATTGAATGGTTTGCTCATCATCATGTGCCATACTGGTTGGTGTAGGCGATCATGTCCTTCCACAATGCATCATATCAGTTCTGTTGTTGACTGTTTTCCATGCCATGACACCAAGATATCCAGTATTTTCTCT
This sequence comes from Megaustenia siamemsis, assembly GCA_032433765.1. Classification (NCBI taxonomy): domain Eukaryota; kingdom Metazoa; phylum Mollusca; class Gastropoda; order Stylommatophora; family Ariophantidae; genus Megaustenia; species Megaustenia siamemsis. Next base: position 67,042,811 of record JAVIAB010000106.1, on the reverse strand, counting down.
CTTTCTCATCTGCAATCTCTCTTTCCTTTTATTTTGCCAGTTGTAACCAAGTATTCCAACTTCCCTCTTCTCATGATGTGCCAGAAAAATGTTGATTGTTTCTTTCTGATGTTTTTTAAGAGTTCCCTTTTTGTGTTGACCTCTTTGAGGACTTCCTCATTGGTCTTTTTAGCTGTCCAGGGAACTTTCAACATTCTTCTGAGAAATCCTATCTCTGCGGCCTCTAATCGTCTTTTCATTTGTTTTGTCTACTGTCCATGATTTGCTTCCATAGGTCAGAATTGGTTCTATATAGCACCGATGAACTCTCTTTCTCATTTCTATTGACATAGATTTGTTGTATAAGATATTTTTTCATTTTCTGAAATGCTGAAATGAATGGTTTGCTAGGAAATCAATAAGAGAACTGATAAACAGCTGTAGAGGTAAACAGTTTTGGGGAGACATGATCCCCTGTGCCAAAAGACATGTTTAATGATGATGCAGGTTGTTTTTGATTTGAAAATATAAAGATATAATAATCTTTCTCTGCCTTTTTACCATGTCCACCAACTATTTGGGTGTCCAAAGGTTATTTTAAAAATTGATGTATCAAAACGCAAACAGATTGTTGATATCTTACTGGTTCTAAACTGGACCTGTGCTCTGAATCCAAGATAGCTAGAACTCCCTGAAGTAGTCTCTCCAGTGTAGAATTTCATGGTCATTAACTGACCCCTGGAGGTAATGAATGGTCGAGAATTTGATCCAGTAATTCTGTTAGCATTGCTGGCACCCTCAAACTGAAAATTGTTACAAATATAGAAAACATGGTCTTAGGTTGAATGAATTGCGCCTCAGCAAGAAGGATGCAAAACCTTCAGGGTCATATGCCACTTATAACGCTGTTATTTATCACCAATATTTTAGTTGTATTATTTATTTATTCATTTAATAAATATAAATGTTTGTATGATTTATGTCATTGAGTTATTTGGGGGTCATCATCATTGCACTCCGAACATGTCCATAGGTGCTCAGATCCCCTCCTCAGCAAGTCTCGCAGTGTTCAGCATCTGACGACTACAGTTCTGTGTTGATAAGTCTTCTTATACGGCCACTAAGTTTCTCATTTCTGGCTGTGCCCATCTTAACTCCCATCTCTTTCATCCGAAGGAGTGACGTGGACTCATGGTTGTCCAAGTCCTGTGTCCTTCCCACTTCCTGGAGGGCATTGACAATGTCTGCCCTATCCATTGGTTGACCTTTCTCAACAACAGTGCGGCTAGCCAACCTGTCCGCTCTTTCATTTTCCCATACTCCCACATGTCCTGGGACATAGACAAAGGTGACCTTACATATTTTTTATTTATGTAAGGTACATTAAAATTTGGTAGAAGAAGTTATGTCTTAAAAATGAATAATGTAATGTTGTTCAAAATTGAATATTTTACACCAGAACATATTAGATGATTATTAAAAACTACCAAATAATAATAAAAGTACAGAAATAAAAATCGAATGATAAATGTATGTAATGTCTACTTTTCCTTTTAGGCTATGGACGAACAAAGCAGGTAGTTGCTGAAACTCCATGCGATAGCTTGTAGAGCAACGACAAAATCTCTTCATTTAGCTCTGTGTGTGTGTGTGTGCGTCCATCCTTTACTGGGTGCTTCCCATTTTGAATCTGCATCGATGCTCCCTGCCAAGTTATCTTTGAGTTCTAATAAAGGTTCCTGTACCACTTCTAGGCTGTTGCTTCTGTTCACTTACAAATTTGTGCATTTTCTGTTTGTTCACAACTGTTCCTGGCATGCTCTATAGTTGGGATGACCTAGGTCACAATAACTAAAAAGAGGCACTTCAGCTGCCAGTCAGGAAGGTCACTAGGCCAGTGTTTCTAACCTACATTTAGGAGTGCTGTCTATGCATACTATCATTAACTTTTTCAGCCTTCATGGAGTTGTCATTCTATAAAAACAATTACTATTTATATACAATGCTGGGTAATCTTAACTAGTCATATATTTTGACACCAATTTAATATTTGCATTTCTATCCCTGTTGTTTCAGTTCATCTCACAAATTTGCTAAAATAACAATGAATAACAAGCTGAGACATTGGAACCTAGAATTCATGTAATCTAATCCATTGTTCTATATCTGACAGACACCAAATCAATATCTAATTTCGTCATTCATTTTCCTCTCAGGCCAAAGAAACACTTAGGACAAAAGTGATAGTTCTCCACGACTGATGATCTGTTGCTAGTTCTTGAAATTTTTGGTTGTTTCTTAGACCTGTGGTTCAGCCTTCCCTAGTAACTGTTCTGCATAGTGACTCTCTTGGTCTACCTTGTTTTCTTTTACCAGATGGTTTCCACATGAGTGCCTGATGGAAATGTCTTTCTTCATTCATTTTCAGAACATGACCTACGTATTTTCGATGTCTTTGTCTTATAAAGCTCAACATGTATTCTGTTCTGAATCGTCTCTTATCTCCTCGTTTGAAATGCATTCTTTCCAGCATATTTTTGAGATCCTAAAAAAATATTTGTTTTCAAAGGCATTTAATTTTCTAATTAATTCTTGGTGGATTTCCAACTTTCACATCTGTATGTTTGCACTGGTATCACACAAGTGTTGAACAGTTTAAGTTTCGTTCGTTTACTGAGAACTTTAGATCTCCAGTTGTTTGTCAGTTTGTTGAAAGGATTTGATGTGTGAGATGTATAATAATAGCTAATACAATTAATAACTCAGCAGTTTTCGTGAATAATTTTATTACTGCAAGCAATTTGATGGAAAGTTAGACAAAATAAACTGCTGGATATATTATCCTTACTTGAAGCTACACAACCAATTCTTGAAGTATATTTTGTTTTATTTTCTATCTTCTCTGACTCTGAATATGAACAAAGTTAAAAGAATGTCCCTTTAATTTCTTCTTGATATGACAAATATCACACTTTAAGGTTCTTGACTACAGAACAAGAAGACAATTTGATGTCCCATTAATTTCTTCTTCATGTGGCCTATATCATACTTTGAGTTTCTTGACAAGTACAAGAAAATCAACAAGTGAAGTGCTAAAAAAAAATTATGACTTTATACACACATCATCATCATCATCAATGAGTGCCTTCTCCGATATATATATATATATATATATTATATATATATATATATATTATATATATATATATATATATATATATATATATAAAGAAAGAAATAAACAAACAAAATCATCTTTCTAAACTAAGCGTTAAAAAATGTTTTTTGTTTTTGCACACCTATATCTCAGGTGAAATCCCAAGGGACTGAATTTTGTGTGAATATATCACTTTTACCTACATTCCACATTGGCAGCTGTGTGCTCAGGTGTCCCTAGCTATACAGGCAAATGCTCTCGGACTTCATGGATATTTTTATCATCGAGTATTTTAAAGTTTGAAAGTTACAGACTTTCATTATTAGATGCTTACGCAGAATAAAAAGATGGAAATGGCAGGACAAATTCACTAACATAGAATTATGGAAATGTACCAGTCAAACACCAGTGGATAAAGAGATACAGCGAAGACAATGGCACTGGATAGGACACACATTATGGAAGCCAACTGAGAGTATTACACAACATGCCCTTTTTTTGGAATCCCCAGGGGAAAAGACAAAGAGGAAGACCAAGGAATTCTTGGAGAAGACAGATAGAAGCAGAGATGAAGATGATGGGGAAGACATGAAATGATCTAAAAAGAATGGCAAAAAACAGAACGACTTGGAAAGTGTTTGTTGAAGACATATGCTCCACTGGGAGCTAAAAAGGTAGAAGAAGAAGAAGATTGTAAAGTTTATTTTAGATTTTTTTTCATATTAATTTTTGTCCAGGCAGGGGCCATTTTTTTAGTCCATCTTTTTGATTTTCAACTTCCAAGAGGTCTTTAATGTGCTTAGAATCCATACAAGACCTCCCATTTTTTGCCATTATCCGAGAGGTCCAGACATCATATCTCACTACCCTGAGAATAGGGAAGGGGTAAAGCCACAAAGAAACCTCAGATTCTCTCTCTCTCTCTCTCTCTATATATATATATATATATATATATATATATATATAGCCTTTGGCATCTTGACAGACAGTTGGTAGTAAGCAATCATGATGAGTCAGTAGTTTGGTAAAGCATTAGTGTCTCATACTGGGTGCTACATTATTGAACATCTTTTCTCGTGGCTGAATTTGTCAGTACTGGACAGACCGAGCAAGGTGTACCTGTGGTACCCGGCATTGCCTCCTTTCTCTTGCACAATTTTTTATCTTCTGAATTTGACATCAACACTGTCTCAAAAGTTACTGTGCCAATTTTTATGTTTGCTCTCTACTTTTGCTACAATCCACAGCCACATTCTCCCAGATCCTTTCACTTATAGAAAATTCCCTCAAGGAAGCCCTGCAAACATCCTTATATCTCAGAACTAGTCTGCCCTTTGGTCTCTTTCCGTCCCTAAGTTCGCCATAAAATACTTGTTTGAGAATACGATTGTTTGTCATTCTTCTTACATGGCCCAGCCACCTTAGTCTACGAATCCTAGGTGTTGCCATGATCAATGGGAGTTTAGCTTGTTATATCAATCTATTGACCTTTCGAGCCATAGCCGGCCCATATGGCGTAGACCAAGATACTCTTTCATTTATCTGAATTTCTATTCTAGCAGTTTTCAATTCTTTTAAAGATATTTTATATCTTGCCATTTGTCTCTGTTCTGTGCAAGGAGCTCTATCTCATTGAGGGAGCCGATTCCTGCTGCTCATGCCTCTCTCATCAATGTTCTTCTCAGTGTCTCTCTGGGTCTTCCTCTTTTTCTCTTACCTGTTGTTTCCCACATGAGGGCTTGCTTTGCTATTCAGTTATTATCTCTTCTCATCACATGTCCAACATATGACCATCGTCTTTTCTTTATATATATTTATATAATTTATTTATTTTAATTAAATAAATTTCTCCGCCGCCTATGATATAAAATCTTTCTAAAATATAAATCAAACCCAGCACCTTCTTGCCCAGAGGCTGATGTCTTACATCTAGACCACCTAAATCCGTGTTAAAAAACATAAACAGAACATAAAAACATAAAATACAAATAGAATATGGCAACATTTACTAACCTCTAAGAAAGAATTCTGGATGAGTGACCAATCATCAAACGAAAGAACAATGATCTGATATTGTTTGTCAGCTCGGAAGTTATATGTATAGTACTCGCCATTTTTAACATATGGACTAGGAAAATATGGGCTGCTGAAATAAAGGTCAATATCTGGTCCAATAGGGCTCTGTTTTATTTCTTCCATTTTTTCTGAAAAAGAAATAATATGTATCCTTTACACTTCTACTTAGGTAATTTTTAATAATTTTAAATTACAATTTCTTCAATCTTTACAATCAATTTGTATAAAATTCAAATCTCTCTCTCTCTGCGATCAGGACTCAATCAGAGCAGGATCCCAGACTCTCACATGAAGTCAGCTGTCAGGTTAAGTGTGTTGATCGCCCCCACAGACAGAATATCACAATTAGAGCCCACCAGATCCACTCTGATTGAACACCCGTTAAAACATTGCACTGTGTTCTGCGCCGGTGGCCCAATGCATCCGACTTCAGCCAGCATTTTATTCAGGTTAGCTTGTCCCCAATCGTCGGCCCTTCCAGGTTTACGAGCACCATCTGCCCGAGTCACTAGAGGTGACTAACACAGACATGCGCACACAGAGATATGAGATGTGACAAACACAGACATGCACACAGCGATACGAAGCATGACTAACACTGACACACATCAATATATATGACACATGACTAACATAGGCATGCACATAAAGATATGTCTGACATGGACATGCACACACAAAGATATGAAATTCAAATCAAATCTCAAATGCAGAGGAATGTTACTTAATCCTGGCCTGTTAAAAAAATTCAAGTTTAAATATTCAGACATGGCACAGAATTGTGTTGGACACAACATTCAGATGAGTTGTCCCAGGAGTTCAATACCATTGTCCTATACATTAGCTTTTTTTAAAATAAAAAAATATATTTTTTCACTTGGGACTATGTTTTATATATTATGACTTCATATTAAGTAGAAGGTGTTCTGAAGTTTAGAAACACACATAATATATGCTATGAAACACTGGGTTTGTTTGTAATTTATAGAGATGTGCATTCAACTTGCAATGCTCTCTTTTGAGTCTGAATACTGTAATCTGTCATCTTCAGGTACAGTTTTAGTAGGAGTGATTTCTACTGTTTGTCCTTTGTTGCCTAGTTTTATTTATATTTTCTCTTTTTATTGTTTTGACCTCTTTAAAAGATATTTTATGCCAGAAATATATATTTTAATTACTCTCTTTGTTAATTTGTTGGCTTTCTCCTATACTGGTATGCCACATTTGGAAGGGGTTCACAAGATTACTGATTTTTGTTTCTTGCCATTCAACATTTATTTTTAGTAGTAGCCTCCGTCAGTCATAGTTGACTATGGATTTTTCAGCGCCCCTAGAAATGTTATTTTTTTCTTTTCTTTGCTTTCATCATGTATTCTCTTTTTCTCTATGAATCTGTCTGCTTCTTGTTTGAGGTGAACCTTTAGAGTGTGTTTCTAGAGATTGTGGTCTGCAGCTTTGTCTTCCCATACTGCAGGGTTTATGTTCAGTCTTCATGTCACGTTTACACACATCTACACATTATTATTTAACTTCTAGTGAAACCCCTGCAAACTGATGGGTTTTTTTCAGGGACTGAACTTTATGCAAACACCTTTTTTGTTCCCAGTGAACACTGGTAGTATTGGTGAGTACACCTTGAGCTACACGTACATCTTGAGTCACAAGCTCCAACTTCAGATGTATTCATATTTTTATCTTCGAAAGTATGAAGCTTTAGGTGTCATTTTTCTAACAATTTTGCCCTTACAGCAGCTGTTTGATCTACTCTTTTCAACTTTTAATTGCCTAGGGTTCTTAAACATGTGAAGAGTGTACATGGGACCTATTGTTTTTCCCCCCATCCAAGAGGGCCAGACATCAGACCTCACTACCAAGAAATCAGGTTTCCATACAGATTCAAAGAGAAAAATGTCCACTGTCTGACATGGGATTCAAACCTGAGACTCTTTTGTCCAGAAGTCAACAATCTACCTTGACCCCAATCACATACTTTTATATACAATGTTGTCAGTTCATGAAGTATTAAACTTCACCATACTAGGTCACAGCACTTGGAAGTGAGCAGGATATTTAGTGCATTTTCATCACCGTTAATACCTTCCCCAGCTCAGTCAGCTAGGTGTCTGTTTCTATTTTCAGTTGGAATCAGCTGGAGAGCCTTGTGCTGGAAATGAACCCATAATAACTTATTAACCAGCCAAGCGAGCTAACCACTCTGCCATTGAGGCTCTTATTACTTATATTACCAATATTGCAATAACTCACTAATTACACATTTTCACAAGTTGACTAGAAAATCTAGATTGTCCTTTCAAGCTGAAGACCGCACATAGGACAGAAAATCTAGATTGTCCTTCCAAGCTGAAGACAGCACATAGGACAGAAAATCTAGATTGTCCTTCCAAGCTGAAGACAGCACATAAGACAGAAAATCTAGATTGTCCTTCCAAGCTGAAGACAGCACATAGGACAGAAAATCTAGATTGTCCTTTCAAGCTGAAGACAGCACATAGGACAGAAAATCTAGATTGTCCTTTCAAACTGAATACAGAACATAGGACAGAAAATCTAGATAGTCCTTTCAAACTGAATACAGCACATAGGACAGAAAATCTAGATTGTCCTTCCAAGCTGAAGACAGCACATAGGACAGAAAATCTAGATTGTCCTTTCAAGCTGAAGACAGCACATAGGACAGAAAATCTAGATTGTCCTTCCAAGCTGAAGACAGCACGTAGGTCAGAAAATCTAGATTGTCCTTTCAAGCTGAAGACAGCACATAGGACAGAAAATCTAGATTCTCCTTTCTCTCATTGCCGCAGTTTTAAATTCATTCCATGGTATATGAATGAGACACAGCAAGTTCATTGTAGAATCAATGAGGATGTGAGAAGAAATAGCCAGGGAATCACAAAGCAGGTGCTTAAATAGGAATTAATAGGAAATAAAAAAAGTGGCCAACTTCATAAGACACAGAGAAGAGCACTGACATGAGAAGCAAAAAAAGCAAGCATATACTCTGTATAGCTTATTGATATTGAAAATCTCACAAGAATAGGGACTTTTAGAAAGATATTCTATGAGCCTTTTCTGACAACACTAGAGAGATGTTAAATGGGAGATGTATTTGAAGCAGTGATTAGATGAAGTTAACATTTTTATACTGGGTAAAGGCTCTGCATCTGCTGAAGAATGAAAAAAATTTAATATCAAATGCAGAAAGTCAAGAATATTCAACTAATCAAAACTATAATAATGCTCAGAAACATAAAGAACACCACACAAGACAACCAAAGACAGAATGGGTGTATAGAATATATACATTGAGTTCATCTTCATCATCATCCTACAGCTGTGGTGGTACCTTGGTTGACTTTGTCAATCTTCTTCATTTCTTTCTCTCTCTCTCTCTCTCTCTCTCTCTCTCTGCGATCAAGACTCAATCAGAGTAGTATTCCAGACTCTCTCATGAAGTCAGCTGTCTGTTTAAGTGAATCGTTTGCCCCATATAGTTTCTTTTCCAGGTAGGTGGGTGTGGACCACATTGCTCTTCTCAAGACTGTGTACTGGAGGCAATCCTTTAGAACATGTTCTGTAGTCATATTGCCCCGTGTACAGTGGCATAGGCTGGTTGTACCTATTTTGAATTTGGTGAACATGTGATTTCTCATTCTATTGTGGCCAGTGCAAAGGCGAAGTATGATGACTTGATCCCTCCTTGATAGTTGGTGGTATCCGTCACTCTCGTTATGCTTTGGGTGTTCTTGTTTCCATTTTTCATGATACTGACCTTTGAGGATGGATTTGGCTTTATCATAACTGAACGGATGGTTCTCTTGTGGTAATCTCCCTCCCTCTTTAGCTAATTTGTCTGCGCGTTCGTTCCCGTGTATATTACAGTGTGATGGTATCCACTGAATGACTACTCTCTGGAAGTTATTGCATAGTTGGTCCAGGGTTGTTCTTAAGTCATCTAGTTCATTGTTCTTGGGGCTTTTTAGAGCTGATGGTATTGACAGTGCATCAGTCAGAATCACCAATTTATTGTGCATGTTATTTTTGTGTTGAGTAGCCAGTGTTGCAGCATCTCTGATAGCCTCAGTTTCTGCTTTAAAGTTGTTTGAGAATTTCCCAGTAGCTATTGACTTGGTGATCTCATCCTGATTATTCAGTGTCAAGAACACACCTCCCCCTCCATTTCTGATGGCATTTGTAGCAGAGCCATCTGTGTATATGTGGGACCAAGAGTCCTGTGGGTAGGTATCGTGTATGTGTTTTTCTGCTACGTGTTTTCTTTCTGTGTCTTTTTATTTATTTATTTCTATCTTAGTCATTCTTTGGGACTCTGCAAAGTCATGAACTATCCATTCTTTGATGTTATCTTCCCATCTCTTTTTCTGCCTATCTCTCCTTCTTGCTCATTTCACAGTTCCTTGTAGAATTGTTCCACTAGGCCACAGGTTTGAGATATGTCACTAAACCAATTAATTTTGCATTTCTTCAAAATAGTCAAAAGGTTGTTATGTACTAAATTTAATAATAATAAGGAATGTCCTTTGCAGAACATTGCATTCACCACAGCCCATCTGGAAGAATCTGTCTCTAGCCAGATCTCCCACTTCTGTTATCCTGTTCAAGGTCTCTTTATTGTCTTAAAATCACCTTCTTCTTGGTCTGCTCCTGATGCATTGCCCTGGAACCATGCATTCCATTATTGTTGTTTCCAGCATATTGTATCATTTTGCGTGACCATAATATTTTAATTTCATCAATAGAATGGTGTTTATAAGCCAGTTCTTGCTAATATTTAAGTTTGTTAATATGTCTTCATTGCTTTTTTTCATGATCCATCTTCTTCTGCAATGATGGCTCATTCAGACTCCAGACTCTCTCATGAAGGCAGCTGTCTGTTTCAGTGATTCAGTTGCCCCATAGAGGTTCTCTTCCAGGGAGGTGGGTGTGGGCCACATTGCTCTCCTCAAGCCTGTGTACTGGGGACATTCCTGTAAAATGTGTTTTGTTGTCATGTTATCCAAGATATGCTGACATTGGCTGGTAGTTCCTATTTTGAGTTTGGTGTACATGTGATTTCTCATTCTGTTGTGGTCAGTGGTAGGCAAAGTATGATGACTTGATCCTTCCTTGATAGTTGGAGGTATCCGCCTATCTCGTTATACTTTGGGTGTTGTTTCCATTTGTCATAATACTGGCCTTTAATGATGGATTTGGTTTCATCATAGCTGATTGAATAGTTTTCATTATCCAAGGTATCTTAACTCTTTCCGTACGTTTCGCCGCACTGTGCACCACGCTCAATTTAATTAGTGTGAGCGCCATCACACCATATTCTTTTTACGTATATTGTATCATTTGAATATGGGTGAAATTGATACCTTGTTCAATTATCTAAACATTTATATATAATATGTCATATGTTAGATAAATATAATTATGTAGATTGATTCTTAAAACCATGAACAATTTTGTGTCTGAAATCTCTTCCATTGCATCGATAAAAACTTTCCGTACGGAAAGAGTTAAAGATTTTTTTTCTAGAACTTTGTTATAAATTAATTGATTTTCTCCCTTGCTGTTTGTGAGATTGTCCATGACTCACAACCATATGTTGCTATTGGAGAGATACATGCCCCCCATAATTTTAATTTTGCTGCCTTGCTGGTATTGTGCCATGTGTTCTCCAAGGCATTTAATTTTTGTGCTGCTATTGCTAATCTTTTTTTATCTCTTTCTGGCAATCCCCATTGTTGGTTACTACAGATCCCAAATATTCATACTTTGTAACAATTTCAAGTTCTTCACTGAGTTTATTTGTATACAAGTATATCAATTGTTCATGCTAATAATTAACAAATATAACAAATATTCAAGCTCAATTTTCATGCAAGTGGTGAAGAAGAGGGAAGACAACCCGGTACTAAATAAATGTCATGCTGAAGTCTTATGTGTTTGGCTGAAAGGTGCAAATATCACAGTTATACTCCAAAACACAATGTGATGCAGACACGCCCACTTAACCACCTTTTAGGGGTGGATGATGAAGAGGTATACTCCTTTAGTCATCAGGTGAATGCAAGTAGGCAAGCAATAGAAGTGGTCACTAATTGTTCATAAAGTAAATTTAATAAATTGTTTATAATAATAATAATGAGAATAGGCTTTCTATCTCAAGAGATAAATCAATGAGTCAAAGTAGGCCACTCAAGAGTGAACTCAGCATTTGTTATGACTGAATAGATCTGTTCTAGAATGATAGTCAAACCATATAAAGTATATATTTAGATATTGAGGCTGACGCTGATGCTTTTCCTGCATCTTCTCTTTTCTTGCCTTGTGTTCCCATTTGTCCATGATTTTCATATCACTTTTTACAGATGCTTACCAATTCTGTCTATCTATGGCACTTTTCATTTAAATAATGTTACTGGTTATAATGAACTGCATCACGAAAGAATAAGTTATTTAATTTAAAATGAATATACAGTCAAATGAAACACATTTCTGACATACCCATAGAAGTAAGCCGCAATCTCATGTTGATGTTACGATTGTATCTCATGCCACAAGCGATAACATTTAGCTGCTTGGATTGACTTTTATATGAACTTATGTCATTAAATTTTGAAATTGTCCTGAATGTTTGGTTCTTATAATCAGGATCAAACAGGTAAAAATTTACACAGCTAAAAGAAAACAATAGATTAATATTAATAAACATAAAAATATAACAAAGCATGATTAATTAAATAAAAATCAAATATGTTTAAAGCTGTATCACAAATGAAAATATTCACAAATGGATACAAAAGCAAACAGAGTACATAACAACCTTTTGACTATTTTGAAGAAATGCAAAATTAATTGGTTTAGTGACATATCTCAAACCTGTGGCCTAGCGGAACAATTCTACAAGGAACTGTGAAATGAGCAAGAAGGAGAGATAGGCAGAAAAAGAGATGGGAAGATAACATCAAAGAATGGATAGTTCATGACTTTGCAGAGTCCCAAAGAATGACTAAGATAGAAATAAATAAATAAAAAGACACAGAAAGAAAACACGTAGCAGAAAAACACATACACGATACCTACCCACAGGACTCTTGGTCCCACATAAACACAGATGGCTCTGCTACAAATGCCATCAGAAATGGAGGGGGAGGTGTGTTCTTGACACTGAATAATCAGGATGAGATCACCAAGTCAATAGCTACTGGGAAATTCTCAAACAACTTTAAAGCAGAAACTGAGGCTATCAGAGATGCTGCAACACTGGCTACTCAACACAAAAATAACATGCACAATAAATTGGTGATTCTGACTGATGCACTGTCAATACCATCAGCTCTAAAAAGCCCCAAGAACAATGAACTAGATGACTTAAGAACAACCCTGGACCAACTATGCAATAACTTCCAGAGAGTAGTCATTCAGTGGATACCATCACACTGTAATATACACTGGAACGAACGCTCAGACAAATTAGCTAAAGAGGGAGGGAGATTACCACAAGAGAACCAACCGCTCAGTTATGATAAAGCCAAATCCATCCTCAAAGGTCAGTATCATGAAAAATGGAAACAAGAACACCCAAAGCATAACGAGAGTGACGGATACCACCAACTATCAAGGAGGGATCAAGTCATCATACTTCGCCTATGCACTGGCCACAATAGAATGAGAAATCACATGTTCACCAAATTCAAAAATAGGTACAACCAGCCTATGCCACTGTACACGGGACAATATGACTACAGAACATGTTCTAAAGGATTGCCTCCAGTACACAGTTTTGAGAAGAGCAATGTGGTCCACACCCACCTACCTGGAAAAGAAACTATATGGGGCAAACGATTCACTTAAACAGACAGCTGACTTCATGAGAGAGTCTGGAATACTACTCTGATTGAGTCTTGATCGCAGAGAGAGAGAGAGAGAGAGAGAGAGAGAGAGAGAGAGAGAGAGAGAGAGAGAGAGAGAGAAAGAAATGAAGAAGATTGACAAAGTCAACCAAGGTACCACCACAGCTGTAGGATGATGATGAAGATGAACTCAATGTATATATTCTATACACCCATTCTGTCTTTGGTTGTCTTGTGTGGTGTTCTTTATGTTTCTGAGCATTATTATAGTTTTGATTAGTTGAATATTCTTGACTTTCTGCATTTGATATTAAATTTTTTTCATTCTTCAGCAGATGCAGAGCCTTTACCCAGTATAAAAATGTTAACTTCATCTAATCACTGCTTCAAATACATCTCCCATTTAACATCTCTCTAGTGTTGTCAGAAAAGGCTCATAGAATATCTTTCTAAAAGTCCCTATTCTTGTGAGATTTTCAATATCAATAAGCTATACAGAGTATATGCTTGCTTTTTTTGCTTCTCATGTCAGTGCTCTTCTCTGTGTCTTATGAAGTTGGCCACTTTTTTTATTTCCTATTAATTCCTATTTAAGCACCTGCTTTGTGATTCCCTGGCTATTTCTTCTCACATCCTCATTGATTCTACAATGAACTTGCTGTGTCTCATTCATATACCATGGAATGAATTTAAGACTGCGGCAATGAGAGAAAGGAGAATCTAGATTTTCTGTCCTATGTGCTGTCTTCAGCTTGAAAGGACAATCTAGATTTTCTGACCTACGTGCTGTCTTCAGCTTGGAAGGACAATCTAGATTTTCTGTCCTATGTGCGGTCTTCAGCTTGAAAGGACAATCTAGATTTTCTGTCCTATGTGCGGTCTTCAGCTTGAAAGGACAATCTAGATTTTCTGTCCTATGTGCGGTCTTCAGCTTGAAAGGACAATCTAGATTTTCTGTCCTATGTGCTGTCTTCAGCTTGAAAGGACAATCTAGATTTTCTGTCCTATGTGCTGTCTTCAGCTTGGAAGGACAATCTAGATTTTCTGTCCTATGTTCTGTATTCAGTTTGAAAGGACAATCTAGATTTTCTGTCCTATGTGCTGTATTCAGTTTGAAAGGACAATCTAGATTTTCTGTCCTATGTGCTGTATTCAGCTTGAAAGGACAATCTAGATTTTCTGTCCTATGTGCTGTCTTCAGCTTGGAAGGACAATCTAGATTTTCTGTCTTATGTGCTGTCTTCAGCTTGGAAGGACAATCTAGATTTTCTGTCCTATGTGCTGTCTTCAGCTTGGAAGGACAATCTAGATTTTCTGTCCTATGTGCGGTCTTCAGCTTGAAAGGACAATCTAGATTTTCTGTCCTATGTGCGGTCTTCAGCTTGAAAGGACAATCTAGATTTTCTGTCCTATGTGCTGTATTCAGTTTGAAAGGACAATCTAGATTTTCTGTCCTATGTGCTGTCTTCAGCTTGAAAGGTACAATCTAGATTTTCTGTCCTATGTGCTGTATTCAGTTTGAAAGGACAATCTAGATTTTCTGTCCTATGTGCTGTCTTCAGCTTGGAAGGACAATCCAGATTTTCTGTCCTATGTGCTGTATTCAGCTTGAAAGGACAATAGATAGATAGATCACATTGAACTTGACACAATCTCTTTCAACTGTGAGCTGCTCACTCTTTATAGCCCAAACCTTTTGTACGAGGTGCGTGAACCTTTCAATTGTCATTATGGTAAGTTTATTGTCCATAACAAAAAGCAAAAATAAGGGACTCAGCCTTAATAGTAGAAAGGCAGAAGTAATGGTAACAACAAAGAAAAAGACATCACCTTAGTGCAAAATAAAGACAAGTGGAACAATATTAAAACAATTAAATGAATTTAAATATTTGGGAACTTTGTTAACCTCAGATGGAAGATGTACAAAAGAGGTGAGATGCAGAATGGCTCAGGCAAAAGTGGATTTCCAAAACATGAGGAAGATACTATGCAATCCATTTTTGATAATAGAAACAAGAAAGAGTTCTTAAATGTTATATACAGCCAGTCTTAACATATGGATGTGAATCATGGACAATAAGACAAAAGACAAGAAAATCACTGGAGGCAGTAAAATGTTGTTTATAGAAAAATATTGAGAATACCATGGACAGCTAAGACGAGTAAAGAAAATGTTCTGAAAGAGGCCAAAATTAAAAGAGAGCTAATTTCCAATATTAGGAAGAAGCAATCATCATTTTTTGGCTATATAATGATAAGAGAACAGCTGGAACATATTGTAACAATTGAGAAAATTGAAGGATGAAGAGATAGAGGGAAGCAAAGAGAAAAGATACCAGACAGCTTAAGAGAATGGCTTGGCAGAAGGCCAACAACAGAAATAATAAATAACTGTCAAGATCGAAAGTTGTGGAGAGACATGATCATGAACGCCAGCAGGCTTAGTACTTGATGATGGTGATACTTTAATATGCATCAATATTGTTATATGTTTTTATATGTTTTCACAATGATTATTAACATTTATACATATATTAACACACATCACACTCTGTTCACATATGTATTTTAACACTTTTTTGTAAATATTTTTATTATTCTTGTAAATTAATTTTTTTTTAAATGTATTTTTAGATTATACTCTTTTCGGTTTCTTTGCATCAGAATTTTGCTGCATACTATAGTAACTTCATTAAAAAAGAGTTGCCTATTCTACTAAAAATTAATCTACTCTTTCAATTACTCACCCGTCAATACAAGTAGTATCATACATCTCTCTATTATTGCAACTGCTGTAATTAAAAATTCCAACAGATTCTACTTTTATGTAGCAATTTGAACATGTTTTGAAATACAAAAGACAATTGATGGAGGAAAGTTCAGGGTTGTTCTGTGTCCAGTTAACATATGCCTCTGTTGTATTGCCTATGTCTTCTATGTAGACACTGTTAGGATACGTAATTTCAGTTTTTGGGTTGCAGATATCATATTCTGAAACAATTAAGAAAAAAATATAAATACAGCAATCAACAAATTATTAATATTTAACTATCATCATCATCGTGTGCCATACCGGTTGGCATAGGCGATCATGTCCTTTCACAATCTTCTATCTATAGTGCATCGTATCAGTTCTGTTGTTGACTGTTTTCCATGCCATGACACCAAGCTTTCTAGTATCTTCTCTCTTTGTCGTCCACGATCTCTCTTCCCCTGTATTTTTCCAGTTGTAACCAAGTATTCCAACTTTCCTCTTCTCATGATGTGCCCGAAAAATGTTGATTATTTCTTTCTGATGTTTTTTATTTAACTATAAATTTATTATATATTTTACAATCTATTATATATTCATATAATCAAAAATACTAAACTTCTGTCTATCTATCTATCTATTGTCCGTATAGCTGAAGACGACACGTAGGGCAGAAATTCAAGACTCTTGCATCCGATGATCTTTCAACTGTCAGACTTTGCACAGGATCTGCATTATGTCTTGCCACATGGGGCTCAATCTCAGCAAGGGAGATGATATCTGCTGTTGTTTCCACTCACTTGAATGTTTTTTTTAGTGTTTTTCTAGATCAGTCTCTTTTTCGTTCACCCTCTAGTTCCCATTTGAGTACATGCTTTGAGATTATTTTTGTTGTCTCTGTCATCACATAGCCTATATAGGACCACACAAGTCCCTATTCTTGGCAAACTTCTCAATTTCATTATGAGAGTTGATGCCTATCATTTCTGCTACTTTTGTCAGTATTCTTCTCAAAGTCTCTTGAGGGTGTGATCTTTTTCTTGATTCTGTGCCATTTGAGGGTTGTAAAGTTTATATTACACTAGTGAAAGGGTCAAAGTTGTCCAATTTTAAAATATTTATTCAATAAACATTATTGAACCTAGAATATCAACAGTGTAAAAATAAATAATTCTAGGATAATAATATTTTTATACAATTTCATAAATTTGAAGAACTTCAATAAAACATAAATCTCAATGTAGTTTCCTCAGGACTTCTTCATTCATATGTGAAGAAACATTTTTATGATTATAACTAAACTACTACACTGAGATTAAAGGAAACAGCCATAAATTACATATGTCTGTCTGCTTTTACTTTTCTCATTTTACCTCACCCTAACTTACCTTACATTACCTTACCTAACCTTACAAAATCCTTGCCTACCCACTCAACCACCTAACCATTCATGCATCCACTCAATTTCATTGCTGCTAAGGCATTTATATATCTGCTCAACCATATGTTCCAGCATTTCTCAAAGAATTTTAAACTGATTGTCCCTGCAGGTATTGATCGTAGGCACATCCGATTCTCCCACTAAGCACATGGACAGCTAAGAAGAGTAATGAACATGTTCTGAAAGAGGTCAAAGCAAAAAGAGAGCTAATTTCCAATATTAGGAAGAAACAATCATCATTTTTTGGCCATGTAATGAGAAGAGAACAGCTGGAATATATTGTAACAACTGGGAAAATTGAGGGATGAAGAGATAGAGGGAAGCAAAGAGAAAAAAATACCAAACAGTTAAGAGAATGGCTTGGCAGAAGGTCAACAACAGAAATGATAAATAACTGTCGAGATCGAAAGTTGTGGAGAGACATGATCACCTACGCCAGCAGGCCCGGTACTGGATGATGATGACTAAGCACATAGGATCATCAATGAGAGAATTTCCACTAAGACAACAGAAATTTGTATATAAAAGACGATTACAAATAAATAAAGAAATAATAATAGACAATATTTTTTAGAAATTTGAACTATAAAAATGCAATATAAATTCAAAACATTAAATATAATTGATTATTTATCTTTTTTTTTCCCCCTTCACCAGCTTTCACCTCTGGCAAAGTCCCAAGAGTCTAGGAACTGAATTTTGCATGCTAATTGATTTTTTCCCCTGGCAGCTGAGTGTTCTGGGGTTCCTTGATATACAGGAAGATAACTCAGACCTCGGAGGAACTCATATTTTTTCCAACGATGAGCAAGTGACATTTCAAGCCAGGCCTCACCGCTGAGACAACAGGTGGTTGCAGCTGGGAGACATAAATAAAAATCCCAACTGATGCAGCCAGGATTTGAACTCACAACCTCTCTGTCTTGAGACCGGGATCTTGCCTAGAGACCAACAAATCCCCCTATTTTATTATCTAATGAAGATTCATTATATTAAAGCCCACACTCCAAATGGTTAATTAATGAGTAAATTATTATAAACGTCATTGTAAAACTAAAAAAAGGCTAATGAGTTAAGTTCAATGGTACCCACAAACTGACTTTTTAATGTAACTCACCTTGTTTCAAGCCATAAAGATTGCTGGCAGAATCCACTGGAAAAAGAAAATAGTTTTGTCTTAATGTGCATAAATCAAATAGCTCTATTGTAAAATTATGACAAAAATGTTAAATGAGTTTAAAACGTATACATTGTTTCAGAAGTCTGAGGCTGTGTGACATGTTGTCTTATGAATTTGAAACATATACATTGTTTCAGAAGTCTGAGGCTGTGTGACATGTTGTCTTATGAATTTGAAACATATACATTGTTTCAGAAGTCTGAGGCTGTGTGACATGTTGTATTATGAATTTGAAACATATACATTGTTTCAGAAGTCTGAGGCTGTGTGACATGTTGTCTTATGAATTTGAAACATATACATTGTTTCAGAAGTCTGAGGCTGTGTGACATGTTGTATTATGAATTTGAAACATATACATTGTTTCAGAAGTCTGAGGCTGTGTGACATGTATTATGAATTTGAAACATATACATTGTTTCAGAAGTCTGAGGCTGTGTGACATGTATTATGAATTTGAAACATATACATTGTTTCAGAAGTCTGAGGCTGTGTGGCATGTTGTATTATGAATTTGAAACATATAAATTGTTTCAGAAGTCTGAGGCTATGTGAGATATTGTATAATGAGTTTGAAACATATAAATTGTTGTATGAATCAGCAGTAGTGTCAAAATTTGTTATGAATTGAGACAGTTTGAAGGTTGCTTTATGACTCTTTATTGATGTGATATTGGCTCTCATGAGTTTGAGAAAGTTTGAAAAGTTCCTAATGAGACAGTGTGAAAGGTAGTTTTAGGTGCGTTAGTCATATTGTAATATAAACCTGTGAGAGTATAAATATTTGCTTTGCAAACTTCATTATTATCAAAGTTGAAACATCATACCACATGTGGCAACTTATAACATGTGTTCAGTTACTTTCAGTTGATGACAAACTGGGCACACTGATGTTTCAGTAGATCACTTGTTGTACACACCTGGCTTGCTCGTACATGTTATAATTCCTAGATGTTAGATGTTGTATACAAAACTGATACAGTCTCAAGACTGCATCCGTACATATAATCATGTTAACTTCCAACACATAATTAAAGATCTGAGAGTATTACACAACAGGTCCTTTTTTTGAATCCCCAGGAGAAAAGACAAAGAGAAAGACCAAGAAATTCTTGGAGAAGACAGATAGAAGCAGAGATGAAGATGATGGGGAAGACAAGCAATGATCTTAAAAGAGTAGCAAGAAACAAAAGAACTTGGAAAGTGTTTGTTAAAGACCTATGCTCCACAGGGAGCTGAAAGGTTGAAGAAGAATTAAAGATCATTAGATGTTGCCACATGTCCAGGAATCCTAAAACATGCACATCTGAAGCCAGTTAATCAGCTCTATCACTGCTACAAATAATCCCTGCATGACAAGGGCAGTATTATCCATTAAAGACTTTCAAACTCTGAGGCATTTATATTTCATTAACTCATGACAGTTTTTATTTGAAGTAAAATGCTGCAGAAGAATACTTAATACACCTTGGATAATGAACAAGAGCAAAAAAGACATATTAAAAGACTTAACTTTTATAATGAACAGGCTTAGAAATGCCATTCTACAAAGGATATTAAAATACTATTTTTTTCCCCAAGTCAAAAGACAAAGCAATATTGGACGGCATGGTTCCAGGATGGTGAGACAACAGCAGACCAAGAAGAAGTTGGTTTCAAGACATTGAAGAGACCTTGAGCATGACAACAGAAGAAGTGTAAGGCCTGGCTAGAGACAAAGATTATTTCATATAGGCTGTAGTGACTGAATCTTTCTGAAAAAGGATATGCAGCATCATGATGATGGTGCCAGAGATCAGTTCTGGAAATGTATTTGTTACACAAGCTACTGAAATATTGTAGCCCAAAAGTGTTATCATATATTAGGAACATCATCATTGCACTCCAGATACATCCACAGGTGTTCAAATATTCTTCCTGAAATACTGAGAACCTGCATAGAGAACACTGATTCATGTACATGACTTCCGTTACATGGACTGGGATTTATAAACTGTATTCATACTTTAAAATAAATGTGTAAGGAAAATACTTGGTATAGCGTGGAACGAATTCAAAACAAATGAGGAAATTAGAGAAATCGCCAATCAATCACTAATATCTTCAGTAATAAGGAAAAGACGATGGTCATATGTTGGACATGTGATGAGAAGAGATAATAACCAAATAGCAAAGCAAGCCCTCATGTGGGAAATAACAGGTAAGAGAAAAAGGTGAAGACCCAGAGAGAGACTGAGAAGAACATTGCTGAGAGAGGCAAAAGCAGCAGGAATCGGCTCCCTCAATGAGATAGAGCTGCTTGCACAGAACAAATGGCGAGATTTAATAAAATATCTTTAAAAGAATTGAAAACTGCTAGAACAAAAATTCAGATAAGAGAAGGAGTATCTTGGTCTATGCCCTATGGGCCGGCTACGGCTCGAAAGGTCAATAGATAGATAGATTCATACTTTATTGGTTAGATTTCAAAGCATGAAACGTAACTTAGGAGTAACATCACCCATTGAATTATACTATTACATAGTGTCAGATCTGAAGAGACAATCACAGGTGGTGTATGCCAAATAGAAGAGGTGACATTTTGGCAACATTTGACCAAGATTAGCAGCAATACAGAGTTTATGAGTTTCATCTACCCAGGCATTTCTGACTGTCCGGTTAGCCTTTCACAAAATTTGGCTGTATTCTCAGTTTTTTTCTAAATGGTAGCATGGTTTGCTGTTCTGCTTGTGACATGAGTGTGCTGTTCTGCTTGTGACATGAGTGTGCTGTTCTGCTTGTGACATGAGTGTGCTGTTCTGCTTGTGACATGAGTGTGCTGTTCTGCTTGTGACATGAGTGTGCTGTAATTGGTGAGGTGTGCTGAGAGATACTGGAGCACGGGTCCATTAGACCATAGGTATTATTACACAAGATGATCCTACTGTTTTCATGAGGTCATTGCTGTGTCTGCAGTTTGGTTCATGTAAAAAGTTCTAGCATCTTTAGAAATTAATTAACAAGGCCATACCTTGCTCTCAGCTTGAAGATCACGTTTTGACTTAATTCTTTTAAACTGTATGATTGTGTATATGCTAATCCTGCTAATCAACACGATATTGTCAGACTAGGAAAGTTACGATTTTTGCCCTAGTTGTTTCTTCTTTGGTGCAAGAAGAAGCAACTAACTACTGCTAATAGAAGCTGCGGTGACTGAGTGATTAACATGCTTGCTACTGACCAGAAGGAACTGGGCTTGATATCCAGATGTTGCTAATTATTTTTATATTAGACTAACATGGCATCAGGATAAACAGAACCTTTGAAAATGGATACTAAAGATTTTTATCTCAGAAAGTTGGGTGATCTAGTGTGATACTGATCACATCACCCATAATGTACTATTAATTGCTGAAAAAATGTGGTACTATCACTATATTCCCCATAAGGAGAGGAGAAATGAAAAAATAAAAATAGAAAAAAAAATGTTATGGTTAAAGCTTCACGTAACAAGTGGACACCAAAAATCAAAACGACGTTTCGGCACAAAGGCCTTCAACAGGACCAAACATACAACACACATACAGATTTGTATTTAAAATAAAAAATAAATAATTTAAAAATCGAACTAGAAAGAGTAATGAAAATTAGGGGAGAATAAAATGTTAACAAAAAGTTCCTTGTAAGATCTAAGAATAATCTTTCTTCTGAAAGAATGGAAGTCATATTCCCCATATGCCTTAATCTGTGGAAGGAATCCTTAACACTGATAACATATTCTTGGACCATTCAATTTTAAATGAAAATGACACATTAAAGCATAGGTTATGATGTCATAATAAACTGCAGGATCATGATTCACCCCTCTTCCTTCTACATAAATTTAACTTCCCTACAATGTCAGCTTATATCAGCAGAGATATCGGAGAGTTACACTAAAGCCATATTCAAATACAAGCCATGCACACACACACACACAAAAATTACCTGCCCATTTATAACCTGCCATAAAACCACAAGCCACAGAAAACTTTGGTCTTTTTAATCTTTCATAACCACAACTGCTGTCGACCCCCTTGAAGAGATCAATGTCACTTTTTGAAAGTGAAGATTTTATGCATGAATAATTTTAACTGTTATTTAAAAGTTAGGTGAAAAAATAGAACTCTTACCGAAAACCACCTTAAAGCTAAATCCATTTATCAACACAAGCAAGCAGCACTGGAAAAGGATCTTCATGGCAGCAGTCTTATCCTGTGTGCATACATTAGGGCAGGTCACAATGGAATGTTCTGATATCCATTATACACAACTGCAAGATGTTAGAAGACATATAAATCTTTTAATATATAAATAATGGTTGTCTCTTACGAGCAATGATGACAACAGCTTCAGACTTGCTTAGCTGCATGAAACTATGTTTCTGACTGTTGACTGATTGCATCTTTATTTGGTATTAAACTTGGGCTTGGAGGCGTGGGGGAGGTTGCTCTGTTCAACATCATTCTCTTGTCCCAATCTATTGAAACCAGTGGCAACATTAAACCAAAATGATTGGAGATAGCGCAGGATGCAGTATATGACCATGACTTGGTGTGTGTGTGTGTGGGGGGGGGGGGGGGGGGGGGGGGGGTTTCCCCACAAAAGTTTGTGTAGCTAGCAGCACTCCAATAGAATTGCCATTCTAACCACTGAACCAGATAGTTACACCTTTTGTGTTTGTAGCCAAATCAAATTGTTCTTTTCGTGCCGATTTAGCCAAACCTTATCTTATCTTAGTATGGCTCCAATGACTGCTCTCAAATTGTACAAACCATCCAGAATATATCTATCTATCTATCTATTGTCCTTTCGAGCCGAAGACGGCACATAGGGCAGAACCACAATCTCAAAAACAGAAACCTTGCATGCCAAAATGGCACATATTGCAGAGATCACTGCTCTAAAATCTATGGCGCTGTTTGCATAACAATACTTTTTACAATGACAGCTTGTCAAGCCATAGATCAATATCCAGAATATATAGTTTATATATATATATATATATATATATATATATATATATATATATATATATATAGTTTATATATATTTTACACTCTATATAAACATAAACAGACACAATACATAAACATTTAAAAACAATGTTCATAAATTGCTGCATGCATAAAGAGATATAAAATTCCTCAGGAAATTACTTTGTATACCATGAATGAATTAAAAACTGGTGCAGTAGTAAGAGAAATAGTCATGCAACCAACAATATTATCTATAAATAATTAATATTAATAAAAATAGGTGGCCACATGTCATCCATGTGATGAGAAGAGACAACAAGAGCATATCAAAGCAAAATTTCAAATGGGAAACAAAGGGCAAAAGAAAAAGAGACAGACCTAGAGAAACACTAAGAAGAAGAACACTGAGTGAGAAGAAACAACAGCAAGCAGTCTTGCTGAACTGAGAGGCTGACTCAGAAAAGAGACAGGTGGTAAGATACAATGAGTCTGACACATAATAATCATCATCATCGTCATCGAGTGCCGTCTCCGCAACGAAGGTTGGCTACCATGGTTCGCCATTCCACTCTGTTTCTTGCTTTGATGGTGCAGGTTGTCATAGATTGACTTGTCCATCTTTTGATGTTACTTGTCCATGTTAGTCTTGGTCTGCCTCTTTTACCTTGTATTTTCCCTTCCAATACTACTTTTAGTAGGCTGTTGTGTCTTTTCACGGGCCCCAAAAATTTCATTTGTCTTGTCTTAATTGTATTTAGTAGATCTCTTTTCATTTTTAGTTGTTTTAAAACTTCATTGTTTGTTTTCTTTTCTTTCCATCCAATTCTACCTATTCTTCTATATATCCACATTTCAAAGGCTTCAATTTTCTGTTCTGTTTTCATGTCTAATGTCCATGTTTCTGCACCATACAGGAATATTGAGAAAATGTAACATTTCATTGTGTTGATGTGGTATTTCTGTCTTATCACATAGCCAAACCATTTTATGTTTCTTTCTAAGGCAGGAATTATTCCTAGTTTTTGTCTCAATTGTACATTTCTTTCACATCTCTCAGGCTGTTTCCTGTCATTCATCTAACACATTTCATCTTAGTAATGGTTATTTTTCTTATTGTTCTTGAGTCTATGGTCTAAGTCTGGCA
Source organism: Megaustenia siamemsis (assembly GCA_032433765.1). Taxonomy (NCBI): domain Eukaryota; kingdom Metazoa; phylum Mollusca; class Gastropoda; order Stylommatophora; family Ariophantidae; genus Megaustenia; species Megaustenia siamemsis. The sequence goes on along the minus strand of JAVIAB010000106.1, from coordinate 67,018,208 downwards.
TTGGTAGCACAACATTGGAATGAAGATTGTATGGTATAATGCCTGTTTTGCCTCTAAGGGTTATTTCTTTGTTGGACAGTAGTTGGACAACACAAAATAATAGGAAAGATCATCAGACACAGGGTGTGGAATTTGTGCCTTCTGTGCTGTCTTCAGCTCGAAAGGATAATAGAGAGATACATTGTTAAGAGATATAATGATTGGAAACTATACAGCACTATGCAAAAGGATCTGATCATCAAAAGTGGTAACAGTGAAAATTGTTTTTTGGCTCTTTATCTACTTGGCACCTCAAGATGGGCAGATTCACCTGGGTCATGACTACTGGTGCATACTAACCTAAAATCTAAACTCATGACTAAATATATTAAACCACTCTTATAAATATAAAAAAGTAAAGAACCCCTGTCACGCCAAGTGGCGTATAGGGAATATGGTGTTAGTGACCATAAATTTTACAGACCTTTGGCACATGGTTTGTGGGGTAATGTGGTCAGTATTACGCCCGTGCCGCTTTACTTTCCCAGAAAAAAATCCAGTACCCATTAAAGCTTGGGTGAACCGGAAGCCGTCAGTTGGGATCGAACCATACCTCTTGTCCTTTGTAGTCCAGTTCACTAACCACTGAGCTATAGCGGCTCCCCTTATAAATATATAAACCACAATATCATAAATATATCTATCTATCTATTGACCTTTCGAGCTATAGCCAGCCCATTAGGGCATAGAACCAGATACTCTTTCTCTTATCTAAATTTTTATTCTAGCAGTTTTCAATCCTTGTAAAGATCTTTTATCAAATCTCACCATTTGTCTCTGTTCTGTGCAAGCAACTCTATCTCATAGAGGGAGCCGATTCCTGCTGCTCTTGCTTCTCTGATCAGTGTTCTACTCATTGTCTATCTGGGTCATATGTCTCTCTATCATAAATACAACTCTTATAAATATATTTAAACCGCTGTTGAGAAGAAGTTGCCTTTTTACCCACTGAACCATAGAGGGACTTCATTCTCTGAGGCCTTTAGCTTATGTTGATTTTGTTCCAGTGACTGCACTCAATTTGTACAGATTATTCAGAGCAAATAAAAAAAAACCATACACACATATAATATGAGACATATACAGATACTATATTAGTAAATTAGTTATAAACATAGCATAGTCATATTGACCACACAAAAAAACTCTTTTCACCAACATGACAATTGAGAAATAGATTAAATTGAAGCAACAAACTCATAATTGAAAGAGCGTAAGTCCAGTCTTTTTATTATCTACTGTATCTTTCAAAAGTTCTCATTAATGACTAATGTTCTGTTTATATACGATTGACTTTAAAATGCTACTGCACTGGATTAACTCTTTCCATACGGAAGCTTTTTATAGACGCAACTGAAGATATTTCAGACACAAAATTGTTCATGGTTTTAAGAATCAATCTATATATTTATATTTATCTAACATATATACATATTATATATGAATGTTTAGATAATTTAACAAGGTATTAGATTTCACCAATATCCAGATGATACAAGACATGTAAGAAGAATATGGTTTGATGGCGTTCACACTAATCAAATTGAGCGTGGCGCACTATGCGGCGAAACGTACATTGCTGAAATCGGCATGGCGCACAGTGCTGTGAAATGTACAAAAAGAGTTAAAAGGTGTATTACATTCACAATGCTCTGAAAGAGGCCAAAGCAAAAAGAGAGCTAATTTACGATATTGGAAAGAAACAATCATTATTTCTTGGCCATGTAATGAGAAGAGAACAGCTGGATATATTGTAACAACTGGGAAAATTGAGGGACAAAGAGATAGAGGGAAGCAAAGAGAAAAGATACCAGACAGCTTAAGAGAATGGCTTGGCAGAAAGTCAACAACAGAAATGATAAATAACTGTCAAGATCGAAAGTTGTGGAGAGACATGATCACCTACGCCACTAGGCTTGGTACTTGATGATGATGATGATGTACATATGTAGATGATTTTACATACAGAGATGTGCTTGAAATTAGCTTTGATAGAATTGACAAATGACATTCGTGCATCTGCAAGCATTTGCCTAAATTAGAAACAACTGCCATTGTCTCCGCCAACAAACAAATGTTAACATGAAAGTAGATTTAGTCTATTTCAAAAAGTAATCATTTGGTCAACAAAGCTAAATCTGCCTCATAACATTTCTTAATGATGTGAATGGTGACTAAGCCAGCTCATATTTGAAGCTGCCCCGTCCATATGTAAATGCTCATAAGTCATCATGATTGACCCATAACATTTCTTAATGATGTGAATGATGACTGAGCCAGCTCATATTTGAAGCTACCCTGTCCATATGTAAATGCTCATAAGTCATCATGATTGACCCATAACATTTCTTAATGATGTGAATGATGACTGAGCCAGCTCATATTTAAAGATTCTAGAACCCTGACTTGAAAATCTCTATTCCTGTAACTTTTGTTACTATATACTTCCAATAATATTAATTTTTTTTTCATTTTCATTGTAATAATTCTCATAATCTTACAACCATTGATATCATTGTTTTACAATGAGTAATATAAATTTCCAGTTCCAGTTTCCGGTTGTTTCCAAAATGGAGGAATTATTTTTCTCCGGCTTGGTATATACCATTGATCAGAGGTTTAACAAGCCGCTATCGTAAAAACAATGTTGTTAATGTAACGTAGACCTGATACATAAAATATCTTTAAAAGAAAACTGCTAGAACAAAAATTCAGATAGGAGAAGGTGTATCTTGGTCTACGCCCTATGGGCCGGCTACAGCTCGAAAGGTCAATAGATAGATAGAATATAAATTTAATGATTAGATTTGATACTTTTACACCTCCCCCCCCCCCCAAGTCCTTAAAAGAAATCCTGAAAATCCTTCTGCTTGTTTCATATGTGTAACTGGGTTTTAATTCTGTTATCTTGTTATTTCCTTTTTGCATTAGGGTCAAGTAATGTGCACTTGCAAGATTGTTTAACATGAAAAGGAATCATAAATCACCAAAACAGGATGCGGTCAAATTAATAAAAAATCTACGCCCATTTTGTGTTCTTTGATATCTTAAGACACAGAGCAGAGGTACACACTAGGTTTCATCTATGATGAGTATGTATAATGCAAAATGTAGATGAACCCCTCCATTATATAAAAAATGACATAAGGGAAGGCTACCCTATCAGTCTCAAACACAAACGGGCATGGATTACAAACTGTGTCTGCATAGAAATGTTTTTTTAATGTGGTGGGTAGAGCTCTTAAGATGACTATGAATCAACAAGCTTTGAGGGGTTTTATCACACCTAATCACTATTAAAGGAGGTTTAGAAAAGAGAGGTCATGTGGTATTGTCAGAGAGGAGAATTGATAAGCAGTGACCTATGTTGTGTGGGGGCTGGATGAGAACAAGAATAATTTTAATGGAAGAAGAGTGGAGTGAGGAAATGAGAGCATCTCCATGGGAAATGAGTACAAGAATTATTTTAATGGAAGAAGAGTGGAGTGAGGAAATGAGAGCATCTCCATGGGAAATGAGTACAAGAATTATTTTAATGGAAGAAGAGTGGTGTGAGGAAATGAGAGCATCTCCATGGGAAATGAGAACAAGAATCATTTTAATGGAAGAAGAGTGGAGTGAGGAAATGAGAGCATCTCCATGGGAAATGAGAACCCACTAGAAGGAAGTCTGGAGGATGAGTTCAAGGTACAAGAGACAGCAAATCAATCTAAGATTAAATGAGCTCAAGAAACCATCATCTGGGGGGTCACAAATGCGATGCAATCATAGAAGTTGCCAGAGAAGTAAAGAATAATAACTAGGATTGAACCGTGGTGTAAGGATGCTAGGAATAAGCATTTGCACGCTTATTAAAATAAAATGTTCTACTCTACGATAGCAGTAAATTAAAGACAACAGGATAACACCTAATTAACAATAACAATGCGGGATTGGCTTGTCACTTGGTGGCAACTAGGCAACTAACATCAAATGTTCTCCCCCAGATTGGCCCAAACGCAGAAATTGTTATTTCATTCTTTCTCTATGGTTTGTTGGTTGGTTACTGTCAATTGTGGCTGTAAAGTTGTAATATAAACTGTTAATTTAGCATTCATTCTGTGTGTGGATTGATTTTTATTTTTAAATCACGAAGAGAAAGTACATGTAAAATGTTCTTTCCAAGACAAGACAAATATTCAAGAAATGAGAACGAAACAGAGTGCAAAATGTGTCAATGTTACATATCCTTGCACATGGAGGGAGAACAGATATAAGAGATCATAGAGAACAGATATAAGAGATCATAGAGAACAGATATAAGAGATCATAGAGAACAGATATAAGAGATCATAGAGAACAGATATAACAGATCATAGAGAACAGATATAACAGATCACAGAGAACAGATATAACAGATCATAGAGAACAGATATAAGAGATCATAGAGAACAGATATAACAGATCATAGAGAACAGATATAAGAGATCACAGAGAACAGATATAACAGATCATAGAGAACAGATATAAGAGATCATAGAGAACAGATATAACAGATCATAGAGAACAGATATAACAGATCATACAGAACAGATATAACAGATCACAGAGAACAGATATAACAGATCATAGAGAACAGATATAAGAGATCACAGAGAACAGATATAACAGATCATAGAGAACAGATATAACAGATCGCAGAGAACAGATATAACAGATCATAGAGAACAGATATAAGAGATCACAGAGAACAGATATAACAGATCATAGAGAACAGATATAACAGATCATAGAGAACAGATATAACAGATCACAGAGAACAGATATAACAGATCATAGAGAACAGATATAACAGATCATAGAGAACAGATATAACAGATCATAGAGAACAGATATAAGAGATCACAGAGAACAGATATAACAGATCATAGAGAACAGATATAAGAGATCACAGAGAACAGATATAACAGATCATAGAGAACAGATATAAGAGATCACAGAGAACAGATATAAGAGATCACAGAGAACAGATATAACAGATCATAGAGAACAAATATAACAGATCATAGAGAACAAATATAAGAGATCACAGAGAACAGATATAACAGATCACAGAGAACAGATATAACAGATCACAGAGAACAGATATAACAGATCATAGAGAACAGATATAACAGATCACAGAGAACAGGTATAAGAGATCATAGAGAACAGATATAACAGATCATAGAGAACAGATATAACAGATCATAGAGAACAGATATAACAGATCATAGAGAACAGATATAACAGATCATAGAGAACAGATATAAGAGATCATAGAGAACAGACATAAGAGATCATCATCATCATCATTGAGTGCCGTCTCCGCAACGAAGGTTGGCTACCATGGAGCGCCATTTTGCTCTATCTCTTGCTTTGATGGTGCAGGTTGTCATCGGTTGATTTGTCCATCTTTTGATGTTACTCGTCCATGTTAATCTTGGTCTGCCTCTGCCTCTTTTACCTTGTATTTTCCCCTCCAGGATCACTTTCAGTAGGCTGTTGTGTCTTTTAACATGGCCTAAGAATCGCATTTGTCTTGTTCTAATTGTGTTCAGAAGTTCTCTTTTCATTTTTAGTTGTTTTAAGACTTTGTCATTTATTTTCTTTTCCTTCCATCCAATTCTACCTATTCTTCTATATATCCACATTTCAAAGGCTTCAATTCTCTGTTCTGTTTTCTTGTCTAATGTCCATGTTTCAGCACCATATAGGAATATTGAGAAGATGTAACATTTTGCTATTCTTAGTTTTAGCTCTGGTGTTATTTGTTTTGATGTTAGTATGTCCTTCATGACATTAAAATTACTTTTTGCCATTCCTATTCTTTTGTTTATTTCAGTTGTACATTTTCCATCACTGGTTATAGTATGTCCAAGGTAGTTATAGTTCTGAACTGTCTCAAGGTCTATTCCTTCAATTTTGATATCCACTTGTGGGTTTTGAGTATTTTCTTTGTTTATGATCATAGTTTTAGTCTTTTTGATATTCATATCTAGTCCATATTTTTTGCTTGTCGTGTTTATTTCATTAAGTAATTGTTGTAGGTCTTTAGGATTTTCTGCTAGTAGTACAGTATCGTCAGCATATCTTAGGTTATTGATTATCTTTCCATTAATTTGTAGGCCTGGCATCTCTATGATGTTTTTAAAGATTTGCTCAGTGTATAGATTGAACAAGCTTGGTGATAGGATGCATCCTTGTCTTACTCCTCTTTTTATATCAATGGATCATAGAGAACAGATATAAGAGATCACAGAGAACAGATATAACAGATCATAGAGAACAGATATAACAGATCACAGAGAACAGATATAACAGATCATAGAGAAAAGATATAACAGATCATAGAGAACAGATATAACAGATCATACAGAACAGATATAACAGATCATACAGAACAGATATAACAGATCATAGAGAACAGATATAACAGATCACAGAGAACAGATATAAGAGATCACAGAGAACAGATATAAGAGATCACAGAGAACAGATATAACAGATCATAGAGAACAGATATAACAGATCATAGAGAACAGATATAACAGATCATAGAGAAAAGATATAACAGATCATAGAGAACAGATATAACAGATCATAGAGAAAAAATATAACAGATCATAGAGAACAGATATAACAGATCATAGAGAACAGATATAACAGATCATAGAGAACAGATATAAGAGATCATAGAGAACAGATATAAGAGATCATAGAGAACAGATATAACAGATCATAGAGAACAGATATAACAGATCATAGAGAACAGATATAAGAGATCATAGAGAACAGATATAAGAGATCACAGAGAACAGATATAACAGATCATAGAGAACAGATATAACAGATCATAGAGAACAGATATAAGAGATCATAGAGAACAGATATAAGAGATCATAGAGAACAGATATAACAGATCATAGAGAACAGATATAACAGATCATAGAGAACAGATATAACAGATATAACAGATCACAGATATAACAGATCATATTGTCAAACATAAATAGAATATGTATTCTACATACACTTCAAATAGAATGGACAGTTATTTTGTGTTGATGTCATCAGAACAAGGTAAATTAGTAAAATCATCATCATCAAGTACTGGGCCTGCTGGCGTAGGTGATCATGTCTCTCCACAATTTTTTATCTCTGCAGTTATTTATCATTTCTGTTGTTGACCTTCTGCCAAGCCATTCTCTTAAGCTGTCTGGTATTTTTTCTCTTTGCTTCCCTCTATCTCATTGTGACGAATTGTCCCTCAATTTTTCCACTTGTTACAATATATTCCATTTGTTCTCTTCTCATTACATGGCCAAAAAATGATAGTAAAATCAGGGGAATTAATATATGAAGCATAATTTGTGCAGCATCTCTGAGTTTTCTCATGCTTTCAGTTGTACAGGGTATATCCCAATTTTTCCTCTAAAAAACCACAATTGTCTCAGTTTCAGCTCTAAAGATGGCAACCGTAGTCCAGAATCATGACCCTCACAATTATTACTTTTCCACCATACATACACAACAGGACCTTATCTGAGCATGTATTAAACTACTAATCTTCATTTGTATTAATATAAAATAATTATTTGCATAGCAAAAGTACAAATACAGCTGGGACTGCAAATAAATAGAGATAAGACCAAAATTATGAGAATGAATGCAGTGGGCAATAACCAAATAATAATAATAGGAGAACTACCTCTACTAGACATACAATCATGTCTGGGCAGTAATATTGAGAAAGAGAGAGGAACAGAAAATGATACTAAAATAAGGATATCAAAAGCAAGCGGAGCATTCGTTGTACAGAAATGTAAATAAATATATAGAAATACAAAGAAATTAGGTTAAATACAGTTAAAATTAAAATTGTCAACTCCAATGTTAAGTCAGTCCTATTATATGGCTGTGAAACATGGAGAGAACAAAAATGATAATCATATAATCATGAAGATGCAGACCTTTATAATTATTAATGGAACAACAAACAACAATACACAAATATATAAGGGTATAGTAGTATACACATAAATCTAATTTATAATATAGACTCAAAGAAAGTTCCAGTGTAAACAGGTAGGACGGGACGGTATTGTTAGATTTATGTCTACATAGTACTTATATTTTTGTTATTGTTTCAGTGTTTGTTGTTCCAGCTGAAGGAACTTCAGTGAAGTCCTTTTTTTTTGGCTGAAATGTTCTACTTTTCTTTCGTTCCTCACCTATGTAAAGCTGCTACACAACACACATCATAGCACTTTTTTTTCATTCACTCTGCCATAGACATATATAATTATAATTTGTCAAACTGACGCCTACCCTGACCTAACAACACACTTACACACTAAGTACTCACTACGCTACGTCTACTGTAAGACAAGACAGTAAGGTCTAGTAGTACAGTACACTCACTACAGTACAGTGTACACTACAGTCACTCACACAAAAAAATACACATGAGTAGTTTAGTACAGTACAGGTGTGCAATAATATTTTTTTACTTAAATTAAAACAAAACATATCTTATATCAGTCGTACCTGATCATGCCATTGTTTTATTTCCTGGTCTTAAAATCTTAGGTAAGCTACTGTTGTGGCTGACTTTGGTTCGGTAAATAATAAAACAATCTTTATCTGAAACGGAAGTAATGTTTGGTTTAGAATCTTATCTCCTTAGTAGACTCCTACTAAACAATGATAAAGAACGCAAGTTTTGATGACGTCGTCAGGTAATTTTACACAAATGTACCGGAAGCGTTACCTTTCATATAATCTAGAAATAAACATAATGGGGGAAAAGACGCAGTTAACAACTGAAATTACAATAATAATAATTGCAGTACAATATGAAATTTTAAAAAATTAATGAAAATAAAATGAATGTCTTTTTTTTTATATATAAATGTTTGAAAATAAATGTCTAAGGAAAATACTTGGTGTAGCGTGGAACGAATTTAAAAGATATATTTTTAAAAAGAAGAAAAAAATGGTATGGTAACAGCTTTACGTGGTAATTAGCAAAACAAAAGTCAACGTTTCGGCCAAGTATGTGTATATCTATCTATCTATTGTCCTTTCGAGCCGAAGACGGCACATAGGGCAGAACCACAATCTTAAAAACAGAAACCTTGCGTGCCAAAATGGCACATATTGCAGAGATTACTGCTTCCAAAATCTATGGCTCTTGTTTCCATAACAATACTTTTTACAATGACAGCTTGTCAAGCCATCAATCAACCTCCTTAATCGCCTCTTACGACATCCCTGGAAGGTCACAGTGTCATTATTCTTTACTCTCTCATAATGAGGCCCCGGTAACACACGGGACTATATATATATATATATATATATATATATATATATATATATATATATATATATATGGATATATAAACAAATCTAACTACATGGCGATAATATGCTATAGTCCGTTCAGAAATTCATAATCACACCTGAATTAGATTTGCGTGATAACCGCTTGTTATTTTGGTTTCACATTTTGCATGCAATCTTAGAATATTGATGACGCAAAGATTTTGGTATTTTTTATTCCACAAACACAACAGATTTTGCACATCAGCGAATTCCTTTGATATTTTATGACGATATCACACAAGTTGATTCAAATTTTAGAGTTTACAGTAATCGTGTTAAATTGTCCAGTTTACCGCAATTCTTGTCAGAGGCGTATCTACATAGTGCTTAATTGTGGGTGTTGTTCGTTATGTGTATTTGCAAACATGAATTCAATTGGTTACAATTAGTCTTGTCCTTCGGTCACCATTAGACCCCAGGACGTCCTAACTGCAGCTGGAATTGAATTCATCTTAATTTTAATCATTCCGAATCTGACGATTCCAAGAGGTTGATAATCATTGCTGGCTGGACAAATAGTAATCCATCTCGTTTCCAGTACTCATCTTCCACCCGCAACACATGTTCAACAATCTTCTTTTGCATAGTTATAAATTTGCACTTCAAACTAATTGTAATTTAGATATATGATGTTGGTATTTAAAGTCAACAAATTGTCTACTGAGTCTTCACAAAATTAATAAAAAATACGCCTTCCCTTCGGTAATTAATGCCCAGGCCGTGGTGCGTCATGTCGTTCAATAACAATTCAGTTTTGTGCACGGGATTTTCCTGAAGTTAGTGTTTCTGCAATAGCCAAACTATTTTACGTGAACGACCGCACCACATTAACGTATATATATCCTAAAATGTTGTCAAATTCGAACAGGGTGAATTTAATATACCCTAAAGAAGAAAACGTTTAAACTAGATCAAATTTCTCAGAACAAAAAATATTTCTATAACGTCATCAATATTCTAAGATTCCATGCAAAATGTGAAACCAAAATAACAAGCGGTTATCACGCAAAACTAATTCAGGTGTGATTATGAATTTCTGATCGGACTATAGACACTCAAGAAATAAAAAAAAAATTAAAAAAGATGGCTTCCCTGCGTTCAAGAGCGTTGTCAACTTCTGAATGAACTGAAATAAGTGGGCAGGCTGGGCCATCTATATATCTCACTGACCAGACAGTCATGTGAGAAAAAGGAAGGGTTCTTCTAAAAATATGGGGAAGTGGATACAAGATACGTATTAACTGTGTATATCTAAAAGTGTGTGTGAAAAACGAACAGATGTGTAAAAAAAAAAGTATGTACACATAACCATACATGCGTACAAACATAAATCTGTATATATTACCACAAAGCACCGAAAAGAAAACCAGAAAGTGTCCAAATGTGCCAATACATATGCAGACAAATATATGTATAGGTCCGGTAGCGTATGGGGAGGGGGGTAAGAAATGTGTGATAGGTGTCCTATGCGTTTGAGAGCGATATGTTCATGCCTTGGGGGGACAGCGTACCCAACTGGGCAATGAGACGATTCTCAAGGACGAACCCGATGTGACTGCTGGAGTGAAACGAGACAATGCCTGTAACTTCAGTCTCCACTCTGATCTCACTACCCGCCTACTTTTCAATGATCCTCCTGTTATAGAGCTGTTATGTTATTTATTATTGTTATTATAGTTGGATCCACATCACAGCACATTACATTGATCACAATGTAGTTAACACAAACTTCTCAGTTGGCATATAATCATAATCATGTTTATTGATTTCTAATTATTGGCACGTGATACAATATAGTGGATACATTACTCTTGAATTAATGTTCTTTAGTTATGGACGTTCAGAGGTTTATCACCGATGACTATTGAACAATCAATAAGTGCATATCTTTGTGCAACATGTAACACTCAATCTCTCCATCATCTTACTTACGATTATAAGAAATATGAAGCACAACTTGGAAACTGTCTCAAAACTTTCACAGCAACTAAATGTTCATATGTTCAACTTCACTTGTTCTGTCTACTGTCTACTTCTCGACTAGTGTTCATATGTCACTGCTATATTTACTACTCTCTAGTCTGTTCAACTTCTCAGTGTAACTAAACTTCTAACTCTCAATTCCTAACTAAACTTCTGACTAGACTTCTTCTGACACATTGCGGGCATAACTTAACTTAAAACCTATCGTGTCGAAGGTTAAATACTCCCACCTAACTCTTCTCGTGAAATATCTGCAGCCAATGAATTTGTCGCAAAGTGACAACTTGCAATTATCACAAAGCTGACCGCTCTGTGATTCCTACCTCCAAACTTGACCGTTCCCTGCTTCTGTCTCAAAATTGTGAAAATAAGCTGTTTATTACTCTATGAGCAACCTCTAACTTTATTGCTCCCTCCGTGACTTCCGTATAACCTCTGGTCAGTTTTGACCTATCCTGAGTTTCAAAATAATGTTTAATTCATGACTTTGATCTGACCTGGAAGTTGTTTGTCAACCTATTTATCGGACGGTCCAAGAGTCATGTGTTATCCCCACTTCCACAACCTGCTGGACATTTCTATTCTCTAAATGTATTATGTCCAGTACTATTCTACACCCATTCTTCACCTTATTCCCCGATAAGCGTCCCCACCCACTATGAACTTTGCGTTATCCCCACTTCCACAACCTCCTTGGAAAATATCCATTTTCTAAACTTATTATGTCCGGTACTATTCTACCTTTCCTTTACCTCCACCCTCTGTGGGTTGTCCACTACCCCCTATGAACTTTCCATTCCCTTAACCTGTTATTATGTCACTAACACCTATTATCGCTATCATATGTTACTGCTATAGTCTATTAAGAAGTGGGTACCGGTTGATTTACCTGACCCATGCTCTCATTAGCTTTCTCTGTTACACTCCTTTGGTCGCCTTAAAACGCGACAGGAGTTTGAGAGACATTCTTGTCACAAGCCGCCTCCCCCGCTCAAACCACAAACACCTTTTTACTGTTCGTTGTGGACGTCGAGTTTGAAGAACTTGTGATCACGTGATTTGCACCGATTCGATCTTGTTCCTTAATAGGCGATTCGACATCAAGGAAGGGTTTACTTGTGTGTCACGGAATATCATCTAGCCATAATATGTAAGCATTGCCAGATGGCGTATGTGGGCGAGAGTGGACGACGCCTGAGTACATGATTTTGTGAGCATCTTCGTGATGTTGAGCAAAATACTGTCAGCCCTGTCTTCTATGTACGTGTTTATGTTTATTTGCCCACGTTACATCCGGCTTACATATCCCGACACTACATCATATATTTGTATCTATCTCCATGAGATCATAAACAACCCGATCGCGGTGACACTGACTAACTTCCTGGAGCAAAAGGCTGCAACCACACCCTAACAACAGACTAAGTTTTGCGCTACCTTCTCCAACTGTATCCACTTCCATCCTGTGACCGCTGCTTCTGTCTCAGCGGTTCTTCTCCAAATTTGCTCGAGCCTTCCAACATTCCTAGTTCCTTGTGAATTCCAATTCATTGACTGTCTTGCAATAAGTTTAGTGGTCTTCAAAATGTGTTGTCAATCCTTCCCTATTTCATTTTCTTGATTCCCATGTCTGTTGGTAACTAGATAGTTATTTTCCAAAGGGTTTCATTTGTAACATTATTTGACCATCGATACTGTCGAGAGAATCTGTTTATGAAAGATTGCAGTCTACTGCGATTAGTCTCTTTCCCTCCATGTTTCGGAACTATAGAATAGGATTGCATTGCCAGTTGTTTTGAAGTTTCTTATTTTATTCAACAGTGAAAATTGAAATATTTGGCTATAAATGGTAAAATACAAGGAAAGATATATTTTGGACGACAAAAAGAGAAGATATTAGATAGCTTTGTGTCATGTTACCATTGTCAGTCAAAAACATAACTTATACGATGCACTGAGGACAAAGAATTGTGAAAGGACAGGATCGCCTGAGCCATCTGATACAGCACATGATAAAGATGTGAGAATCGTGTTAAAGGTTGCTATTTATTCCTTTGTGTGCGTTTCGAGTGGACAAAGATTTCAAAGCTACTTTCATCTGCCTTCAGGCAAGCGCTTACTGTCTTCCTTCAGGCAAACGCTTACTGTGTACCTTTTGACAAGCACCTACTGTCTACTTTTAGGCAATCGCTTACTGTCTACCTTTAGGTAATCGCTTACTGTCTACCTTTAGGCAAGCGCCTACTATCTACCTTCAGGCCAACGCTTACTGTCTTCCTTCAGGCTAGCGTCTACTGTCTACCTTCAGGCAAGCGCTTACTGTCAACCTTCAGGCTAGCGTCTACTGTCTACCTTCAGGCAAGCGCTTACTGTCAACCTTCAGGCCACCGTCCACTGTGAACCTTCAGGCCACCGTCCACTGTCAACCTTCAGGCCACCGTCCACTGTCAACCTTCAGGCCAGCGCCCACTTTTAACCTTCAGGACACTGTCCACTGTTTACCTTCAGGCCAGCGCCAACTTTCAACCTTCAGGCCACTGTCCACTGTCAACCTTCAGGCCACTGTCCACTGTCAACCTTCAGACCAGCGCCCACTTTCAACCTTCAGACCACCGTCCACTGTCAACCTTCAGACCACCGTCTACTGTCAACTTTCAGGCCAGCGCCCACTGTTTACCTATCAGGCCAGTGTCCACTGTCTACCTTCAGGCAAGCGCTTACTGTCTACATTGAGGCCAGCGTCCACTGCCAACTTTCAGGCCACCGTCTACTGTCAACCTTCAGGCCACCGTCTACTGTAAACCTTCAGGCCAGCGTCCACTGTCAACCTTCAGGCCACTGTCCACTGTTCACCTTCAAGCCAGCGTCCACTTTCAACCTTCAGGCCACCGTCCACTGTCAACCTTCAGACCACCGTCTACTGTCAACCTTCAGGCCAGCGTCCACTGTCAACCTTCAGGCCACTGTCCACTGTTCACCTTCAAGCCAGCGTCCACTTTCAACCTTCAGGCCACCGCCCACTGTCAACCTTCAGGCCAGCGTCTACTGTCTACCTTCAGGCAAGAGTCTGCTGTCGTCCTTTAGGCCAGCGTCCATTGTCAACCTTCAGGCCAGCGTCTCAGCGTCTACTCTCTATCTTCAATCCAGCGCCTTCTGTCAACCTTTAGGCCAGCGTCTACTGTCAACCTTCAGGCCAGCGTCTACTGTCAACTTTTAGGCCATCGTCTACTGTCAACCTTTAGGCCAGCGTCTACTGTCTACCTTCAGGCCAGCGTCTACTGTCAACCTTTAGACCAACGTCTACTGGTCACCTTCAGACCAGCGTCTACTGTCAACTTTTAGGCCAGCGTCTACTGTCAACTTTTAGTCCAGCGTCTACTGTCAACTTTTAGGCCAGCGTCTACTGTCAATTTTTAAGCCAGCGTGTACTGTCAACTTTTAAGCCAGCGTGTACTGTCAACTTTTAGGCCAGCGTCCACTGCCAAATCTTCTGGCCACCCTCTACAGTCAACCTTCAGGTCAGCGTCTACTGTCAACCTTCAGGCCAGCGTCCACTGTCAATCTTCAGGTCAGCGTCTACTGTCTACCTTCAGGCCAGCGTCAACTGTTTATCTTCAGGCCAGCGGCTACTGTCTACCTTCAGGCCAGCGTCAACTGTTTATCTTCAGGCCAGCGGCTA
Organism: Megaustenia siamemsis; assembly: GCA_032433765.1. Taxonomy (NCBI): domain Eukaryota; kingdom Metazoa; phylum Mollusca; class Gastropoda; order Stylommatophora; family Ariophantidae; genus Megaustenia; species Megaustenia siamemsis. The sequence goes on along the minus strand of JAVIAB010000106.1, from coordinate 67,003,102 downwards.
CTGTCTACCTTCAGGCCAGCGTCAACTGTTTATCTTCAGGCCAGCGGCTACTGTCTACCTTCAGGCCAGCGGCTACTGTCTACCTTCAGGCCAGCGTCTACTGTCTACCTTCAGGCCAGCGTCTACTACCTACCTTCAGGCCAGCGTCTACTGTCAACCTTCATGCCAGCGTCTACTGCCTACCTTCAGGCCAGCGTCTACTGTCAACCTTCAGGCCAGCGTCTACTGTCAACCTTCAGGCCGGCGTCTACTGCCAACCTTCAGGCCGGCGTCTACTGCCAACCTTCAGGCCAGCATCTACTGTCTACCTTCAGGCCAGCGTCTACTGTCAACCATCAGGCCAGTGTCTACTGTCTACCTTCAGGCCAGCGTCCACTGTCAATCTTCAGGTCAGCGTCTACTGCCTACCTTCAGGCCAGCGTCTACTGTCAACCTTCAGGCCAGCGTCTACTGTCAACCTTCAGGCCAGCGTCTACTGTCAACCTTCAGGCCAGCGTCAACTGTCAACCATCAGGCCAGTGTCTACTGTCTACCTTCAGGCCAGCGTCCACTGTCAATCTTCAGGTCAGCGTCTACTGCCTACCTTCAGGCCAGCGTCTACTGTCAACCTTCAGGCCAGCGTCTACTGCCTACCGTCAGGCCAGCGTCAACTGTCAACCTTCAGGCCAGCGTCTACTGTCTACCTTCAGGTCAGCGTCTACTGTCTGTTTTTAGGCTGGCACTTGCTCGCCTTCAGTTAGGTCTGACTTAAGAAGTTTCTCCGTCAGTAAAATTCATATCAAGATCGCCCTAGTGACACGTTTACAAACGTCAGGAGTCTTCCTCTAAGTTATGGTTATGGAAGGCACTCGTATCACTGCAAACGAATTAAAATCCACAAATGCTCAACCGCCCGTGCCAGTGGAATCATCCGAATTGCTAACTCATCTCCGAAACAAAGAAAGGTAGCTGTAGTCCCCATCATAGCAGTCTCAGCACACGCCAAAAGACAAAAGGCGAAACAGCACAGAAAGTGAACACAACCAACTGTTCCCTGTCATACGATATCATCGTTCATCGCAAACAATCGAAATATCGAAACACGATCACAACGGATGAAACACACAGCTCACGGTGTGCACAGAGCACTTAACTCAGTAGCTCCTGCAACAAGCCGGACTTGGACTATGAGGAAACTGCAACAAGGAACACTTTTCAGAAATAGTCTTCAATGGTTCCTGCCGCCTATCCATCATATTGACCGGAAGTTCACGTCCTCATGAAAATGATGATCGTCATATTTAAAAAAAAATGTATAGCGCTTGATGATGTCACGACATCATTTTTTACTCCAATTCCGAACATATAAAACACAGTTAGTCGTCGAATTATCCCCGTCGCACATCAAACAGACCGTAAGATCTTCCCGCAATGTGAATTTGTGAAATTATAAGCCGCATATTGAAATTAAAAAATCACAAGTCTACCCGTAGGGGGCGCACCTCACAGCACCAGAGCTGAAAGTTGTCAGCGACCCACAGCTGATGGCTTGCGTCAGGATCGTTGAACCAGAACCACCCAGACCCTGCTCCACCTCTCCTTGGTGCCTCCGTGGTGACAGACTAACCTGTCTAGTCTGGCCAATCTAGTAGGGATCGAAGAGGGAAGACAACCTGGTTTTCAAAAATGTTGCGCTGAAGTCGGATGTGTTGGGTCTGAAGGCGCAAATATCACAATTATTCTGACAGCCACAACACAACGCAGACACGCCAACTTAACGTCCTTTTAAGGGCGGATGATGAAGAGGTGTGCTCTTTTAGTCATCGAACGTAGCAAGCAAGCAGCAAGCATGTCTACCCTAGTTCTCACAGTAGCCCTCTTGAATTTCGACAACATCCTTCCTGACTAACATGAAACTCCTAGAGTCACTCTGGTGCTACAAAGTCATGAATAAAGATCCGTCATTTTACCTTTCAACATTAGCGTATGACCGGTTTAGGGGTATTCTATGAGCTATTATGATGACGTAGCACACACAACAATGGCTGCGCCCATAGATTCCCGATTACTCTAGTGGATGCAGCCTACAACGGACGAAACACGGTGCAAATTACCTAAAGTGAAAACTTCGGTTGACTTGACGGAGCAATCCACATTAATGAGGTGTAACATGTAAATAACTGGCGTCAAACATTTTCTACGACGGCCATTGAACAGCACTCAATGTTTTGACGTAAACCGTAGATCAACTCTAGACGGTGGAAGGTCGCATCATTCACAACACTTGACTTGTCAAAAAGGAATATTGCCGTGTGTACGACTCCGCTTCATCGGCGCAGATTTGTTAAGTAGAACATCATTTTGATTTTAACGCACAAAATTGCACTGGAGAGCCGAAATTAATCAGTCCTCAAATGCAATTTCTGCAGCGATCGAGAAAACATGAATTTTGTTCCACCATCTTGGAAACGGAAATCCTCCTTCCTTTAAATATTTTACCGAAGGCTGTTTTTCCATTCAGTATATCTTTAGCAATCAGTCCAACCTACAATTCGGCACAAGTGGCCTAGTCATCTTAATTAAACGACATTGCTACATGAGTTCAAAATAAAATAGATCAAAGCCACAAACGTATTCATACTTCACTTGTTTATTCCTTCTTACATTCTATTGTCTATCTCATATAAATCAAAAATATTTATATAATTTACATTATTATTTACACATTGAGACAAAAATTAATGAACATGTTTGAATAAGATAAATAAAAATGTTTCTAAGTGGTAACTTACATTTTAAAATAAGCATAAGATTTCAAGTGTCAACCTACATTCTCAGTTCTTTTGCGATCAGTTTATGCTAAACTCGTATATCTAAATCGACAAAGATACGAGAGTTCGTCATCGCATTTTATCGTGATGGGTTTGGTTTTGTGTGTGGGAACTGGGTGGTCTAGAAGTAAGACATCGGTCTTTGGACCAAAAGGTCTGGGTTTAAATCCCGCCACAGACTTCGAGTCTAGCTATAGGAAATACAAAGCTGGTTCTTATATTCTTCGGATATCGGTCGGTACATTTTGGGAGAAATATGGTCGACACTACGACAGTGCCGTTCTTCTCTCCCATAAGAATATTTGGTATCCATTTAAGGTTAGGTGAATCTTGAGCTACCAATCTGAATCAAATTCGATCTCTTGTCATCTGCAGACTAAATAATGTCTCTGTCGAGGCTCTCTCGGAGAGAGAGAGAGAAAGAAGAGAAGAGAAATAGAGATATAAAAAGAGAAGAGAAAGAGAGAGAGAAAGAGAGCATGAAAGAGTGAAGAGAAAGAGAGAGAGCGAGAAAAAAAAGAGAAGAGAAAGAAAGAGAGAGAGAGAGAGAGAGAGAGAGAGAAATACGCTCCTATAATTTGCCCTTTGAAGCTGGAAGAATTGACAAAAGAGACATTGTATAGGTACACATGAAGAGAGGAAATAAGAATAGTTATTATATCATGATCATCATCATTTGCTATACCGGTTGGCGTAGGCGATCATGTCCCTCCACAATCTTCTATCTACAGTGCATCGTAACATTTCTGTTGTTGACTGTTTTCCATGCCATGACACCAAGCTTTCTAGTATCTTCTCTCTTTGTCGTCCGCGATCTCTCATTCCCTGTATTTTGCCAGTTGTAACCAAGTATTTAAACCTTCCTTTTCTCATGATGTGCCCGAAAAATATTGATTGATTCTTTCTGATGTATTTTTTAGTAGCTCCCTTTTTGTGTTGGCCTCTTTGAGAATTTCCTCGTTGATCGTTTTAGCTGTCCAGAGAACTTTCAACATTCTTCTGAGAAATCCCATCTCTATGGCCTCTAATCGTCTTTTCATTTGTTTGTTTACTGTCCATGATTATTATTACCCTATTACAGCCACTGGGAGCCGCGATAGCTCAGTGTTTAATGAACTGGACTACAAAGGACAAGAGGTAGGGTTCGATCCCAACCGTCAGCTACCGGTTCACCCAGTCTTAAATAGGTAGAAACCTTGCATGCCAGAATAGCGGGAGCCGCGATAGCGCAGTGATTAGTGAACTGGACTACAAAGGACAAGAGATAGGGTTCGATCCCAGTCTTTAATGGGTACCGGATTTTTGTTCTAAGAAAGTAAAGCGGCACGGGCGTAATACCGACCACATTCCCAAAAAATCATGTGCCGAAGATCTGTAAAATTTATGGTCACTAACACCATATTCCCTATACGCCACTTGGCGTGACAGGGGCTCTTTACTTTTAATTTTTTTAATTTTTTTTTAAATTGCAGCTACTAAGCTATTGCAACGAACATTAAAAATACAAACACACAAACCGGGTTTCTTAGTTCAGTAAGGAAGACAAAGTATGCTAGTAAGGTCATATCTCGAGATGTAACAGTCTGGTAAAAACTACGCAGCAGGAAACAATGAAAGATGGGAAGTGTAGAGGTAGTCAGAGGAGAAATTGGAGATTGATGACGTCAAGGAGTGTACGGGGAAAGTCTTTGAACAAACGTAGACACTGACACACACCGGGGAACAATGGAGAAAAATCGCATCATTGCAATGCACAAAGTGTCTCTCGTGCAGCCCAAAATAATGAACACAGCTTCATTTGGACTCTTTCAAGTTTATCTATTATATAGAGTCTCACTAATAGTAAGGATTATAGTGCTCGATACAGAAGTACCCGTAAACGTTGTTCAATACCAGAAGCTGCCATGATCCTCATCGCCGACAATCCCATAGCGAGCTCATGAAATTACATAGTCAATATGTCATTTGAAGCAAACTCCAATCAACTCCAACTTATTCAATCAAATATCACTCCCAAATATGTCATCATGTTGGTTCTACTCACCTCTTTGCCACATACTCTCACAGTTGGTAGGTGTGTTAACAATATGATTGTTATAAGAGAGAACCATGTTACTGTTGCTTTACTTGGATTGACGTGTGCTTTGAAACTGTTGCACCATGAACTAATGCGATCAATTTTGATTTGCAAAGACTTACTTGTCTCATATCTATCTTTTTTGGGGGGCCTCGGTAGCCGAGTTGGGAAACCCACCCGACTGGACTACCGACGTTCGGACAACCCGTGTTCGATTCCCGCTGGTAGCAGTGTGAATTCTACTCGTGGTTGTAAAAAAAAAAATACCCCCACGGTCGACCCAGCCGTTGGCAGAAATGGGTACCAGGGTATTACCCTGGGAAGGTGGGGAATGTCGCTTCGCATCAGAGTTTCGATGCTTGAGGCGACACTATACAGAAATCTCCGAACATTACTGGATAGGCGGCCGAGTACATATGGGTGGAAACTCGCGTGCTAAGACGCCGGTTCAAGTCTGGTACTTTACTTTACTTTATATCTATCTTTGCCCTGTCGATACATCAAAATATCAAATGTGAAGGAAAGTGTTTTCCTTTTCCATCCAGTCGTTGAGCAGTAGCCTTTAGATATCAATAATGTTACTGTTAGATAGTGGTGGGGTAAGGTGGTGAGAATTGTGAACTCTTTCATATTTGCTGTTTCTGACTGATAACCCTAATATTAATATGGAAAAACAACTGTCTAATGGGCCACACTTATTTTAATATAAATACTACTGTATACAATATGAATATGTGAATAAACTTGTTAAATCAGCCATAAGCATTAATTAGCAATGTTAGATTGCATACGGTCATAATGAACAAGTAATTTAATACTATAGATGCTAGTTGCTGTCAATTCATATTGAATTAATTGCAATCTTTAAATAATAGTTTATATCCATTCATACAAAATCAACATCACAATATAAATGTTGGTGATTTATATTCATTCTTACTTAATGGCAATTTATTATCACTAGTTTATATCCATCATACTGAATTAACTTCAATATATAGATGCTGGTTTATATGAGTTTTAATCCGTATTGAATTAACGTTAATCTGAAATAAATCTGTTAATATGACACTGCACATATTCATACTGACTTAACAACGATCCTACAAAACTTTACATTTTAGATTCTGTTGACTTAAACTCATGCCTCTCTCTGCACCTCAAATAGTTGAGGGAAAATATGTACATTTGGCAAAGTTATGCTGATTGCTTGAAACATGAAAATGGAATGCAGAGAACTAAATATAAGATAAGAACCAGGAAGAGTCAATATAAACAGCCATGAGCAGACCGATATCTTCATACTTAAAACAGATCACTGGAGAAGATAAAAGAAGAAAAATGAAGAAGAAGCTTCATACATAATATTTAATGTATTTTATACTTTATGAAGCAATCAACATTTTTCGGGCACATCATGAAAAGAGGAAAGTTGGAATACTTGGTTGGAAACAGGCAAAATAAAAAGGAAAGAGAGATCGCGGACAACAGAGAGAGAAAATACTGGATAGCTTGGTGTCATGGCATGGAAAACAGTCAACAACAAAACTGATGCGATGCACTGTAGATAGAAGATTGTGGAGGGACATGATCGCCTACGCCAACCGGTATGGTACATGATGATGATGATGATACTTTATGAATCCATTTTTTTAAAGTTTTCCTGAATCAGTTTTAATTGCTGATTACTTAAAACCATGAATATTAATTTGCATACAGTCCTGAAGTCAATAAGAAAACACTCAACTGCAAAGTTCTCTACACAACATAATATTGCAAACTATAATGCGACATTTTTTTCCTGATAAAATACACATACAGAATAATCACCACTTCATACAGTTTTAAAATAATAAGAATAGTTTGTGTATAATACAAATTAATAAAAATGAGAGATTGAAACAATTTGATAAAACAATAAATGCAAAGCTACATAATTAAGTATCAATAAAACGATTTTTTGCTTTGGTTACTGTTTCAGCAGTCTGTGACCTTTTCCCCTTGGAAAAATGCTAATTGTTGATGGTAGTTTGCAGCTAAGCAGTCAGATCAATCCACATAGTTTTGATGCATTATAATAATATGACAGGGTTCTAAAGCATTTGTGCTATTATAAATTAATGAAGCAATTTCATAGCAAATTCATTTTCCATGACTACGTATTTATTAGATATCGTGTCATCCATTGACACATATTCATGCATTTGAGAGAAATCTATCTATCTATCTATTGACATTTCGAGCTGTAGCCGGCCCATAGGGCGTAGACCCAGGTACATTTGAGACTAATAAATCAACAAAATCCAAGCCTTTATAATGGATGCTGGTTATACAGAAAACAACATAGGTTGACTCAAAGTCAGCAAAGTTGTGCTTACCCATTCTGTTTTTTTTAAACAACTACAGTATATAGTGATATTGATTAATTACACTGTGTTAGAAGAGTATGTATGGCCATATCCGCTTATCCCAAGAGCTGTTCCAGTGGTAGCAATGCTACTAAGGGATCACCAAAAGCTGGAAAGGTCAATGGGCTGGGACCAGGAAAAGTGAGACACGAGCATGTTGAAATTGGATTCGTCATAACTCTCACCATGAATAAGATAAGATCAGTCATTCTGGATTTGATGGATTTAAATATAAAGTAGATGAATGTGATCAAATTAAATGCCAATTCTAGTTGTTCGTGATGTATTTAAATATAAAGTAGAGATGAATCTGATCAAATTAAATGCCAATTCTAGTTGTACGTGATGTATTTAAATACATGTATAAAGTAGAGATGAATCTGATCAAATCAAATGCCAATTCTAGTTGTACGTGATGTATTTAAATATGAAGTAGAGATGAATCTGATCAAATTAAATGCCAATTCTAGTTGTATGTAATGTATTTAAATATGAAGTAGAGATGAATCTGATCAAATCAAATGCCAATTCTAGTTGTACGTGATGTATTTAAATATGAAGTAGAGATGAATCTGATCAAATTAAATGCCAATTCTAGTTGTATGTGATGTATTTAAAACAAATACATCTCTTTTATTATTATTTTTAAAATTAAAAACATTCCTGATGTGAGATATACCTTTCAGTAAGGCACAAGATCCTTAAAAACAAAACAAAAATATTATGACCATTTTCTTCATAATTATTTATTTGATGAACATATAATTTATTACATTTCTACAAATTCGCATATATATTTTAAAACTGCACTTAAAATTAAAGTCTTTTGGCCTATTAGGAATATAGCAACACTGATAAACATTTTCTAAAATAAATCAGTACTTTTAAAAAGCCCTGTCAGATTTGGCCTGATAATCTAGATTATCATGTCATATTTTGTCTTCAGCTTATTCAAAATAAATAATTTTTTTGTGTCTGAAAACTACTAATTTAACTACTTACTTTTCCATTACCAAAAGAGGCATCTTTATCTCATTCTGATCCTCCCTCTCCCCCTTTCCCATCCAGAAAAAAAAAATAACTCAGCCTCATATCTTAAAATAAAAGGGAGCCACATTAGCTCAATGGTTAGTGGACTGGACTACAAAGGACAAGAGGTCAGATTCAATCCTGATCGATGGCTTCTGGATTTACCCAGCCTTAAATGAGTACTGGATTTTTTTCTAGGAAAGTAAAGCAGTGTAGGCATAATACTGACCACATTACCACAAAAACCATGCACCAAAGGTTGATATAAATTATGGCCACTAACACCATATTCCTTATACACCACTTGGTGTGACAGTCTCTTTACTTTTTTACGTTGAATCTTTAAAAAATTGTATATATAACAACAGGTTGCAAAAATTTAAGTCTAACACCACAGGCAAGTATGAGTTTTAACAATGACTTATCTCTCAAATTCAGGACACGAGGTAGGGTTCAATCCCAACCGAAGATTTCTAGGTTCACACAGCAAGATTTCTGGGTTCACACAGCCTTAAATGAGTACCAAATTTTCTCTGGGAAAGTAGAGCGGCATGGGCGTAATACCGACCACATTACCTCAAAAATCATGTGCTGAAGGTCTGTAAAATTTATGGTCACTAACACCGTATTCCCTGTACTCCACTTGGCATGACGGGGGCTTTTTACTTTACTCTTTATCTCCCCCATTACGAAAAAAAAAGGAAAATAAAAGTTATCCTGCCTCATACCTTAATAAAACATAATAGATGGTTGCAGAATTTAAATCCAACAAATTAAGGAATACAAATATTTACACAATCTTTCTAGGACCCCAACATCTTGAAGTTTTCTAGATGAGTACAAGTGGTAATGATACCATCAACATTATTCATAAATTTATGTTATATATTGTTTCTTGAGCAATGTAAGTCGCTGAATAAATCTTCCAATGTATATTTATTAAACATTCATTATAGCTAGTTTCATTTACAATCATAAAATATAAATTAATTAAATTTTAGGAGATTATTATACAAAATTCTAAATGTTTCTATCTTGTAATCTATGAATCACAACATAAAAAATCTTGCAGAATGACATATAGCTTTATGAACAGATTGTTTTAAAGTCTCATCTACTTCTCTCATCCTTCATCTAAGCTAGATCACAGACAAACAATGTATCCAGGGACAGCTACATCTTGTGGTGTCTTTTAGGGCAATAACAAAATTCTTCCAGTTCATGCATTCCATAGCCATCCTTCATATATTGTCCCATGTCTGGCCCAAACTATTTATTTCAGGTTGTCATAATTTCTCATTTATTCATAATTTTTCTATGTATTTTCTATATTCACCTATAAGTCACAAGAATATAAATTATTTTACTTTACTATCAGTATTTCTGCTTTGGCTACTTATAAAATTGTGATTTATATTATCTGATCATATAAAAAAAAATCTAAACATTTATATAGCAGCTAAACAACAAATGGGGAGCCGCGATAGCTCAGTGGTTAGTGAACTGGACTACAAAGGACAAGAGGTAGGGTTCAATTCCAACCGACGGCTTCGGGTTCACCCAGCCTTAAATGGGTACAGAATTTTTTATGGGAAAGTAAAGCAGCACGGGCGTAATACCGACCGCATTACCCCAAAAATCATGTGCTGAAGGTCTGTAATATTTATGGTCACTAACACCATATTCCCTATACGCCACTTGGTGTGACGGGGGCTCTTTACTTTTTTTTTAAACAACAAATGATAAATAGCATTTTCATACCAACTTTGTGCTATGAAAGTCAAACAAGGCCCTTTCTAAACCACAATTAAGAAAGATCAATACATGTGAGATGCGATGCTTGAGAAAAGTAACAAACAACACAAGAAGAGACGGAATACCAAATGAAACCATAAGAAAAATGGTAGGAACTAAACCCTGCTAAGAATATATAGAACAACAACAACTTAAATGGTTTGGCCACCTGGTCAGAATGAATCCTCACCAATCACCATCAAGGGCATTCTTCTCAAGAATGCATGTAAAAAGACCAAGAGGAAGACCCAGAAGAAGATGGATAGATGCAGTGACAGAGACATGTAACAACAAAGGAAAATCACTAATTCAGACAGTTCGAGCAGCTCAAGAACGACAAATGATATATAACCACGACATCTTTTAGGTATCAGTGAAAAGAGCAAAAAAGAAGAAGATCATATTAAAAGTAAAGTAAAGGTTTTCACCACAACTTAAAAAGCGCATGCCTATAAAGGGAAATTTAGTGACAATGATTTTATTAGATCAGCTGCACATTTTTGGGTGATGTGTATGGTATCCCACCAGGCCACCCTTCCTTTCCCAAAAAATCTCTGGTACATATTTTTAGAGGATGAGTGAACCATGAAGCCTTTTTTTGCCTAAATAAAATTTGCCACATCTAGGAACTGAACCCAGATCCTTCTGATTAGCAGTGAGTGCACTAACTACTCAGTCACTGTCTGTTCGTATTACTCTTTGTTAAAGTATCTAAAATGCTAAACTATATTTTAAGATGATATTATCCAAATCCTGCCTGTGGTAATAGAGTTAAGTGAAGAGTTGAAAATAAAGGCCATATAATAAAGGCTGTCAGCATGTAGCGTACAGGTGAGAGTGCCTTTTTACCACTTGGTGTTATTGAGTTATTTGTGGGTTATCATCATTGCACTCCGAACATGTCCATTAGTGTCTTAATCTCCTCCTCAGCTTATCCTGCAGAGCCCAGTGACTGACGACTCCAGATCTGTGTCTATTGATAAGTCCTCTTATGCACTAAGCATCTCATTTCTGGCAGTACCCATTTTTTCTCTTACCTCTTTCATCCGAAGGAGAGATGTGCATTCATTGTTGTCAAAGTCCTGTGTCCTTTCAGCATCACAGAGGGCATTAATGACTTGGTGTTATGCATCCTGACTGTTTATGTGTTCGTAGCAAATCTGTTGTGTATCTATGTAAGTTATTTGGTTATGGAAGGCCCGGTATCACTGCAAATGAATTAAAATCCATAATTGCTCAACCGCCCATGCCAGCGTAATAATCCTATCTATGTAAGTGTGTATCATCAGATAACCTGAACACATTTTATAATCAGACTTGAAAAAGGTTGCTCAGAAAAATAGCACCCAGTCTAAAAAACTAATATATTATCAAATTACTAAGATGCAGTGATTACTTGCTATCAAATCATCTGTCATGGTGCAAAAGTCCATGTATACATTCTTGATTTTTTATCCTTCCAGTGCATAGAATCTCCCACCGGTTGTCTCTATTGTGGGTGAGCTATTTGATTGTAGAATGTCATTGCCTCATTTTTTAGAGTTCTTATCAGTTTTTCTCGAGGTCTTCTTAAAATTGTATAACTGATGAAGACCATTTGGAGGACCTCGACTTTGCTGATGACATAATTCTCATCAGCAGTCAGATAAAAACAATGCCGGAAAACACAAATGAACTATCATCAATAGCCAGCAAAATTGGGCTTGAGATCAATCATGAAAAGACTAAAGTTATGAAAAGTTTAATTCCAACAGATGACAAAATATACATGGAAAACAAACCAGTAGAAGAGATCGATCACTTTATCTATCTTGGAAGTCACATTGATTGAGAAGGGGATACAAGTAAAGAAATTAGAATCAGAATGGCTAAAGCAGCAATGTCTTTCAGAAGCTTTGAAAAGTTGTGGAAATCAAAACTAATCAGCACAAACACAAAACTTAGGCTATTCAAATGAAATGTACTATCAACCCTTATGTATGCGTGTGAAAGCTGGAAAACAACAAGAGATATAGAAACAAAGTTGAACTCATTCAAAAGTAAAGTAAAGGTAAAGTAAAGTACGAGACTTGAACCGGCGTCTTAGCACGCGAGTATATACCCATATGTGCTCGGCCGCCTATCCAGAAATGTTCGGATATTTCTGTATAGTGTAGCCTCAAGCATCGAAACTCAGATGCGAAGCGACATTCCTCACCTTCCCAAGATAATATACCCTGGTACCCATTTCTGCCAACGGCTGGGTCGACCGTGGGGGTATTTTTTTTTTTTTATTCCAACCACGAGTTGGAGTCAAAAATAAATGTCTAAGGAAAATACTTGGTATAGCGTGGAACGAATTCAAAACAAACGAGGAAATTAGAGAAATCGCCAATCAACCACTAATATCTTCAGTAATAAAGAAAAGACGATGGTCATACGTTGGACATGTGATGAGAAGAGATAATAACCGAATAGCAAAGCAAGCCCTCATATGGGAAACAACAGGTAAGAGAAAAAGAGGAAGACCAGGGAGACACTGAGAAGAACATTGATGAGAGAGGCAAGAGCAGCAGGATTCGGCTCCCTCAATGAGATAGAGCTGCTTGCACAGAACAGAGACAGATGGCGAGATTTGATAAAATATCTTTAAAAGAAAACTGCTAGAACAAAAATTCAGATAGGAGAAGGTGTATCTTGGTCTACGCCCTATGGGCCGGCTACGGCTCGAAAGGTCAATAGATAGATAGATAACTGATGAAGGTTTTAGCTGAAATATCGTTTTTTTTTTGTCTCATCTCTCTACTAATTTAGCTGCTATATACAATTTTATGTTTATTTTACGTTCTCTGCAGTCCTACTCATGGCCCTGTATAGTATTTCATATTTTATACATTTTATATTTGTGCTTATCTCTCTTTTCAAGAACATTGATGAGAGAAAACATTGATTCAAGAACATTGATGAGAGAGGCAAGAGCAGCAGGATTCGGCTCCCTCAATGAGATAGAGCTGCTTGCACAGAACAGAGACAGATGGCGAGATTTGATAAAATATCTTTAAAAGAAAACTGCTAGAACAAAAATTCAGATAGGAGAAGGTGTATCTTGGTCTACGCCCTATGGGCCGGCTACGGCTCGAAAGGTCAATAGATAGATAGATAACTGATGAAGGTTTTAGCTGAAATATCGTTTTTTTTTTGTCTCATCTCTCTACTAATTTAGCTGCTATATACAATTTTATGTTTATTTTACGTTCTCTGCAGTCCTACTCATGGCCCTGTATAGTATTTCATATTTTATACATTTTATATTTGTGCTTATCTCTCTTTTCATTTTCACCATTCACTGTTTCCTGTAAGATTATTCTGAGGAAAAATTAAAAAATAAAAAAAGGTAAGTAAAAAGCTTTACGTGACAAGTGGACGACACAGACTAAACAACGTTTTGGCTCAATAGGCCTTCATCAGGAACAAACAATAAAAACACACACACACAAATTAATAACGAAACAACCAAAACAAAAACAATCGAAATGTGCAAAGAAAACAACAACAAAAAGTAAAACTATCCTGTCAAATCCAAAATAAAATCGTAACCAAGTGCGGCTGTCGTGAACGTCGAAAATCGTGCGAAAAAGTGCGTAAATGTAAACAGAACCAGAGGAGTAAACACAAGGGTCAGTGTGCAAACACAAAGGAGAAAGAATCGAATAGTAGTCTGACAGGTGTAAAAAGACGCTAAGAGTGAGATGTCTGAGAGTGGGGTACAGTAAAAATAAATGAGGGGTAAGAAGCACAGAAAAAAAATTTTTTATAGAGGAGAAAACCGAAGTGTCTCATAAGGGACTAGAGGAGAAGAACTATAAAAAGTATGGCATAGTAAGTAGACCAAAGAACCCAAATATGTGTAGTAGAGAAGGCTATGCAAAAGGGAAGGAGCAAGCAAAAAGAAACTATGCGTATGAGTGTGATACATTCATACCTCTCGGGGTCAGCGAACCATACTGGACTATAAGGCGATTTTCCAAAGTATAGCGGCTGTTTTAACCCAAGATTATTCTGACCAGGTCATTAGAATTTGCAACATGCCTGTGCCAGCACAACATATTTGGATAAAATAAAACAAGACAAGCAAAGAGAAGATAATTATGGAGGACATGATACCAGGTTGACAAGAGAGAGGAAGATGAAGAAGAAGGTGGGTGCACTATATCACAGATGAGTTGAGAATGATTGCTGCAGAAGGTGGACAGCTTGTGAAGGCTAGAGAAAACTTCAGAGTAGTTGTCATGGGCGACAAGTTCTAACAGGGACAAGTTAGCTGATGATGATGATGATGATGATATAGTTTAGGCATCAATGGCATAAATTGTAGAATATTGCTTTTAGGACATTAAGGTCCACAATTAGGTGGACGCTCAGGGCTGTTAAAAATGTAATTATCATCATCAACTACCATGCTTGCTGGCACATGTGATCATGTCTCTCCACAACTTTTGATCTTGACAGTTATTCATCATTTCTGTTGTTGACCTTCTGCCTAGCCATTCTCTTAAGCTATTTGGTATCTTCTCTCTTTGCTTCCCTCTATCTCTTCATCCCCCAATTTTCCCAGTTGTTACAATATATTCCAGTTGTTCTCTTCTCATTACATGGCCAAAAAATGATGATTGTTTCTTCGTAATATTGGATATTAGCTCTCTTTTTGCTTTGACCTCTTTCTAACGTTTTCATTACTCTTCTTTGCTTTCCATGGTAATCTCAACATTCTTCTGTAAAACCACATTTTTACAGCCTCCAGTGATTTTCTTAAATCACTTTGTTGGTCATAAAAATGTAATAACAAAACTTAAAACAAAATTATAAATGTTACTGAGCAGAGAGAGAGTAAAAACAAAAAGCAAGAAAACTGATGAAAAGAAAGAAATTAAAAGACTCAACACCACTAGAAATGAAATGTTTTCCAGTTCTGAAATGTAATTCCTTCAGAATAAAACTAGTTGAAGAGCAATGTGGCCAAAAATAGCTCATTATAACTGTAGAACACAAATGAATTGTGTTTATTATGGATTGAACTCAATCTAGCTTCTCATTGGTGAATATTTACATTAGATGACTGTTGAAGACTTGCTAAATCTTAGATAACAATTCTATCTCTATCTATTGTCCTTTCGAGCTGAAGACGGCACATAGGGCAGAACCACAATTTCAAGAACAGAAACCTTGCGTGCCAAAATGGCACATATTGCAGAGATCACTGCTCTAAAATCTATGGCGCTGTTTCCATAACAATATTTTTTACAATGACAGCTTGTCAAGCCATCGATCAATCTCCTTAGTCATCTCTTACGACATGCCTGGAAGGTCACAGTGTCACTATTAACAATTAACAATAACAAAATAAGACCTGCTAAATCTTAAATATCAATCGATGCAGGAAAACACTAATGAACTATCATTAAAAGCCAGCAAAATTGGGCTTGAGATCAATCATGAAAAGACTAAAGTCATGACAAGCTTAATTCCAGCAGATGACAGAATATACATGGAAAACAAACCAGTGAAAGAGATTGACCACTTTATCTATCTTGGAAGTCACATTGATCGGGAAGGGGATACAAGTAAAGAAATTAGGATCAGAATAACTAAAGCAGCAATGTCTTTCAGAAGCCTTAAAAAGTTGTGGAAATCAAAACTCATCAGCACAAACACAAAACTTAGACTATTCAAATCAAACGTACTATCAACCCTTATGTATGCACGTGATAGCTGGAAAACAACAAGAGACATAGAAACAAAGTTGAACTCATTCAAAAATAAATGTCTAAGGAAAATACTTGGTATAGGTTGGAACGAATTCCAAACAAACAAGGAAATTAGAGAAATCGCCAATCAACCACTAATATCTTCAGTAAGCAAGAAAAGACGATGGTCATATGTTGGGCATGTGATGAGGAGAGATAATAACTGAATAGCAAAGCAAGCCCTCATGTGGGAAACAAGATAGATAGATAGAAATCTTAAATGACATTTGAAGACTGTTACGTATCAGATAACAGCTGAAGCCCTGCAAATCTTAGATAACAATTGAAGACCTTTACATCTTAGATGACAGTTGAAGATCAGTTAAATCTTAGATGGTAGCTGAAGACCAGTTAAATCTTAGATGGTAGCTGAAGACCAGTTAAATCTTAGATGACAGTTGAAGACCAGTTAAATCTTAGATGGTAGCTGAAGACCAGCTAAATCTTAGATGACAGTTGAAGACCAGCTAAATCTTAGATGGTAGCTGAAGACCTGCTAAATCTTAGATGACAGTTGAAGACCTGCAAATCTTAGATGACAGTTGAAGACCTGCAAATCTTAGATGACAGTTGAAGACCTGCAAATCTTAGATGACAGTTGAAGACCTGCAAATCTTAGATGACAGTTGAAGACCTGCAAATCTTAGATGACAGTTGAAGACCAGCTAAATCTTAGATGGTAGCTGAAGACCTGCTAAATCTTAGATGACAGTTGAAGACCTGCAAATCTTAGATGACAGTTGAAGACCTGCTAAATCTTAGATAACATTTGAAGACCTTTACATCTTAGATGACAAGTGAAGACCTGCTAAATCTTAAACAACATTTGAAGACCTTTACATCTTAGATGATAGTTGAAGCCCAGCTAAATCTTAGATGGTAGTTGAAGACCTGCTAAATCTTAGATGACAACTGATAACCTGCTAAATCTTAGATGACAGTTGAAGAATACTAAATCTTAGATGGCATGTGAAGACCTGCTAAATCTTAGATGACAACTGATAACCTGCTAAATCTTAGATAACAGTTGAAGACCTGCTAAATCTTAGGTGACAGTTGAAAACCTTCTAAATCTTCAGTGATGGTTGAAAACTTTCTAAATCTTCAGTGATGGTTGAAAACTTTCTAAATCTTAGGTGACAGTTAACACCTTTTCTAAACCTTGAATGACAGTTTCACAGACACCATGATGTGAGATAAGACACTTGGAAACTTTATACAAAATTATTTAAAAAAATAATGTCTCATGGCATATATCATGCTATCATCATAAAGTGCCGGGCCTGCTGTCATAGGTGATCATGTCTCTCCACAACTTTCGATCTCGACAGTTATTTATCATTTCTGTTGTTGACCTTCTGCCAAGCCATTCTCTTAAGCTGTCTGCTATTTTTTCTTCTTGCTTCCCTCTCTCTCTTCATCCCTCAATTTTTCCAGTTGTTACAATATATTCCAGTTGTTCTCTTCTCACTACATGGCTAAAAAATGATGATTGTTTCTTCCTAATATTGGAAATTAGCTCTCTATCATGCTATAGGTGAGTGAAATATTAAATTTCATCATACCAGGTCATAGCTTTTCAAGCTAAGGGGTGTGAACAGTGTTTTGCCTCACTATGATTATTTTTCCCCAACTGAGCAAGCTAGCTATGTACTCAGTCCTGTTTTCAGCTCAGTTGTCTGAAGACTATCAAGCTGTATTTAAAAGACCTTGTCAAAATGGAATTCTAAATATGTCATTGAGAGATTTCACATTTATTCTACTCTTTATATAAACATGTTTGTGAAAATGGTAATTTAATTTTTTTGGATCATAATAGTTCTATGAAAATGAGACAGGGACAGACCAAGAATAAGGTGGTTTTAAGACATTGAAGTTACCTTGAGCATGACAACAAGAACTGGGTGACCTGGCTAGAGACAGAGATTCCTTCAGATAGGCTATGTTGAATGGAATGTTCTGCAAAGGACATATTACCCGATGAAGGTGTTCTAAGGTAAATTACTCAATGTCTAGTATATTTCTTTCTTTCCACTTGAGAAACTGAATCAGTGTGTAGGCAAATCTTCATTGGCTCTGCAACAACTCTGCAGTGTTTTTTTCAAACAGATAAATAAATTTTATATGTACTCTTGTTAAATCCATACTTTGAAAAGGAAACCTCCCTTGTCAAACCAAGATTCTATCTATTGACCTTTCGAGCCGTAACCGGCCCATAGGGCGTAGACCAAGATACACCTTCTCCTATATGAATTTTTTGTTCTAGCAGTTTTCTTTTAAAAATATTTTATCAAATCTCGCCATCTGTCTCTGTTCTGTGCAAGCAGTTCTATCTCATTGAGGGAGCCGATTCCTGCTGCTCTTGCCTCTCTCATCAATGTTCTTCTCAGTGTCTCCCTGGGTCTTCCTCTTTTTCTTTTACCTGTTGTTTCCCATATGAGGGCTTGCTTTGCTATTCGGTTATTATCTCTTCTCATCACATGTCCAACGTATGACCATCGTCTTTTCTTTATTACTGAAGATATTAGTGGTTGATTGGCGATTTCTCTAATTTCCTCGTTTGTTTTGAATTCGTTCCACGCTATACCAAGTATTTTCCTTAGACATTTATTTTTGAATGCGTTCAACTTTGTTTCTATATCTCTTGTTGTTTTCCAGCTTTCACACGCATACGTAAGGGTTGATAGTACATTTGATTTGAATAGCCTAAGTTTTGTGTTTGTGCTGATGAGTTTTTTGCCTAAACCAAGATTAGGCCTACCAAAAACAGAGCCCTTGTCAAACCAAGATTAGGCCTACAAAAAACAGAGCCCTTGTCAAACCAAGATTAGGCCTACCAAAAACAGAGCCCTTGTCAAACCAAGATTAGGCCTACCAAAAACAGAGCCCTTGTCAAACCAAGACTAGGCCTACCAAAAACAGAGCCCTTGTCAAACCAAGATTAGGCCTACCAAAAAGAGAGCCCTTGTCAAACCAAGATTAGGCCTACCAAAAACAGAGCCCTTGTCAAACCAAGATTAGGCCTACCAAAAAGAGAGCCCTTGTCAAACCAAGATTAGGCCTACCAAAAACAGAGTTGAACATTCTTGTTCTTATAATATACAGAACCACTTTCACCGTACAGTATCCTTTGGTATTACTCATATGATCCCTTACCTAATTATACAAGAAATTTCAGCACAGTGCATTCACTATGTACCACTTATGATGGTTCATTAATCATACTTACTATTCAGTTTTATTAAGAAAAATAAAATTGGAACACTCACAGTTTTGTTACTCTGTGACAAAGTCAAACATATGGACACATAACTTGCATTCACATAACAAAAGTTATAGGAGGAAGCAGCATAATAATCACACTAAAATTTTAAGGAAGTCATAAAGCATGTTAAAATATTAATGAGAACATCAATAGTTATCAGTCAAGAAGAGAATGGTTCATAGCAGACACAGTTAGCACATTCCTATTTCACTTGAAGTGACTAGCTACACTGCTGTATGTAAATTTAATATACATCTTACTTTTGAGTTGGGAATATCATAGACTCATATATTTCACAAATATTTGCATCTCTGTAAATCTCTCAAAAAGATTTTCAAAATCAATAAAATTTATGGACATTTTTATCCACAATTCTGAGCCCTTATTTGCTGTCTCAGTGGGTAAAAATATAATCCATACAACATCTGTTCAACCTAAATTCATCTTCCCACTGTGTACAAATTCAGATTTTTTTAATTTTTTTTTTTGGGGGGGGGGAGGAAATGATTGTATTTGTATGATGATCTTGTTGAGTATTGTGAATAGCAATTTGGAAAAGACTCATTCATCTCCATTTATTGCAGGTTGAAGAGGTTTCATCCAGCAACTTTATAGTTAATTCTTTGTTTCATTCTAGTATTGTTGTCTCTGCCAAATTTGTGAGAAAAGTGTTTCCACTATTCAACTGCCAATACTGTATTAGCATTGAATATTTGTATACATATGGTTGCTGATAGTCAAACCCGGAAGTCGTCAGTTGGGATCGAACCCTACCCCATGTCCTTTGTAGTCCAGTTCACTAACCACTGACTGAGCTATCGCGGCTCCGGCAATGATGATGACCCGCAAATAACTCAATAACTCAATTTGTATACATTTATGATGTAATTATATATTTTTTTTTGTTCCTCAAGCCCTTATAGGTTTAATGATTTCCTCTTCCTGTGAAATATCTGTATCCATGTCAAAATCTATTTCAGCTTCAAAACTATTCAGCTGCACCAGTTATAATTATAATTCTTCTCTGAAGTGTTCAGTCAAAATATTTCCTTCTTCTTTTTTTTCAACTTTTATCTCTTATTTGTGTAATTTTTGTATTTCATTTTCTGCTAAAGACAATGTTAATTATAGTGCTATGCTTATTTTGTTTTACAGTTTTTTTTTCTTTTGCTTGTCATTTAGGGCCATCAATTTTCCTTTTCCTCAGCTTGACATGAGACACATTTCTTTGTTAAACTAACAATAATGTTCATTGTAAACTTTTTCTGGCCTCCACACACTCTTAAGGACAAAAGATGGCATACAATTCCATTTGATGGCTCCTAGTTTTGCTCAGTCTTAAATAGGTGCCACATTTTGCTCATGATACTGACCGCAACAACCATAAAATGTGCCATTGGTTATTCTCTGTTCTGCTATGGGTGATGCCATCAGCACCATGTCAGACCACCCTTCTTTTTCAGATAAAATCTATGATCTCCATTTTTTCAGTTCACCCAGTGAACTCTTTCAAAGAAGAAAATAACTTGCCACTGCCAGGGCTTAAACTCCTACTGTCCAGGCTGTAGATCAGTGCACTGGTAACTTCACCATAGAAGGTACATAACTCATGGCTACTTACATTTATTGATGCATTTTACAATGATGATGTTGATAAGTGTTTCACTCAGATTTGTTTTTGATTCCATTCTAGAAATGTTTTTTTTCTATTCCTCACAAGTGAATGAAACCTGCTCCTTCTCACTGTTGTCCACAGAGTTCTGCTTCTTCAATTGCTGTTTTAATTCTCTCTGATTCGAAGTTACCATTTTCACTTAATTATAGTATTTTGATTTTAGTTTCTTATTTTGCCTGTTATTTTGCCTGTTATTTTGCTTGTTATTTTGCTTGTTATTTAGTTCAATTTTTTTAGGTCATTATTTCTTTATGCATTCTATAATCATAATATGTTTCATGTTCTAACATTAATTTTTGTATCAATAACTGCTCTATGAAAATGTCTTCCATTGTTTTCAATTTTCAACGCATATACAGAGAAATGAGTTGCTTCGAAGAATCTTATAAACCATGTGATCTCCAAGGTTTAAATGTCTTCACCATAGTGTGATTTTTAAAAATTCTCTTTTTTTTCTACATCATGCTTTTTTTATGTTAATAGAAATGAAAACCCTATGCTGCAACCCCTTGCCCATGGATCTTAAGTCTTACCCGTACAGGGAAAGAACACAAAAACCTGATCGAACTAACCAGGAGTATATTCCTACTCACTGACGCAACTTTAGGAGTGGTCAGGATACTTATGCTAATAAACAACATCAAGCAATAATACACTAACAATGTCATAGCAATCAAAACTGAAAAACAGATTATTAAAGCAAATATTAAGGAAGAATGGAATAATGCTTAATTCAGAAGGAAGACAGATAGACCAATCAACAAATATACAAATCCCTCCCACTTCAGCTACATAATGTACAATAAAAGTGTCAATCAACTACTAAATAGACAAATACTCATTTCCTTTAGAAAGGAATTTCATTTGGAATGTGATCATTTTTTCACTTGTCAGCTATCAATTCCTATTTAGTAACTTGATGCATTATCTTAGACTCACTAGATTTATGTTTCCCATTTTATAGGGAAAAATAGAAACTAAAGAGATGTTT
The DNA here is from genome assembly GCA_032433765.1 of Megaustenia siamemsis. Lineage (NCBI taxonomy): Eukaryota > Metazoa > Mollusca > Gastropoda > Stylommatophora > Ariophantidae > Megaustenia > Megaustenia siamemsis. The sequence continues at coordinate 66,981,270 of JAVIAB010000106.1, read as the reverse complement.
TTTTAATTAAAATTACTTGTCATGTTAAATTACTGATAGTCTATTTGTCATAAACTAGAAGCTTTTCAAAAACAGATGCCCCTTTAAATTGCTGGACATCTTCTGCTCTTACTGTCTTCAAGAGAGATCCCCAGATTAAAATTAATTACAGGATCTTCAACAGCTGATATGTTTTGAGGGGTAAACAAAGTTGTTCTTTCATTTCATGCAGTTGACAGCTTATATGTCTTGTGGTATTTTGTAGGTCAACAAAATAGTTCTTCCACTTCATGTAGCTTATGACTGAAATGTTTTATAGGATCTTGTAGGTCAACAAAATAGTTCTTCCACATCATGCAGTGATGAGTGACATGTTTGTAGTATCTTGTAGGTGAACAACATAGTTCTTTCACTTCCTGTAGTGATGACTGACATGTTTGTAGTATCTTGTAGGTGAACAACATAATTCTTCCACATCATGCAGTTGATGGCTGACATGTCTTTTAGTATCTTGTAAGTTAACAAAATTGTTTTTCCACTTCATGCAGTCCATGCCATCTTTAGCAGAGTGCTCCTTATCTCTTCCATAGTAACTCCATTCTACCATTCTCAACCAAGTTGTCCTTTGTCTGCTTCTCTTTGCCTCTCCCCCGAGTCCAAATGGACATTAGTTCTTGTAATTATTTCTAAATATCTATTGATCGCATGGCCTATTTAGTTACATTATCTGCCTGTTATCACTATTTGCATCTCTTTATCAAAGAAATTTGGGTAGATCGTATTCTCATAATGTCTCCAAAATCCATGTCAATGATAGCATTTATAGAACCCCAGGTGGTAAAAGAACTGAAGGAAGGCCAAAAACAAATAATAGTTGATAAAGAAAGTAATAGGAAACTCTTTAAACAGAGCTTCGCATCAGGAGGCAATCTGATCATCAGAAGCAGACACTCTGTCGAGCAAGTGTTTTGGCTAATTAATGAATTGTAGTACCTTGTGTCCCATGAGAATGGCTTAACTTACATCAGTCTTGAAGAATTTGGCCATGCCAGAACACAGTGGTGATCTCTATTGGAGGCTTAAGTACCAGATAACCAGAAAAAGCTTCATTGATTTGCACTTTAGACACATGCAGTACCATAACCTCTATTACTGTTATCTGTGAGCTTATTTAATGTTATTTCTATTTCAATATATAAGACAATGAGCAATTTCTTTGCTTCTTTACAAATGTATAATTATTTCAAACAATATCAGACAGTTATGAAACCATCCTGTATCTTTGAACAAGGTAAAATATTACAAAAATATTAAATCACTATGTCAATACAGTTTGGTTAAAAGCTCTTATTTATAACTGTTAATTGCCTGTATAAAACTATACTATGATCATGCTAATAACTCCAAAAAATGCAATTTCTAGAAACATTAAACATTTAACTGGTAATTATATGTAAGCAAAACAGTTGCTAAAATATTTATTTCAAATTTAGCACATTTAAAATTATTTTATCTAAATTAATGCATACAAATCCATATGGTTATATATAACGTAAAATGACAAAAATGCTCATTAAAGATAATAAAAAACATATGCCCGCACACACACATAAATAACATACACAAATCTTTTATAGCTAAATCTGATATAAATCAAACCAACTTACAGAATAAGTAATATACTAAATGATAATTTTATTGCAAAAATTCAACTCAACAATTGCAACTCAAATATGCACCAACTATTTCAATGCACGTCTTGTACACTAACATGTCGTAAGAACACTCTCCGTTTTGTTAACAATAATTTTTACAATATTTTTCAACAGACTATATCAACAGCATTATAAGAATTGCATCAATAAACATATATATTACATAGTACAGTATTAGATAATGGATGATATGAGAAAGCTCTGGGGTCCAAGCATTTGCTATAATAAAAGAAACAACTGAAAATTCACTACTTGATGTATTCTCTCTGGGCTCTCATTAACGTAATCAAACAGTGACATTACACTTTCAACTACTGTAAATTAATGTAAGTGAACTAGAAGAACCTTTTGTGAAAAATAATTAATTCACATTAATTCGCTCACTCAGTTTTGGTGAAAAAAATTATACATTAAAGAACTATATTTCAAATAAAGAACTTTCCAATATCTATATTTAATGGAATAATTTTTTATTCTTTAATTCAAAAAAAAAAAAAAAAAAGGTTTTAACACTGAGAAGTTTTAAGTTATTAAGAATTTGCCATTTGTTTAAATGCAAGAACTTTTTACATTAGAAAGCTAAAAGAAATTTCATAAAAAGAACATTTGAACTATTCTAAATAATTCTAATTTTAAGGAAGAGCTTTCTATTTTATGCAATCATTTAGAATGATCGTGCATATCTTCTGAGTGATTTCAATCATTTTATCCTTCACCCTATTTGCTACCGTTCTACAAGACACATAAAAGCATGCCAGCTACTCAGTCTTTGTTGGATTGTCTATCTCTATCTATTGACCTTTCGAGTCATAGCCAGCCTATAGGGCGTAGACCCAGATACTCCATCTCTTATCTAAATTTTTATTCTAGCAGTTTTCAATCCTTGTAAATATGATTTATTCAATCTCGCCATTTTAATTTTGTATTTTAATGTTCTACATTAAATTGAGCTGCATTAAAGAGCTTCAAATTATAAGAGCTTTAAATTGTGATTTGATAAAATATCTTTAAAAGAATTGAAAACTGCTAGAATAAAAATTTAGATAAGAGAAGTAGTATCTTGGTCTACACCCTATGGGCCGGCTATGGTTCAAAAGGTCAATAGATAAGATAGAATCTCACCATTTGTCTCTGTTCTGTGCAAGCAGCTCTATCTCATTGAGGGAGCCGACTCCAGCTGCTCTTGGCTCTCTCATTAATGTTCTTCTCAGTGTCTCTCTGTGTCTTCCTCTTTTTCTCTTGCCTGTTGTTTCCCACATGAGGGCTTGCTTTGCTATTCGGTTATTATCGCTTCTCATCACATGTTTAACATATGACCATCATCTTTTCTTGATGACTGAAGATATTAGTGGTTGATTGACGATTTCTCTAATGTTGGATTGTGCAAGGAACAAAACCAAATTTAAGAAATGGATTGAGCATGAAATATAAGGAAGGATTTCTTTTCTTATATTTAAACTGAAATTACTTTGAGCTCATGTTCTAATTTTATAGAAAATTTCTTTTGGGGCAGGGCTGGTGTGGTTTTCAGGCATTCTTTATTTTTAATACAAGAAACTTGACCAATATGGTAATTCCTCTTTTATATGACAAAATGATTCATTTGCTGACTGTATGGCATTATTAGAGTCAAGGCAAAGAAATGCATAAAAATGCGAAGCTACATTAAAGCTAATTGTAAGGAGAAATGAAACAAAAATATTGAGAAAAAATAGAAAAAAATGGTAGGGTTAAAGCTTTATGTAATAAGTGAACAACACAAATTATAACGATGTTTTGGCTCAATAGGCCTTCAGCAGGATCAAACATACAACACACACACAGATATGTATTTAAAATAAAAAATAATAAAAAAATAATTTCGAACTAGAATGAGAAATAAAAATAAAAATAAAATGTCTTCCTTGTATACTGTATATTTTCACTTGGGTACACGCACATGTACCTCATGTGCACTTATGCTCATTTCCCTTCTGGCCACAGTGTATAGTATATAAGGTAACATTTTATTTTTATTTCTCATTCTAGTTCAAAATTATTCTTTCTATTATTTATTATTTATTTATTCTAAATACATATCTGTGTGTGTGTTGTATGCCTGTTCCTATTGAAGGTCTATTGATCTGAAACGTTGTTATAATTTATGTCATTCACTTATTACATAAAGGTCATAAAACAGCGTTTTTTTCTATATTTTGTTTCCCTTTCTCCTGTGTGACATTACCTATATAGATTTGAAAAAAAAGCAAAATTAAGCCATACATATTATACTGTGATGAACAGGGGAACACCTTATGTGTGGCAAAGAGGTTTTTTTTTAAATTTTATTACTAGGAAGGACAGAATCATAATCTTGGGAACACTTGTTGATGGTGTTCATGGATTAGTCAAGCTGAGGATACTATAAATCACTTGGTCTGTTGACTGTCTATTATTAAATTGGAGTAAAATTGGTACTTGTGATTCCAGGGTTCAGTATTATCATTTTTGTCATTGCCAAAACATGACAGAGGATGAAGAAAGCAGAACCAGGTTGTGGTTAACTCTAATGTGATCATTAACATCTGCATTAACTACAACCAGGTTCTCCTCATCCACAAACTTTAATGAAATTGTTGGTTTCATAGCATGCTATCACACTATTTTTAACCAACTGTTCCAGTGGCTGAACTATTCAAGAAGCTAGTGATGCCTGTGAAATGATGACCAGAAGTATGATAATGCTGATTTTGGTCATGATGAGGACTTAATTCATGCTGAGTGACTCAATGAGTTTGATCCACAAAAGATCTAGACAGACTTCATCAGCAGGTAATATCTGCAGTAAATAGATAGCTCAACATTCTGCAGTGTTTTATTTCTGGGTTATACTGGTGTTAAAGGTAACACATGAGCAGCCAGATTGGTGATTATATCAGATGGTTAGCCAATGAATCAGGCAGAAAACACTAACAAATCTCAGGTTGAATGAAGAACTTTGTAAAAAGTGACACTACATCATTATCTAGAGAGCATGAGCTAGACACTGCCATACCAGAATGAAATTCTGGATGAACTGGAGGAATTCTCATCCAACACCAAAATGTCAGAGTTAGTCACTGCATGTTGATGAACATTATGACGAGAAGATCAGTGCACCTAAGGATGTGTCCAGAGTTCAGTGATGATGATAATAACAACATAATCTACAATGAATTTTGTATTTATCAAGGCAAATGTTTTTACTGGTGAACTGTCCTGTTTTTAAAGAAATGACATTTTTATTTGTACGAAAAGATAATTTGTTAACTAAAGACTTGCTTATGTCTATGCAATTATGAGAACACCAGACTCAAGGATCTTGATGGAATATTAGAAATACTAGGAAACATAACATTTGCAGAGGCCAACATAAGAGCAAAAGACAGCAAATTATATCTCCCCTCGACGCTTAAAGGCAAATAAAGAAGGAAATAAAAAGAAGTACAATTTCTTAACAGAAATAATGTTTTCATTTTCAAGATGAAATATTTTTATCTCTTGATTTGTTATGAGTTTTTTCAACAAAGAAACATACCCTATGTAACTATAGTAAGAAGTATTTCTTTTAGAACATTGCATTAAAAATTATAATTTCTTTCAAGTTTTTAAATACGTGAGTGTCATTCCACATTTCCACCATTAAAAACCATTACATATATTTTTCATATTGCCATATGTCTTCATAAAAATGTCTGACCTGACAAATGTAAAAAGAATGCATTTTCCATGCAAAATTTACAAAACAAATTTGCTAGCAGTTTATGAATGAGGAGTTGCTAGGTTTTTTCACAACATTGTCTCTGTATGTCCATAAATATCTGTTGTTGTTGTGCTGTTGATGTTCATCTGTCTATGTATTTCTACAGCAAATGTGACCCGGTTGTCAGTTGGTATATCCATGAGAGGACCTCCCCCACAACATCCTTCAAGACCATTGGCAAAAGTTGGACTGATTGCAGTCTTGCTAGTTGTCTTGTTGATCTCAGAGGCAGCCTTAATCTTCATGGGTTCAAGGACAGGCAATGGAGTAATTGATGTTGCTTCTGTAGGGGTGAAACATCTCATAATCAGATCTGTACTATTCTCCTTGACAGAATGTGTTCCGGCTGTAACCCATGGAATATTTTGTTTATCTTTTGGAGACACAGGAGATACAGGAGGTGTGACAACAGACAACTTTCTAACCCGACAACTAACTCCTTCAACCTCTGTCTCTATATTATTTTGGTCACATAGATTCAAACATGATGGAAGTAATTTATCCAATTTGGCCAATGGAGTATTTAACACTTTATGACTATCATTTGTATTTTGAAAAACAATTTTATTTTCTGCATTTTCAGACCAGTTTTGTTTTCTTACACAGTTTTCTGCTGGATTTTCATTTTGGAATACATTTTCACAATTTCTTTTGGAACTTCCAATTTTTGTTAGTTTGGTCTCTTTTTCATTTTCAACAAGCACATTCTCAGTTCTGTGGAGATCAGTGGTTCTAATATTGCTGTTCCCGCTGTTCTGACTACTATTGATTGTTATAGCCTTCTTCACTGTTTTAGCCTGGTTTCCATTGTTGCTACAGTTATCTCTGCTATTATCTGTTTCACTAGTGAATTTATCAGAGTTAATTCCCTTTACATCATGTTGTCCTGCAAAGGAAAGAAAAAAATAATTTTAAACCAAAATTTAGTTATGATTTTTTAATTAGCCAGAAGTGAACTCTAAATAATCGATGATTCATAAGTGTTGTTTTATGATAAACTAAAGTTAAATTAATGGTAGAAGAAATAGTACAAATATTCCATAACATTATTGCAGCAGAAGAGAGTAGTGTAGGGTATCACTTCCTTTGGTCACATCTTTCAGGGGAACATACAAAGTTCCTCTTCCTTTATATCCTCCCTTGTCTGACCATTGGTCAAGTACCCAGTTTTTTCCTAAATGGACTGAAGAACATGCTTTGAATTCTGAAGACATAGCATGAAAAGTGGCATATGAGACCCTACATACATTAGACACTTAAAAATCATTTACACAAAAATTGTGGATATAATAAACAAAAGTAAACCTGCTGATCTTAGAGCAGGTAAGCTAAAGACAAGAGTGTTCAAGACAACAGTGCTAAAAATGAATGAGCAACAATATTAATGGTGAAAAATAACATTTTATTAGAGTATCATCATCATCATTGAGTGCCGTCTCCGCAACGAAGGTTGGCTACCATGGAGCGCCATTTTGCTCTATCTCTTGCTTTGATGGTGCAGGTTGTCATCGGTTGATTTGTCCATCTTTTGATGTTACTTGTCCATGTTAATCTTGGTCTGCCTCTGCCTCTTTTACCTTGTATTTTCCCCTCCAGGATCACTTTCAGTAGGCTGTTGTGTCTTTTAACATGGCCTAAGAATCGCATTTGTCTTGTTCTAATTGTGTTCAGAAGTTCTCTTTTCATTTTTAGTTGTTTTAAGACTTCGTCGTTTGTTTTCTTTTCCTTCCATCCAATTCTACCTATTCTTCTATATATCCACATTTCAAAGGCTTCAATTCTCTGTTCTGTTTTCTTGTCTAACGGCCATGTTTCAGCACCATATAGGAATATTGAGAAGATGTAACATTTTGCTATTCTTAGTTTTAGCTCTGGTGTTATTTGTTTTGATGTTAGTATGTCCTTCATGACATTAAAATTACTTTTTGCCATTCCTATTCTTTTGTTTATTTCAGTTGTACATTTTCCATCACTGGTTATAGTATGTCCAAGGTAGTTATAGTTCTGAACTGTCTCCAGGTCTATTCCTTCAATTTTGATATCCACTTGTGGGTTTTGAGTATTTTCTTTGTTTATGATCATAGTTTTAGTCTTTTTGATATTCATATCTAGTCCATATTTTTTGCTTGTCGTGTTTATTTCATTAAGTAATTGTTGTAGGTCTTTAGGATTTTCTGCTAGTAGTACAGTATCGTCAGCATATCTTAGGTTATTGATTATCTTTCCATTAATTTGTAGGCCTGGCATCTCTATGATGTTTTTAAAGATTTGCTCAGTGTATAGATTGAACAAGCTTGGTGATAGGATGCATCCTTGTCTTACTCCTCTTTTTATATCAATGGGTGTAGAGAACTCTTTGTTATATTTTATTATTGCTGTTTGCTCCCAGTATAGATTGCATATTAGTCGTATATCCATGTCATCTAGATGTATCTCTTTTAGGCATTCTATAAGTTGTTTGTGGTGTACTCTATCAAAAGCTTTGGTGTAGTCTATGAAGCAGGCATATATTGGTTTGTTTACTTCTGTGTATTTTTCAATTAATGTTCTCATGTAGAATATGGCTTCTTTTGTCCCGCTATTTTTCCTAAATCCAAATTGCTGCTCATCTAATTCAGTATTGATTTTATTCTGAATCCTTCCTTGTATAACTTTTAGCAAGATTTTTGTAACATGGCTCATTAGGCTTATTGTTCTAAAGTCACTGCATTCAACTGCACCATTTTTTTTAGGCAATGCAATGAAAGTTGATGTTTTTAGTTCATTTGGTATGTATCCTGTGTGGTATATGTCGTTGCATATGTCTGTAATCACTTCAATGCCAAAATCTTCAAGTGCCTGTATCAACTCTATCTGTATGCTTTCAGGTCCTGCTGCTTTTCCCCTTTTCATTGTTTTTATAGCTTTTTCCACCTCAGATTTTAAGATTTTATAGCCTGATGTACATTTTATAACTGGTTTCTTGTCCCTTTGATCATGAAATAGTTCTGTTATATATTCCTGCCATCTATCTATGATATCCTTATTGTCTGTTAGCATTTTTCCTTTTTTGTCTGCAATGCATCCACCTTCTGTGGCTTTTTTATTTTTATTAGTCATTCTCTTTATTTCTGTGTGCATTCCTCTTAGGTCTTGTTTGCTTTCCATAGTTTCTATTTCTATACATTTTTGGCTGAGCCAAAATATTAGAGTATATAAAATATAAAATTAGTTAGAAATTTAATAGCCCATAGAAGTAAACTTTTTTTTACTGAAAAACCACTGAACTTGTTATTCTAACAATTCAGGTAGTCACTGCTCACACCTTCCACAATTATTAATGCTATAACTCTACACTAGACCTAAACAATCTTTATAGAGCAAATAATTGTCATGCATCAATTTTTGAAAAAAAAATAATTTTTATATAGTATAACTATGTAATATGAGAATTAAAGTTTTTGAATGATGATATATAGAAAAATGTGGATATATAGAAGAATAGTTAGAATTAGATGGAAGGAAAAGAAAACAAACGATGAAGTCTTAAAACAACTAAAAATGAAAAAAGAACTACTAAACACAATTCAAATAAGACAAATGCAATTTTTGGGCCATGTTAAAAGACACAACAGCCTACTAAAAGTAATCCTGGAGGACAAAATACAAGGTAAAAGAGGCAGAGGCAGACCAAGACTAACATGGACGAGTAACAACAAAAGATGGACAAACCAGCCTATGACAACCTGCACCATCAAAGCAAGAGACAGAGCAGAATGGCGCTCCATGATAGCCAACCTTCGATGCGGAGATGGCACTCAATGATGATGATATGTAACATATTAAAGTGTTTATTAAAATCTCAGTCATAAAAAATATCATCGTCATCAAGTACCGGGCCTGCTGGTGTAGGTGATCATGTCTCTCCACAACTTTCTATCTCAACAGTTATTTATCATTTCTGTTGTTGACTTTCTGCCAAGCCATTCTTTCAAGCTGTCTGGTATCTTTTTCTTTGTTTCCCTCTATCTCTTCGTCTTTCAATTTTCCCAGTTGTTACAATATATTCCAGCTGTTCTCTTTTCATTACATGGCCAAAAAATTATAATTGTTTCTTCCTAATATTGGAAATTAGCTCTCTTTTTGCTTTGGCCTCTTTCAGAACGTTTTCATTACTTTTCTCAGCTGTCCATGTTATTCTCAACATTCTTCTGTAAAAGCACATTTCTACAGACTTCAGTGATTTCTTTGTCTGTTGTCCTATTGTCCATGATTCACATCTATATGTTAAGACTGGCTCTACATAACATTTAAGAACTCTTTTTCTTGTTTCTATTGTCAAAAATGGATTACACAGTATCTTCCTCATTTTTTGGAAGGCTGCTTTTTCCTCAGCCATTCTGCATCTCACCTCTTCTGTACATCTTCCGTCTGAGGTTAACAAAGTTCCCAAATATTTAAATTCATTTACCTGCTTTAATATTGTTCAATTGTCTTTATTTTGCACTGAGATGATGTCTTTTTCTTTGTTATTACCTTTAATTCTGTCTTTTTGCTATTAAGGCCGAGTCCTTTGTTTTTGCTTTCTTTCACTATAATGTCTAACATTTCTTGTAACTCATTTTCACTCTTAGCGATTAAGACTGTATCATCAACATACCTTAGATTATTTATATTAGGATCTTCAATTTTATTCCAGGCTTGGCCCTTATGGATCTTAAAATAATCTCACTATACATATTAAACAAATCCGGTGACAGCACGCAACCTTGCCAAAATACCCTGTTTTATTTGTTGAAACATTCCCAATTGATTTCTAGTTCTTATGGCCGCTGTCTGTTGCCAGTACATGTTCTTAATTATTCTTAGATCTTTGCTGTCTACGTTTATGCTTTCTAAAATTTTGATTATTTCTTGGTGCTTTACTTTGTCAAATGCTTTGGTATAATCTATGAAACATAGGTATAGATCTGTTTTCGCCTCTATGTCTCTTTCTACTGAAGATCTTATGATGTATATGGCATTGCTCGTTCCTTTACCTCTAACAAAACCACACTGTTCATCGATAATTTCTGGACTGATTTTGTTTCAAACTCTTTGCATGATGATTCTTAGTAATATCTTAGTCATGTGACTCATAAGGCTTATTGTGCGATGATCATCGCATTCAATTTCACCAGATGTCTTTGGTAGGGCTATTGATTTTAGCAGGTCATCTAGTATATACCCGTTGTTGTAGATAGCATTCAATATTTTTGTTATTATTTCTATTCCAAAATCACCCATGGCTTCAATCTCTTCTTTAGTTATATTATCTGGTCCAGGTGCTTTTCCTGCTTTCATATTGCGCAAGGCATCTTCCAATTGTACTTTGAGTATTTCTGGTCCTTCTCCATTACCCTTAATATTTACTTCTGTTTGCTCATCATTATAAAGATCTTTAATGTATTCTGTTCTTGGTTCCTTTATGCTTTCTTCTTCAATCAACAGTTCTCCTTCCTTTGATCTTAAACATCCAGTTTTTGATTGCGTTTTTCTTCCTGTTAATTCTTCAATTTGTTTGTATATAGCTTTGGCATCTCCTTTTTCTTGTATTTCAATCTCTTTGCCTCATTTATTTAGCCATGCTTCTTTTGATTCATTGCATTTTATTACAATTTCTTTATTTAATCTCTTATACTCATCTTTATTGTCTTTATTTTTTCTTCTTGTATCCATTAGCTGCAAAATGTCATCTGTCATCCATTTCTTTCTTGAATTTATCCTCATTGGTGGTATGAACTCTTTTGATATTTGTTGCATTGATTCTTTTAGCATTTCCCACTGTTCATCAATGCTTTGTATCTTCTCTATTGCCTTACCAGTTCTGAATTGTGATGTTATATTTGTCTTGCAGCTTCTTTTCTGATTGAGTAAATCTAAATTTGACTTGATGTTAACTGATGCTCATTTTGCTGCTTTTAATTTAACTCTAAGTTTTCCCACAACTGGTACATGATCACTATTGCAATCTGCCCCTGGTCTAGTTTTCACACACACCAGACTGTTTCTAAATGTATTGTTTATCCTTATGTAATCAATTTGATTGCATGCATTATCTCCTGGGCTTTTCCATGTCCACAGACCTCTTGGATGTTGCTTAAACCAGGTGTTTCCTATCATCATGTTGTGTGTTCTTGCCCAGTCAATAAGTTTCTCACCTCTTTCATTCCTCTCGCCTAAGCCATAACTACCAACAACTTCCTGAACTCTTTCCTTTCCTACTTTTGCATTGAGATCCCCAAGAACTATGGTGTTTTCATGTGGTTTGCATTCGCGAAGTGCCATATTTAACTTGTCATAACATTTATCAACTGTTTCCTCTAGACTGTCTGCTGTTGATGCATAAACTTGTATGAGATTATATCTTTTGGCTTTCCATTCAATTTCACTAAAAGGACTCTGTCAGATATTGGCCAAAGCCTTTCACTGTTCTTGCTCTTTGTGCATCCAAGATGATACCAAGTGATGTTTAGTACCTCCATCAAGTACCGGGCCTGCTGGTGTAGGTGATCATGTCTCTCCACAACTTTCTATCTCGACAGTTATTTATCGTTTCTGTTGTTGACCTTCTGCCAAGCCATTCTCTTAAGCTGTCTGCTATTTTTTCTCCTTGCTTCCCACTATCTCTTTGTCCCTCAACTTTTCTTTCCAATTGTTACAATATATTCCAGTTGTTCTCTTCTCATTGCGTGGCCAAAAAAATGATGATTTGAGTTATTGAGTTATTTGCGGGTCATCATCATTGCACTCCGAACAAAATGATGATTGTTTCTTCTTAATATTGGAAACTAGCTCTCTTTTTGCTTTGACCTCTTTCAGAACATTTTCATTACTCTTCTTAGCTGTCCATGGTATTCTCAACATTCTTCTGTAAAACCACATTTCTACAGACTTCAGTGATTTTCTTGTCAGTTGTCCTATTGTCCATGATTCACATCCATATGTTAAGACTGGCTCTACATAACATTTAAGAACTCTTTTTCTTGTTTCTATTGTTAAAAATTGGATTACATAGTATCTTTCTCATTTTTTGGAAAGCTACTTTTGCCTGAGCCATTCTGCATCTCACCTCTGTTGTACATCTTCCGTCTGAGGTTAACAGTTCCCAAATATTTAAATTCATTTACTTGTTTTAATATCGTTCCACTTCTCTTTATTTTGCACTGAGGTGATGTCTTTTTCTTTGTTATTACCATTAATTCTGTCTGAGTCCTTTGTTTTTGCTTTTTTTCACTATAATGTCCAACATTTCTTGTAACTCATTTTCACTCTTAGCGATTAAGACTGTATCATCAGCATACCATAGATTATTTATATTATGACCTCCAATTGTTATTCCAGGCATGCTCCTTATGAATCTTAAAATAATCTCACTATAAATATTAAACAAATCTGGTGACAGCACACAACCCTGTCTAACACCCTGTTTTATTTGTTGAAACATTCCCAATTGGTTTCCAGTTTTTATGGTCGCTGTTTGTTGCCAGTACATGTTCTTTATTTTTCTTAGATCTTTGCTGTCTACGTTTATGCTTTCTAAAATGTTGATTATTTCTTGGTGCTTTACTTTGTCAAATACTTTGGTATAATCTTGCCTTCCGTCGGTTTGTTTACGGTTGACTTCGCTAGCCTTTGACTAAAAAGTCTCACCCACAAGGCAGTGGGGTTGTTTTACTTCGGGGTACCCTCCATTAGCCTTTTACTCTCCCGAGTATACCAGCAAGGCAGTCGCAGGTTGTACTGTAGTCTGCATACAGTAGCAGGTAAAATTATCCGACCTGACACACATAAAAATATACATCTTTAGATAATTTCTACTTTAAAAAATATTGCAAGGAGTAATTAAATTATTTTCCTTCATACCAGGTATATTTATATAACTTATAGAGACAATAATAAATGTGTATTAATCTATATTAATTACATATTCCTTATTAGATAATATCTAGTTATAATTTACTTTAACAAACGTTCAAATGTTCAAACTCATGTTCTGATTTAAACAAAAAAATTTTATTTACAAAAAATTTCTATTCATTTACTATTCATCCTTTTGAACTGGACATATGTCAAGCATGTATTTAGAAGAAACGACCACAGAATTACTAAACAGGTTCTCAAAAGGGAAATACCAGGTCAGAGGAAAAAGAGGATGACCTCTAGTAACACAGAAAAGAATTCTAACAAAAGAGAAAATAATGCTATTGAGAAAATACAGGACATCCAGGAACATTGGGAAATGTTCAAACAATCAATTCAACAAACATCAAAAGAAGTAATACCAGTGACTAGAAGAATCAACAAAAAGAAATGGATGACAGAAGAAATATTACAACTAATGGACGAAAGAAGAAAACATAAGAAAGAAGAACGGACAGACAAAATATTGCACAAAGAGATCCAAAACAAATGCAGAGAAGCAAAGAAAGGATGGTTAAAACAGAAATGTGAAGAAATGGAAAAACAACAAAAGAAAGACTCTAAATGTATGCACAATCAGTTAAATGAATTAACAGGAAGAAAAGAAGTCAAAGTTTCAGGATGTGTGAAATCAAAGGAAGGAAATATAATAATGGGACAGGAGAAGACAATACAAAGATGGACAGAATATATCAGTCAACTTTATGATGATGAAAGACCACAATTAAACAATTCAAATGAAGACACAGGACCACCAATAATGCAGAGTGAAGTGGAGGACACAACTCAACACATGAAAAGAGGCAAAGCTCCAGGTCCCTACAATATAACAATCGAAGAGATAAATGCATTAGGAGAGCTGGGAGTACAAGTCATAACAAAACTACTCAATGACATATATAACACTGGACACATACCTGAAGATCTACTAAAATCTATCTTTGTGGCCATACTGAAGAAGTCAGGCGCCACTGATTGTGAAGACCATCGCACTATTAGTCTCATGAGCCATATGACTAAAATATTACTAAGAATAATCATGAGACGTGTAAGGAACAAAATAAAACCAGAAATAAGTGAAGAACAATATGGATTTGTGGAAGGAAAGGGTACCAATAATACACTATACATCTTAAGAACATTGATAGAAAGATCTATAGAGGTAAAGAAAGATCTATATATGTGCTTTATAGACTTCACGAAAGCATTTGACAAAGTAGAGCATGTGGAAATAATCAATATGCTGGAGAAATTAAACATTGATGGCAAGGATCTGCGAATCATAAAAAACATGTACTGGCAACAAACAGCAGCTATACAAATTAATAACCAAACAGGACAATTTCAATTTATAAAAAAAGACGTCAGACAAGGCTGTGTTCTGTCGGATCACTACATAAATGTCACCTCACGTGAGATACAACAACTGTGCCCTAGAAAACTTCACCGCTCTAATTTATCTCCCTCTGAGCTTCGGGCCCTTTCTAATCTCCACCGCCGGGAGGACATTGTTATCAAACTGGCAGACAAGGGGGGAGCGGTGGTAGTTTGGCGCAAAGACTTATATATTTCTGAGGGCAACAAACAGCTATCCAATACCACTTTTTATAAACCCCGCCCTGACGACGCCACTGTCCTCCACAATAAGCAGGTCCAATCTACCATCAAGGAACTGATCCGAATCAACCTGCTCCCTCCTAGCGCGTCCCACCTCATTATCCCCAATAGCGGTCTTGGGAAACCATCTTTCTACATGCTCCCCGAAATTCACAAAATCGACAATCCAGGACGCCCCATCGTATCAGCGTGTGCTTGCCCGACTGAACACATATCTGACTATCAAGACAGTGTCTTCCAGCCTATGGTCATTAGTCTTCCCTCATATGTCAAGGACACTAACCATGCATTGAGTATCTTCTCTTCCATCTCTCTCTCCCGAGGTCTCTCATACCGACTTTTTACCCTTGATGTTTGCTCTCTCTACACCTCTATTCCTCACTCCAACGGCCTCCTGGCTCTACGTTTCTTTCTTGACCAGAGGCAACACCCCTCTGTTGAAACTGCAACTCTTCTCCGCCTTACTGAGCTTGTACTCAACCTCAACACCTTTGAGTTTAATGGTAACTTCTATGACCAAGTCAGTGGAGTAGCCATGGGCACAAAGATGGGCCCTAGTTATGCTTGCCTATTCATGGGTTACCTGGAGTACCAAATTCTCAATTCTTATCAAGGTCCTCTTCCCATCATATACCTTCGGTACATTGATGACTGCTTCGGACTCACTGATCTACATGAGGATGACCTCTCCAGGTTTATTGACTATATTGGTAGCTATCACAAAGCTATCAAGATCACATCTTGTATATCCACTTCCTCTGTCACCTTCCTAGATCTTATTGTTTCTTTGGGTACTTCTGGCCTCCACACCTCGGTTTTCTATAAACCCACAGACGCCCACTGCTACCTTCTCTATACTTCATCCCATTCACCTTCTTGTCGCGACTCTATTCCATTCTCACAGTTATTGCGTCTCCGTCGCATCTGCCAGGATGACCAAGATTTCCTCCACAGGCTCACCTCATGTTAGGTTTCTTCAGCCGCCGGCTTTATCCAGACTCGATCCTCCAGTCTGCCCTCCAGCGGGTCCTCCTTATCACCCGTCCCGAGGCACTCACTCCTTCCGACCGCCCCCACCCTCTGAGAGAACTATACTCACCCTCACTTATCATCCTCACAACTTAGCTGCTGTGAAGATACTCAACCGCTACCGTTCGATTCTCCTCTCTGATCCCACTACCCGTCTACTTTTTAGTGATCCCACGAGGATCGCTTTCAAGCGCGACAGGAATTTGGGAGACATTCTGGTTAGGAGCCATCTCCCTTGCTCCTACCCTCAACACTTCGGTACGGCCCCTTGTGGTCGTAACTGTATCACCTGTGCCTATGTGCTCCCTACTGACTCGGTTTTATTCCCTAATGGACGGTTCGAGATCAAGCATGGCTTCACATGTGTGTCCCGCAACATCATTTATGCCATCATATGCCAACGATGCCACATGACCTATATTGGCGAGTCTGGTAGAAGATTAGCGGAAAGATTTTGTGAACATCTACGAGATGTCCAACAGAATACTGGCACTCCAGTGTCTTCCCATTTCAACTCCCAAGATCACAAGGGCAAAGACGACATCCGTGTCACTGGTATTGTCCTCTGTCACTCTGGCGACCGCAGCCGATATAATTTGGAAAATCGCCTCATAGTCCAGTATGGTTCGCTGGCCCCACGAGGCATGAATACATCACACTCATACACATAGTTTCCTTTCGGCTGCTCCTTCCCTCTTGCATAGCCCTCTCTACCACCCATGTTGTGGCTCTTTAGTCTATGCTAACTACTATACTATGCCACGATATTCTTAGTTCTTCTCCACTAGTCCCCGTTGAGACACTTCGGTGTTCTCCTATATATCTTTTATCTGTGCTACTTACCCCTCATATGTTTTTATTGCACCCCACTCTCATATATCTCACTCTTTCCGCCTTTTGAGTACCTGTTATTCTACTGTTCTATTCTTTCTCCTTCGAGTTTGCACACTGACCCCGGTGTGAACCCCTCTGGTTAGTTGTGGGTCATACGCACATTTCCACACATATGATTGTCCCTGTATGGATGTGCACATGCATGTATGTGTTCATAGGCACGGGTATTGGTATATATATGTATATGCATATACATGCATGTATATGTGTGCTTGCTTGTATGCATACACATGTATGTGTGTGTATATGTATGTGTATGTTGATATGTATTAGTATGTGCACATCTTCTTGCATGTGTACATATGTATACACGCATCTGTGTGTGTGTATACATGTGTTTATGGGCCCTTAGATACTTTCAGATATTGCCTGTGCCTTTGTAGTCGACGTACCTAGATAGCGTTCCCCCCACTCGTGTATTTTTAGAACCCTTCACCTCTGACCACAGGGTATAAATTACAGCTACACCCATGAGAAATTCCTTACCCAGCCTGACCACAGTCCACGACACACAGGGAAGTCAACATATTTCGATTATTTTGTTTTTGATGTTTCATTACTAGTTAGCTATGTAGGATTAGTTTTATTTATTCACATATCTGTGTGTGTATGTTGTTTGTTTGTTCCTGCTGAAGGCCTATTGAGCCGAAATGTCGTTCAAATCTGTGTCGTCTACTAATCACGTAAAGCTTCCAACATACCATTTTTTCTTTTTTTTTTCAATTTTTCCTGTGTTCTGTCGCCGGATTTGTTTTCACTTTACAGCGAACATATTATGAGATCAATAGTAGACAAAAAAGGAATTGAAGTCAACGGTCACAACATAAATAATTTACGATATGCGGATGACACAGTCTTAATAGCAGAGACAGAGAATGAGCTACAAGAAATTATAGATATAATAGTAAAAGAAAGCAACAAGAAAGGTCTCAGTCTGAATAGTAGGAAAACAGAAGTAATGGTCATATCAAAGAAACAATCATCACCATCATGCAGCATAAAAGGGTGTCCGGTTAGCGCAATCGATAGGCGGTTGGCTTACCACGGCAACAGCCGGGGTTCGTACCCTGGCGAGGACACCTGGGTTTTACTAATTCCCTAAAAATTAGTGGGAGCCGCGATAGCTCAGTGGTTAGTGATCTGGACTACTAACGGACAAAGGGGTAGGGTTCGATCCCAACTGACGGCTCCGGGTTCACCCAGCCTTAAATGGGTACCGGATTTTTTCTGGGAAAGTAAAGCAGCACGGGCGTAATACCGACCACATTACCCCAAAAATCATGTGCTGAAGGTCTGTAAAATATAGGGTCACTAACACCATATTTCCCTATACGCCACTTGGCGTGACGGGGGGTACTTTACTTTTTTATGCAGCATAAAAATAAACAAGACAAATCTGAACCAAGTGCAACGTTTGAAATACATGGGCACAGTGATAACATAAGATGGAAGATGCAACACAGAAATAAAAAGCAGAATAGCTCAGGCCAAAATAGCATTTCAGAAAATGAAAAATATCTTATGCAACAAATCTATGTCAATAGAAATGAGAAAGAGGATTCATCGATGCTATATAGAACCAATTCTGACCTATGGAAGCGTATCATGGACAATAGACAAACAAATGAAAAGACGATTAGAGGCCACAGAGATGGGATTTCTCAGAAGAATGTTGAAAATTCCCTGGACAACTAAAAAGACCAATGAGAAAGTTCTCAAAGAGGCCAACACATAAAGGAAGCTCTTAAAAAACATCAGAAAGAAGCAATGAACCTTATTTGGGCACATCATGAGAAGAGGAAAGTTGGAATACTTGGTTACAACTGGCAAAATAAAAGGAAAGAGAGATCGCGGACGACAAAGAGAGAAAATACTGGATAGCTTGGTGTCATGGCATGGAAAACAGTCAACATCAGAACTCATATGATGCACTGTGGATAGAAGATTGTGGAAGGACATGATCGCCAACGCCAACTGGTACGGCACATGATGATGATGATAGAATATAGAAAAAAACAACAGATAGAATGGTTTGGCCACGTGACACAGCTGAAAGTTCAAAACATAATACAACGAGCCTTCAGCAAACGTTGTAAGAATGCCAGACCCAATGGTCGACCATGAAAAAGATGGATGGATGGAATATTAGAAGCACTAGGATACATAACAGCAGCAGAGGCGAACAGAAGAGCAAAAGACTGCAAATTATATCTCCCCTTGATGTTGAAAGGCAAATGAGGAAGTAAAGAAGAAGATGACAGAATGGTGATATTGGTCAGTCCTAATAGCTCTAAATACCCACAGGAACAGTGAGCTAGATGACTTGAGAACAACCCTAGACCATCCTTGCAATAACTTCCAGAGAGTGGTCATCCAGTGGATACCATCACACTGTAATAGACAAGGAAATGAATGTGCAGACAAACTAACTAAGGAGGGAGGGAGATTACCACAAGAGAACTATCTGATCAGCTATGATGAAACCATATTCATCAACCAAGGCCAGTATCATGAAAAATGGAAACAAGAACGCCCAACATATAACAAGAGGGATGGATACCTCCAAATATCAAGGAGGGATCAATTCATCACACTTCACCTACACACTGGCCATGACAGAATTAGAAACCACATGTTCACCAAACTCAATATAGGAACTACCAGACAATGCCACTGCACTCTGGATAACATGAAAACAAAACATGTTCTACAGGATTGCCCCCAGTACACAGGCCTGAGGAGGATAATGTGGCCTGAACATATCTCATACACATTGCCTGGTTTAAGATCTTTGCAATTGTACATGTACAGGAAATGTAGATTACTGAAGAAGAATAACAACAAGAATGAGAAGAGATAATAACCGAATAGCAAAGCAAGCCCTCATGTGGGAAACAACAGGTAAGAGAAAAAGAGGAAGACCCAGAGTCACTGAGAA
Organism: Megaustenia siamemsis; assembly: GCA_032433765.1. Classification (NCBI taxonomy): domain Eukaryota; kingdom Metazoa; phylum Mollusca; class Gastropoda; order Stylommatophora; family Ariophantidae; genus Megaustenia; species Megaustenia siamemsis. Next base: position 66,961,376 of record JAVIAB010000106.1, on the reverse strand, counting down.
GAACATTGATGAGAGAGGCAAGAGCAGCAGGAATCGGCTCCCTCAATGAGATAGAGCTGCTTGCACAGAACAGAGACAAATGGCGAGATTTGATAAAATATCTTTAAAAGAATTGAAAACTGCTAGAACAAAAATTAAGATAAGAGAAGGAGTATCTTGGTCTACGTCCTATGGGCCGGCTACAGCTCAAAAGGTCAATAGATAGATAGCAGACATCACAATGAGCAAAATAAGAAGACCCACCACAGAATATTTATACAAACATTTCACTTGATGAAAGGCTTCTGAAGGTTGAGGAATTTAAGGTAAAGATGCCAAGCACACAAATGGATAGCTTTCTGAGACTGTTAACTTCTGGCATCAGAGCTATAAATCAGAGATCTCATTCCACATACTTTTTTGGTTTCTGAAAGAAATATCTCAGTCTGGCCGTGTAAGTTCAATCAATCAATGAGGAGCCTACAGTTTCCATCTTATGTGCCATATTTGGCTAGAAAGGATAATAGATAGATTTCTTATTTTGCTGTGACCATTTTGAATAAAATTTCATAAAGAATAGGATTAAATATTTCAACCATCGGATTTACAATGGTGTAAATTTACAAATATATTTATGTCGTAAGAGGCGACAAAGGAGGTTGATCGATGGCTTGACAAGCTGTCGTTGTAAAAACTATTGTTATGGAAACAAAGCCATAGATTTTAGAGGCAGTGATCTCTGCAATATGTGCCATTTTATTTATTATGGCATGCAAGGTTTCTGTTTTTGAGATTCTGGTTCTGCCCTATGTGCCATCTTCGGCTTGAAAGGACAATAGATAGATAGATAGATATTTACAAATCTCAAGAAATACATACCTGCTACCAAAATGTCTTCACCTGATGCTCTTCCCCCTAGCTGAGATTTATCTCCCATTTTATTATTACAATTTCCTTCCTTGCTACAATTGTCCTCTCGTTCATCATTTGCTTTAATGGTGACTTCTGCTGAATCTGATATTTTGTTTTGCATTTTCTTGTCATCTCTTTTATCTTCATTTGCATTGTTTCTGATTGATGCTGTGTGATTCCACATGAACGAATTATTGCAATTAGGAGGTTTGTTTGAGTTCTGTTCAATGATTGATTGTTCATCATCACCGTCATCATCATCATCAAAGCTGCTGATTGCTAAGGCATCATGTAGAACTTCAGAAAGAGATATCTGGTTAGAGAAACAAATGAAAGTTAATTTTTTGGTAGAAAGGAAAATTAGTTTGGTGATAAAGGAGGACTAGTTTGATGATATAAGGATGGAATAGTTTGATGATATTAAGGTGGACTTTTTTCTATTTATTTTTATTTTTAAAATCTTTATTTCATTTTCAAAATCAATACATCAAAGTACATTGGAAAATCTTTCGTTCACATTCGTTCATTCATTCTAACAAATTAAATGATGTTGTTTTATATATGGACATCATTGGTTCACATTCGTTCATTCATTCTAACAAATTAAATGATGTTGTTTTATATATGGACATCATTGGTTCACATTCGTTCATTCATTCTAACAAATTAAATGATGTTGTTTTATACATGGACATCATTGGTTCACATTCGTTCATTCATTCTAACAAATTAAATGATGTTGTTTTATATATGGACATCATTGGTTCACATTCGTTCATTCATTCTAACAAATTAAATGATGTTGTTTTATATATGGACATCATTGGTTCACATTCGTTCATTCATTCTAACAAATTAAATGATGTTGTTTTATATATGGACATCATTGGTTCACATTCGTTCATTCATTCTAACAAATTAAATGATGTTGTTTTATATATGGACATTGATTCCTGATTATATATCTGTAGAAATAGATCAGGACCAAATATTTGGAATTGGTAAACGGCAGCATTTCTGCAGCTCCACACCAAATTTCTATATTCTGATATTAGAATTAGCGATTTAGTGTAGCACTCTTGTGTTGTTGTTTTTGTCAGTGTGTTGAGCATAAAAGATCTGTATATGTCTACCTTCTGTGTGATGTGTGTTTCTAGTGTATGTTGTAATGCAGTTCTTGCTGGTATGATTGTGTTGCATTCATAAAATATGTGTTCTGTTTCTTGTATGTTTCGTCTGCAAAGTTGGCACCTGGCTGTCTGTCCTGATATGTGAGCTTCTCTTTCTGTTGTGGGTGTCATGCTGTATATGAGTCTGTAAATGACTTCCATTGCTTTCGGAGCGATGTGTGGATTGTGGAGGTTTGAGAAGGTGCTGGTGTAGTCTGTGAGAAAGTATTTTTTCCCCTTCTTGATTCTGAGCTGTAGTGGAGGTGCTTGCTGTTTAATGAAGTGTTTGTAAATGCTGTTTGTCTTTTGATGTAATAAGTTGTTGTGTCCTTGGATGGCTTGAATGCAAAGTTTTGTAGAATGTGGGTGTGGGACCGAAGTGGTGAGGTTTTGAATTGTTAGGTTTCTGAATTTGAATAATCTCAGTCCCATGTAGTAGTGTGCGAACATATGATTATCTGGTTGTTGGATGATGCGGCTCAAGTGACTTATCCTGAGCGCTTTAATTTTTGTGTGTATGTCCTGTAGTGAGATCCCTCCTTGTTTTTTGTGCTGTATCAGTGTTTGTTGTTTTATGCTATGTATAGTGTGTCCAAAAACAAAATGTCTAATCAGTTTGTTAATTTCTGTTATTGTTGGTTGTGGTGGGTTGAATACTGTGACTATGTATGTTAGTTTTGGGATGATGTAAGTGTTTATGATGATGCTCCTACCAAAAATTGTGGATGTTTTGTATTTGTATTTCTGCAGCATGTCTGTTATCTTTGTTACTAGGTTCTACCATGTTGTTTTGTGTGTTCTGTCTGGGTTGCAAGGATATGGTATTCCGTACAACTTAATGTTAGTGACTGGTGTTAGAGCAGAAGGAAAGTCCACTTTGTTCTTCCACCTGCCTATGCCCATGATGAATGATTTCTGTATGTTTATCTGTGCCCCGCTGCCTTTCCCAAATTCTGTAAATGTATTGAGAATGTTGTCTATTGATATAATGTTTGATGGAAAGAAGACAGTATCGTCAGCGTAGGCTAACAATTTCTGCTCTCCTTTCCCAGGTGTGAATGTGCCCTTTATGGAACTGTCTTGTCTGATGCTCTCTAGGAGCGGTTCTATGGTCAGAGCATAATGTAGAGGAGAGAAGGAACACCCCTGTCAAACCAATCTGGTTAGCCTGAAGGCCTCTGTGAACGAATGGTTCACTAGGACTTTACTTTCAGGTCTAGAATATAGAATGTGTATCCACTGTCTGAAGCGTCCTCCTATGTTGCAGTTCAGTAGTGTCTTGTGGAGGTAGGAATGAGCTACTCTGTCGAAGGTTTTCTCTTGGTCGAGAGATAGGATGGAAGACTGACTGTCTTTGTCATGAGTGTACATTATAATGTCTTGTATAAAGTGTGTGTGCTGGTGGATGTTTCTGCCCTGTACACTGCACTGTTGATCTTTGTTATTAAGGTGGACTAGTTTAATTATATGAAATTGGACCAGTTTGATTATATAAAGATGGACTAGTTTGATCATACAAAGATGGACTAGTTTGATGATATAATGGTGGATAGGTTTGATTATATAATGGTGGACTAGTTTTATAAAATAAAAGTGGACGACTAGTTTGATTATATAAAGATGAACTAGTTTGATTATATATAATATATATATATATATTATATATTATATATATATATATATATATATATATATATATATATATATATATATATATATATATATATATATATATATATATATATATATATATATCTTACATATACATACTAAAGAAAAAGAGATACAGAAGAATTATTGAGACGTTTTGTATGACCTGAAGTAAGCAATATGAGCATTACTGGAAAGGTAAAAGACTTATATGGGTGTGCTTCTAGCTTTACTTCCTTAACTTCTTTTTATTTATCCTCTGTAATGTATAAAATCAACTCCCTCAGTGAGATAGAGTTGCTTGCACAGAACAGAATCAAATGGCGAGATTTGATAAAATATCTTTAGAAGGATTGAAAACTGCTAGAATAAAAATTTAGATAAGAGAAAGAGTATCTGGGTCATGCCCTATGGGCTGGCTACAGCTTGAATGGTCAATAGATAGATAGATAAAATCTATGGAATTGGGAAACAACAGGTAAGAGGAGAAGAGGCCGACCCAGAGAGACACTGAGAAGAACATTGATCAGAGAGGCAAGAGCAGCAGGAATCGGCTCCCTCAATGAGATAGAGTTGCTTGCACAGAACAGAGACAAATTGCAAGATTTGATAAAATATCTTTAGAAGGATTGAAAACTGCTAGAATAAAAATTTAGATAAGAGAAAGAGTATCTGGGTCATGCCCTATGGGTCTGCTACGGCTTGAAAGATTTATAGATAGATAGAATGTATGGAATTATGAGAGGTTCTTTCCAGTTGTTGAGTAAACCAATTTATTTGATGTCCCTGTTTGTAGTTATGATATGCTGTATAGTAATTTTTCTCCTATGGTCTCATTATTATTTTGTCCCTTCCTGCTACTCCACCTAATGAAATTAATGCATTTGAAAACAAATGTTTAATGAAAATATTATGTACAACTAACGAAATAAATTTAAGACCAGTGCAGAAATAAAAGAAATGGCAATACAACCAAATGTCTTATCTATAATCAGGAAAAGAAGGTATTTGTTGGTCTTTTGAAGAGAAGAAATAACCAGAGAATTACAAAACAGGTCCTCAAATAGGAAACAACAAGAAAAATAAAAAGAGCATGTCTTTGAGAGACAATCAAAACTTTGACAAGAGAAGCAATGATAAAAGGCATTGATTTCCTTGATGAGCTTGCCTTATAAATTAGGACTTCTGGTAAGGCATATTGTGAATCCTGTGTGATGTCTTGACATTTGAACCTTGTAGGAAATCTGTACAATCACTGTTCTCAAACATTTAATTAATGAGAAACTTAGTAGGTGTGTAAGAAGACTTATCAACCAACATAGAACTGGAGTCGTCAGTCGCCGGACACTGCCGCAGTGACTTGCTGAGGAGGGGATCTGAGCACCTATGGACATGTTCGTAGTGCAATGATGATGACCCACAAATAACTCAAAAACTCAATTTAATTAATAATACATCAAACATTAAAAACAACAATACATTTCTTACATCATCCGAGCTGTCATCATACAAAGGTTCATCATTTTCATCATCGGTATTAAAGCCATCGTATTCATGGCCAAAGGTCTGGTCAGTGTTCAGAGATGGATTGAGAGAGAAGCTAGATGGTTGGCTTGTTAGTCTGAAGCTGTGGCTACGACAAGGGGTCAAGTGTTGAAGATTGGAAGCTGAGGTGTTTAGTCTGTGACTATGAGACCTGGACATAATATCACAAATAATAAATAGGAATGATATTGTGGGAGACCTGGGCATAATATCACAAATAATAAATAGGAATGATTTTGTGGGAGACCTGGACATAATATCACAAATAATAAATTGGAATGATATTGTGGGAGACCTGGACATAATATCACAAATAATAAATAGGAATGATATTGTGGGAGACCTGGGCATAATATCACAAATAATAAATAGGAATGATATTGTGGGAGACCTGGGCATAATATCACAAATAATAAATAGGAATGATATTGTGGGAGACCTGGGCATAATATCACAAATAATAAATAGGAATGATATTGTGGGAGACCTGGACATAATATCACAAATAATAAATAGGAATGATATTGTGGGAGACCTGAACATAATATCACAAATAATAAATAGGAACAATATTTTGTGAAATCTTGGCAATAAATCACATATTATAAATAGGAACAACGGTGTATAAGATCTAAGCAATATATTGCAAATAATAAACATAAGTAATATGAAGCAGAAGAAATTTGGACTACATTGTTGAAATAATAAATATAAATAATGCTGTGAGATTTGGGCAATATAACACAAATTATAAATAGAGAAAAATATTACTGTAATAAACTACAAAAGAAAAAGACAGACAATTAATATTTAAGCTGTCATAATGAAACTGAGAAAGTTAAAAGTAACTAATGTAAAGGACAACTCTGAAACATATACAAAGTGTTAAATACTTGGACAGAGTAACAACATAGAATGGAAGATGCAATATACAGAAATAAAGAGCTAACAGTTTAGCTAATAGGCTAGATTAATAGTCTGGAGAATGAAAAATATATACACTGTATCTATGTCAGTGGAAGTGAGAATGACAGTTCATTAGTGATATATAGCCAATCCTGACCTCTTGAAGTAAGACATGGATATTAAGAACAAAAACAATAATAGCACTTCTTCTTCTACCTTTCAGCTCCCTGTGGAGCATGGGTCTTCAACAAACACTTTCCAAGTCATTCTGTTTCTTGCCATTCTTTTAAGATCATTCCATGTCTTCCCCAACCATCTTCATCTCTGCTTCCATCTGTTTTCTCCAAGAATTCCTTGGTCTTCCTCTTTGTCTTTTTTCCTGGGGATTCCAAAAAAGGGCCTGTTGTGTAATACTCTCAGTTGGCTTCCACTGTGTGTATCCTATCCAGCGCCATCATCTTCACTGTATCTCTTTATCCACTTGTATTTGACTGGTATATTTCCATAATTCTATGTTTGTGATTTTGTCCTCCCATTTTCATCCTTTTATTCTGCGTAGGCATCCATTAATGAAAGTCTGTGTCTTCATGATTGTCATTTTAGTTGTTCTCCATGTTTCACAGTCATATAATAAGACTGACTTAACATTGGAGTTAAAAATTGTTATTTTAGTATTTAACCTAATTTCTTTGGACTTCCATATGTTTCCCAGTGCAACAAATGCTTCACTTGCTTTTGATATCCTTATTTTGATATCATTTTCTATTCCACCCTCTTTGACTATATTACTGCCTAGATATATGTAAGATTGTACATCTAGTAGAGGTATTTCTCCTAGTTTTATTTGGTTATTGCCAACTGCATTAATTCTCATAATGTTGGTCTTATCTCTATTAATCTTTAGTCCTAGCTGTTGTGATCTCTCATCTAATATACTCATTTTATCTTGCATCTGTTTATGGTTGTGTGATAGGAGAGCTATATCATCAGCAAAGTCTAAATCATCAAGTTGTTTGGTCAGTGACCACTGGATCCCATTTCTGTTGTTTTGAGTTATTTTCATAATCCAATCTATGGCCAGTAGAAAGAGAAATTGAGACAGAAGGCATCCCTGCCTTACTTCTGTTCTTATTTCAAATGCTTCTGTAAGCTGTCCTTCATGCACCACACTACATTTCATTCCTTCATACATTGTTCTTATCAGTTTAATAAACTTTATGGGGATTCCGTAATGACTCTGCAACTTCCAAAGCACTCCTCTGTCTAAACTATCAAATGTCTTTTCGCAATCTATGAATCCAATATAAAGTGGAAACTGTAGTTCTAAACTTTGTTCAACTATTATATGTAGGGTAGTTATTTGATCAGCACATGAGGAAAAACAGATCATGTGCTGATCAATAATAACACTAAAGCATATAAATATATTCATAGCTCATTTAGTTGACTATCATTCTATCTATTGTCCTTTTGAGCTGGAGATGGCACATAGGACAGAAGTCCTAGACTCTCAATGTCTGATTATCTTTGGTATTGTCAGACCTCGCACATGACCTATCTTACCACAGGTCACTTTTCTGGGTGAGCCTCTCAAACTCGACAAGAGAGTCAATGCCTGTTGTTGTTGCTTCTCATCTTAGTGTCCTTTTTGTGTTTCTCTAGGTCAACCTCTATTTCTCTTACCCTCAGGTTTCAATTTCAGGGCTTGCTATGCAGTTTTCCTGTTATCTCTTCTCATCACATGACCAACATGTCCATCTTCATCTCTTGAGTATAAGATGATATTTTTTGGATACTGTGTCATTTCTATTACTTCTGCATTGGTGTGAAAATTATTCCATAGTGTATGAAGTGTTTTTTTTTGCTGAGGAATTTGTTTTCATCAAGTTAGACTATGCAGAATAGTAATGTATTCACAGCCTAATAAACCAACAAAAGTAATCCTGGAAGAGAAAATACAAGGTAAAAGAGGCAGAGGCAGACCAAGAATAACATGGACGAGTAACATCAAAAGATGGACAAACCAGCCTATGACAACCTGCACCATCAAAGCAAGAGACAGAGCAGAATGGCGCTCCATGGTAGCCAACCTTCGCTGCGGAGATGGCACTCGATAATGATGAATTAGTCAACAATATAATATAAAAAATAAAGCTATCATTATTGCACTTTCCAATTCTGGGGTTTACCATGGAGTTAACTGAGAATTTAGAAATATAAAGTTGCACTACTTGTGGAATCACCTTGTGATGTGCACGCTAGAATTTGAATTAATTTCCTAGACAGGAAAATTAAAACTCTTCATCTCCCTGGCAAATGAGCCATCATCCATTTTAATGGAAGAAAAAAACTGGTCTAATCCAGAAAAAAACTGGTGTTCAAAAAAGAAAATCAAACTCCCAGAAATGTAATTGAATAAACATTAATAATCCAGTAGGCTTTTGTAAGATGACACATAAGTAATTAACTCTTTCCGTACGTTTCATCGCACTGTGCGCAATGCTGATTTCGGTCGTGTATGTTTCACTGCATAGTGCGCCACTCTCAATTTGATTAGTGTTAGCTGTCATTAAACCATATGCTTTTTACATGTCTTGTATCATCTTTGTATTGGTGAAATCTAATACTGTGTTCAATTATCTAAAAATTCATATATGATATATTATATGTTAGATAAATATAAATAGTAGTTTGATTTTTAAAACCATGAAAATTTTGCCTCTGAAATCTCTTTCATTGGATTGATAAAAAGCTTCAATATGGAAAGAGTTAAAGCAAGTAGAGATTTTCAAATAAGTAGGAAGTCTCACAACATGTCAAATCATTAAAAAGATATGACCACTAGTATCCAATAATGAAATATCCCAGGGACAAAACAAGCACAATGCAATATTTATTTCAAAATCATGCTACCAATTAGAAAAATAAAGATCAGAGTTATCAAATGTGTTGGACACATGGTATGAAACAGTCTGAGATATAATATCAGAAGTGAAGAATTAGGAGAAAAAAACTAGTGAATACATAAAGAAACAATAGATAAAAGTAAGGCAGATGAGGAAGGAAGGAAAGAAGAATAAGAAAAAAAAAACTTACAGTTTAAATTTAATATTAGTATTACATTCCTACCTGGAATGAAGTTTCTTTGTGCTTTTGCGACACTTCTTAACAACCGGGTTTATATGTTTGACAAAGTTTGAATCTGGATCCATGACTTGTATGACAGTCTGCAGCAGTTTTGGGGCTTCAGGAGATGTTTTGATAATCTCATCAGCAGCCATTTTCTTGTGCTGTCTCTCCATCCTGGCATTTGCTTTTAAAAGTTTTCTGTGGATGTCAGTACATTACTCTCAGGATAGAGAGAAAGACACATTATAGTTTTTTGGTTTGGTTTAGTTTAGTTTTTTTTTTAGTTAGATCGTTGAACATAGTCTAGAATTTTTGCCCCATGTGCTATCTTAATCTAGAATTTGATTTAATTTCCTAGACAGAAAAATTAAAACTCTTAGACTATGCAGATACTGGATTGTTAATCTTGAAAAGACCAGTAGATAAACAGACAGACAGACAGATAGACAAACAGACAGATAGTTTGTTTGGTTTCATGAGGTAGTGTCTTTACAGTCAACACATTAAGATATTAACTCCTCTGTCAGTTACAGCAGCCAGCACAAGATGTGTACATTAATCATTCTAGCTTCATGCTTGTTGTAGGCCTATTTGCCCAATGAGCTTGCTTGTTCCACCCTGTCCCAGTCTCAACCTCTGATTCTTCAGTTGTTGTATATGGTAATTATTCTCCATGCCATTTCATGTTCTTTGCATAATGTTTCCTAGATAGTCTTGAATAAGTCCAACTTGTCCTGTCTCAATATCTCCCACCTTTGAGCCCTCCTGGCCAGTTGATTTTGACCTGCTCATTACCATTAACTTTGGCATCTCCTGTGTATTGTCAATATTAAAAAAAAAAAACCCTTTATCTGGAACTCTCTGAATCTGTCTATCAATTTCTCTGAACAGCTTGCTATGTTCAGTTTTTCAAAGCATGTTTTGAGAGTTACAATGACTATTAAAAAAAATTATTAACTTTTATGACACATAGTACCAGTGTTGGTGTATGTCTGGTGGGCTCATGATAGAAGTAGAGAGATAAAGGCCGCTTGGTCAAAGCAGTCGCCACGACGTGTTAGATTCAGAATTTGTATTTCACCCCCGATATAAAAAATCCTTTCTATCTACAGCGAAAGTAGACAACTTTCAAACACTGTACGCAGGCTTTTCAGCCAGCAAAACAGGTTACAATGACTGAGTGATGGATTTGCTGTACAAGTCACTCAACTGCTGTCATGGAAGCTTAAATTTCTTTTCTCATTCTGCTGGTTGTGGTGTGATATATATCATCATCATCATCATGTGTCATACCGGTTGGCGTAGGTGATCATGTCCCTCCACAATCTTCTATCTACAGTGCATCGTATCAGTTCTGTTGTTGACTGTTTTCCATGCCATGACACCAAGCTATCCAGTATTTTCTCTCTTTGTCATCCGCGATCTCTCTTTCCTTTTATTTTGCCAGTTGTAACCAAGTATTCCAACTTTCCTCTTCTCATGATATGCCCAAAAAATGTTGATTGCTTCTTTCTGTTGTTTTTTAAGAGCTCCCTTTTTATATTTACTAATTTCTACTGAGATATTCAACAAAACTTCAACCACTCCAGCATCCTCTGATGATAACTGATATATGAAGATAACATGATCTTGTGGTTTGGCGTGTTTCTGGATGATGCAATGAACCTAAATGTTTGTAGTACCAGAGGCATAATTGGAGCATTCTCTGCCTAGATGGATCATGATCTTGATGAGCTTATGTATATTAATAGATGCAACCTGTTTTCCATAAGTAGCATGTCACCCACATTGCTAAATGCTGTGTAATGTTTCCTGTCTCCACCCTCCTTAACTTTTCCTGCTTGATGTGTTTCCCATTCTTGATTGATTCTTCATACTTCCCATCTTGTTAGACGTCACAGAGGGCTTGCATTGTTTTTCACCACTAATCTCTATTCTGGGCAAGATGTTCAATCTTATCTAATGAGTCTACGCCTGCCAACTTTGCTTCTCTTGTAAGTGTTCTTTTCAGTGTCTCTTTAGGTCTTTGTCCTTTTCTGTACCATGATGTTTCCTATTGATGAGCCTGTTTTGGAATTCTCTTGTTGTTTCTTCTCAGCACATGTTCGACATAGGTCTATCCTCTTTCCTTATTTGTAGATGAGATCTTTGGTTGCATGGCCATTTCCTATTTAGGGCATGCAATTCTGGGACTATGGGATGTTTGGTCCTGCTATATCACTGTTGAGAAAAATTTTTGCCTGTTTCTGCATACATTGTTTCTTAATACAGCTACTGAAATGTCCAAACAATACCAGCCATGAAAAACAGCGCAAATCAATCTGAAATGAAATGAGAGGGTATGATATGGATATTCATGGTACTAATGAATGCAGATGACCTGGTGCAGGTAAGAGCTTTCTAAACATTGAACCTCTGCACATCATTCACTCTCGTAGAAATTTTTTAATGAATGAAGAAAGATTTTCCCATCAGACATTCATGTGGAAACTATCTGGTAACAGAAAACAAGCAGATCCAAGAGAATTGCTATATAGAACAATTTCTAGAGACAGCTTTCTTAAATAATTTCAGGTGATTAAATACATATTCCTAATTTGATTTATTGAGCTCATGTACTCGTGTTTTGCCTGTTCTGATCATCATAAAACCGCAAGTCGTTTGCAGAAAGGGGCATTCACTACAGCCTGTCTTAAAGAATCACTGACTCTAGTCAGATCTCCAATTTCTTCTGTTGTCATGTTTAAGGTCTTTTTTCATGTCTTGAAACCACCTTCTTCTTGGTCTATCCCTATCTTGTCATCCAGGAATCACGGTCTCCATTATTGTTCTTTCCAGCCCGCTGTGTCTTTTGACATGGACATAATATTTTAATTTCCACTGTAGAATGGTGTTTATAAGCCAGTTCTTTTTAATGTTTAAATCTTTTAATGTCTTCATTGTTTTTTTCATTATCCAAGGTATCTCTTGGTTTTTCTGTAGCATTTTTTTCAAATGAATCAATCTTCTTCTTTGCTGTTTGCTAGATTGTCCATGATTCACAGCATATTTTGCTAAGGAAAAAATACAAGCCCTCAATAATTTTAATTTTACTGCCTTGATGTTTTTGTGCCATATGTTCTTCATGGTGCTTAATTTTTGTGCTGCTATTGCTAATCTTTTTTGTGATCTCTTTCTGGTAGTTCTGTTATATACTTACTCAATGTCATCTGTCAATCAAGCAGCAGCATCTATGGTTTTGTACCACTTATTCTGCTTCCTGATGAAGATTCTTATTTCACAATACTTTCTTTTTCTTTCTATAAAATATCTGCAGTAGTTCCATTACACAATATATCGTAGAGATGAGTGATGTTTAAACATCACTTCACTAAGTCACATCATTTGTTGCTGAGAAGGCCAGTGCTCTTCTTTACTTATATTGCCTTCCCTCATCTTTTTAAAAAGAATTTAAAAATATTTTGTAAATAGTTCATTGGCCAAAAGTGTTCCCTTTGGAACATAGTGGTAATTCCCATTTTTTAAAACGATTGTCAGCACATTTTATGGTGATGTGGTCAGTGCTATGGCAGGCCGCCATGTCTTCCCAGAAAAAAAAATTTTTGGAGGCTGATGAATCCAACAAATTTGGTGACAATGTCGTTACAAAATTAGTAATAGAAGTATTTCCCCTGAAATGAAAGGATTGTATGGTATTTCTTTGTGAGACTGGTAAAGATTTAAAAGTATTTCTTTGTGAGACTGGTAAAGATTTAAAAGTATTTATTTGTGAGACTGGTAAAGATTTAAAAGTATTTCTTTGTGAGACTGGTAAAGATTTAAAAGTATTTCTTTGTGAGACTGCTAAAGACTTAAAAGTATTTATTTGTGAAACTTTTAAAGATATAAGAGTATTTCATTATGGGTCTATTCAAGTTTTCAGAGTACTTCTTTGTAATAATAGAACAAAGAAGTATGTGTTAGCACTCGGAAAAATTGACAGACAAAGAAATACTTCTTTGTTCTATTATTCCCTATTATCGCCTCGGAAGTTCCCTATATAATAATATTTATTTATTATTATTTGTAGCCAGTACTTCTTTGTAAGACTGGTAACCTACTTGGCTCTCTTTTTGAGAACAGCTTGGGCATCTGGGTATTCAGTCATGGCCATTTCAAAGTCATGCTTAGACAATGTGAAAACATTAGTGTAGCCTTTACTCCTGACATCTGCTGTACGCCGATTTCCACGGCCCGACATGGCCAATAGACTAAGAATTACAAAATAAAAAATGGGTTATTGTTTTTCAACACATATATTATCCTTATCTTGTAAACCTCATCAAGGGAAATAATAATAATGTAAGTAATTCAGTTTTAATTTAATACTTGATTATAACATTTTAAATAAATTTCAAAATTAGAAGGGGCTGTACAGTTAACGTATTGATAGCAGTTAGCAACATGGCTGACTGCTGGTATTAAGGTCAGTAAATTACATCTGACAGATCTTACTCAACTTCCTCATGATCTGAGACACTAGCTATATAGGCCAGCCTAGTGAGTCTCCTTCTTCTTCTTTCCTTCCTCATTTGCCTTTCAGCTTCAAGGGGAAATATAGTTTACAGTATTTTGCTCTTCTGTTAACATCTGCTGTTGTTATGTTTCTTAAGGTTTCTAATATTCTGCAATCCATCTTTTTCACTTTGAGTCTGGTGTTCTCATAATGTTTATTAAAGGTCAAGTGAGTAGTGAATGAAAAGGGAAAAGTAAACTTGGAACTCCAAAATCTGTGGTAAAATTGAGTGTATTTAAGCCTTAAGTCTTTCCGTACGTTTCGCCACATTGTGCCTTACACCGATTTCAGCCGCATACGTTTTCGCTGCATAGTGCACCACTCTCAATTTGATTAGTGTGAACCGTCAACAAACCATACTCTTTTTACATGTCATGTATCATCTTGGTATTGGTGAAATCTAATTCCTTGTTCAAATATCTAAAAATTGAAATATAATATGGTATATGTTAGATAAATATAAATATATGTAGATTGATTCTTAAAACCATGAAAAATTTTGTCTCAGAAATCTCTTCCATTACATTGATAAAAAACTTCGCGTACAGAAAGAGTTAAGGCACAAATATCACAGGTTACTGTAATGGTTTATGATACAAATCAACATGCGATCACTTCATGTCATTTTGAGTAACAAGGTCCAGCAGCATTCATCAGTGGAAACCCTAACAAGCAAGAAAATAGCAAATAGATGACAGCTAAAGTTGTAATACTGGCAATGTTTTCTTCTTTCTCTTACGTCACTTCCTCTTGTGCTCATTCAGGTGTCGAGGGAGATACAAAGTTCTGATTGTCACTCTGTTAGCTGCTTCAACCAATGTCAATTGATATTGTTATAGCCTTCTTTTACTTTTATGTTGTCTGTCCATCTTACTCTGGGTCTGTCTCTTTCTCTTCTCCTTCTAATCTTCTAATATAGGCTTTGTATGGTAAGGAATCACACAGCATCTTTTACTAGATCAGCATAATATCATTTCCTAAAACACTTTATCCAGGTAAACTTAATCATATCTGATGCAATGGTACTTAATCTTATAGACACATTTTATAAACACATCAATTCTGAATCAATAAAAGTATTCTTTAACATTTATTTTTTTATTTGGGCACAATTATTTAACCTAATCTAGTTTATATGTTAATGCTATAAATGACATACCTGATTTCTCCAAAGACACTGCCTTCATGTAAAGTAGCCAAGACTGTCTCATTGTGCTCCCCTCCCACTACCTCAACTTGACCTTGAGAAACTATGTACATCTCCTTGCCAACTTCTCCCTGTCACAGAATTAAAATGAACCATCTAGTAGATGTTCTTAAACAGGGATCATATGTAATTTTGGTGGAAAATACAAAGTATAAGATGAAGTCTAACCTGCAGAAATTACCATTATGATTATGGTTATGGTTAGTCAAAGGCCCCAGTATCACTGCAGATGAATTAAAATCCATAATTGCTCAATCGCCCGTGCCAGTGGAATCTGAATTCAAACTCATCGCATCAAAGGATCCAAAAAAAGATATATTGTATGCATTTAAAATTTGGGTTTACTAGTTTAGCATACCAATGCTTTCAGATTCAAAATATATTTTCTCCCTCAGGGTTTGTTGTATTGTTGTTATGGATCCAGCAGGTAGGTGAAGGAGATATCACAGACAAACTGGGAATGGCTGATGCAGAAGCTGCACATCTCACTCAGGACAGAGAAAACTTCAGAGTAGATATCATGAGAACCCAAGTTCCAACAGGGACAAGCTATATAAAAATGTGTATAATGGATGCAAATGTTCTTAGAATGTTCATCGAAACTCACCTTTTTACAGATATAATCTCCTGGTAGGTAGAGAATTGGTCTGAGTTTGAGAACTAGGTCATACAACAAGTTCCGTTCACAATCCTGAAATAGCTGAACCTTTGATAATGTATTGAAATGTACATTTATGGCCAGGTCTGCCTGTAGTTTCTTGGGTAGTGAGCGGACTAATGATCTTTCATCTGTGGAATGCAAAAATTAAGGAAAATTATCATTACAAGAGAAATCAAGACAAAGGCTTTCATAAAAAAACAAAGAAAAATCAGAGATGCATGAAGTTAAAAGACTAACACATAAAGGTATAAATATATGCATAAATATATAAAATAATAAGTAAAAAAGTAAAGTACCCCCGTCACGCCAAGTGGCGTATAGGGAATATGGTGTTAGTGACCATAAATTTTGCAGACCTTCGGCAATGATTTTTGTGGCAATGTGGTCGGTATTATGCCCGTGCTGCTTTACTTTCCAGAAAAAAATCTGGTACCCATTTAAGGCTGGGTGAACCCGGAAGCCATCAGTTGGGATCGAACCCTACCTCTTGTATATAAAATAATAAGAACAAGGATAAATCAAAGATTCAGGAAGCTAAAAATCTAAATTATAAAAGTGAAAACTGAAAAAAAAAATTAATTAATTTTAAAATTTGCAGAAGAGGTAGTTTTTGAATGTTTAAAATTAACAAACATTATTAATTATAATGAGGAAATCATCATTAATTATTTAGTTTTTAAATATTTTTAAGTTTAGTTCTCCTGCATCTTTTATCTTCTCATTTTAACATTATATCTCTTCCTCATATGTTGCTATGCCATTTTGTTTTCAGTCCTCCATGTGTTATAATCTGATGCCATATTTTTCATTTCTTGTCGAATAAGATAGGAGCAAAGACATATGTCTGATCAACTCCACATTTGACCTCATCTGGTATCAAAATGAATAGTGGCAGACATATTGTCATAAAAATATATAGTCATCTTGAGTAATGTAGTTATGGGGAATTCCAGACTTCAGTGAAATGATCCCATGAACAGAACAGTACAGAACAGAACAAAATACGTAGGGAGGTCAAAAAGTAATGCACACCAATTTTTTTCTCGGAAACTATTCGGGCAAAATGTGTGAAATTTTCACAGATTGTAGCTGAACATCCCCTTTACACTACCTATTTTTCAACATAATCTCCGTCCAAGCGTATTGCCTTACGCCAACGTGAAACTAGGTCATGAATGCCTCGTTTGTACCAAGTTTTGTCCTGCTCGCGTAGCCATTTTTTAACTGCACGGATCACATCCTCATCATTGTCAAAGTGTGTCCCACACAGGAATTTTTTGAGTGGTCCAAACAGATGGAAATCTGAGGGAGCCAGATCAGGGCTGTAAGGAGGATGGGGCAGTACAGTCCAACCAAATTTGTTGATTGCTTCCCGTGTTACCAGACTTGTGTGAGGGCGTGCATTGTCATGTTGAAGCAACAAATCTGCAGATGGCTTATTAGGCCGAACTCTGTGGAACCGATTTTTGAGTTTTGTCAGTGTATTGATGTAAAAGCTGACGAGTTGATTGTCTCACCTCTTGTCATTACATCAACAAGAATCACACCATCAATGTCCCAGAAGACAGTGATCATCACCTTTCCGGCTGATGGAGATGTTTTGAATTTTTTTCTTTTTGGTGACTGCGGATGATGCCATTCCATTGACTGCATTTTTGTTTCAGGCTCATAATAATGTGCCCACGTTTCGTCACCGGTAACAATTTTTGACAAAAAAACATTTCTCCTTCAACACCGAAACGCTCCAACAATTCAGAACAGAATGTTTTCCTTTGAACTCTGTGATCATTTGTTAGGCACCGAGGAACCCATCGAGCGCAAATCTTTGAATATCCGAGAGTTTTAAAAATTGCGATTGCACTTCCCTTGCTGACTGTAAGCTGCAATGCCAATTGCTGACTAGTGATACGCCTATCCTTACGAATAATGGCATCAGCCCGGTTTAACATGTCTGTGCTGGTAGCCGAGGCAACACGTCCAGAATGCGGTAAATCATGCAGCTCCACTCGTACACTTTCTGCAGCTTTAATTCTCTGAACCCAGCGACTAACTGTGCTCCTATCGACTGCAGAACATTTGTACACTGCACACAGTCGTTTATGAATGTTTGCCACAGTTTCTTTTTCCGCAACCAGAAATTCTATGACAATTCGCTGTTTGTAACGGACATTGTTGACAAGCTCCATTTTAACGGTTCATAGATTGCGTAATATTTATCAGAATGCTGTGCAATTTGGTACACATAATTGGAACATGTCATATTCCAAGTGTGCAAAATTTCATATTCCTATCTTTATTATTAGCCGAGAAAAAATTGGTGTGCATTACTTTTTGACCTCCCTTCAGTAGAACAGTAGGTGGGCAGCCAACCTGAAGAAATTAAAAGCCATGAAACATGATACAAAATGAGGAGACAAACTACATAGTTAAATCAAATATTTTCTCCCATGTTGTGTTGTTAATACTAACCAATAGTTTTTTGTTGGTCCCAGTTATAGAGAAACCACATCCTCACCCGGTCCTTCATTTCTTTAGGGAGATTGATTGACTGCATGTACCACAAGCAGGAATCCATCTTTTTGCGATAGTTATCTTTTACCATGCCAGCAGCTTCAACAATATCTCTGATCTGTAGAATATTAGAACACTAGAACATTCACTTTTAAAATGATGACTCGATAAAACAAATGTTTGGCTTTCTCTATAAACAGTTCGGTTTGTGCTAACACAATTGTACTTCTTTGGAATAAACCAATCAGATCAAAGAGGTCTGTGTAGCACACTCTCTCTCAGCTTGGGTTATAGAAAGGTCATCTCTTTGCCGTGTTTGCTCTTCAGTGAGTGATCTACCATAAAACATCAATCTACCTTTCAAGATAAAAAACAACCTATTACAAACAAATAATATCTTGGGAAACAACAGGTAAGAGGAAAAGAGGCAGACTCTGAGAAAAGAGAGAGACACTGAGAAGAACATTGATCAGAGAGGCAAGAGCAGCAAGAAATGGCTCCCTCAATGAGATCTAGTTGCTTGTACAGAACAGAGACAAATGGCGAGATTTGATAAAAGATCTTTAGAAGGATTGAAAACTGCTAGAATAAAAATTGAGAGAAAGAGTATCTGGGTCTATGCCCAGCTATGGCTCAAAAGGTTAATAGATAGATAGACAAGCAAATAGATACTACTCTGTTTGTAATCAGACAAACGGTTGTCAATGTTGGCGAAATGTCACGAGTTGATATGGGCAGGAGTCTTTTGACTCACTGAGTTTGGATGGTCGTAATGGCTTTCTTTATATTCTCGGCATTTAGTGAAGAAGTTGGATTGCATCTAGTTTTAGGCTGTGGCTGCAAAAAAATTGTGTGACTTGTCTTGTCTAAAGTGACTGCAATACCAGGTCTTCAATACCAGTAAGAGCCACCACTACAGGGAACACGGCAACCCTAACCTCTGTTGGCCAGCTTGCTTTAACACAGGATGTTAACACGGGAGACCTGCTAGAAGGTCAGGACTAGGTCTTGGCAGCTGATAGGTTGTAGTTGCGACCGCAGTTCACAGGTGCTTGAGTTCCGCCAAGGTAGTCTTTGATAGAAATATGTCTAAACCTATTTTTTTAGTCTTCAATTGTGTAAAAAAAAAGCAGCAATATCCTAAATGCTAAAGATATCACAACATTGTTTTTAGTTTCCTACTAACTCATCTTCTTAACTGTTTGGTATCCTTTCTGTCTCTTTCCCTCTTATCAGTCATATAATATATAAGAAATAATAATGGATTAGATGGTTAAACTGAAGCAGGAGTGGAAAGAAGTCTTTCACATGGTTTCAGTAGAGTAAAAATGTACTAAGTATAGACCGTTGCCCACTTCAAAATAATTGAAATGAGAATGAGACACAGAAAATGAGGTATGCAACAACCTGTATTAAAACTTTTCTCTCTCTTTTGCTGTGTCTCTTTTTCCCTCAATTTTTCCAGTTGGCACGCCATACTCTAGTTTTTCCCATCTCATTACATGGCCGGAAAAATTTACCTTCTGTTATTTACTGTTACCTTTTGATATTAGAAGTTAGTTTTGTTTTCCTTTGGCCTCACTTACAACATCCTCATTACTCTTTGTATCTGTATCATACTTCTTACTGAATGATGGACATGCAATGATCCTCATGGTGAGAATTAAAACGAAATAGACAAACTGATATTGGATATATGTTGGACATGTGATGAGAAGAGATAATAACCGAATAGCAAGGCAAGCCCTCAAGTGGGAAACAACAGGTAGGCGGAAAAGAGGCTGGCCCAGAGAAACACTGAGAAGAACATTTGTCAGAGAGGCAAAGGTAGCAGGAATCGGCTCCCTCAATGAGATTGAGATGCTTGCACAGAACAGAGACAAATGGCGAGATTTGATGAAAGATCTTTGCAAGGATTGAGACAGCTAGAAAAAAAATGTCAAACAGGGAAAGAGTATCTGAATCTGTACCCTATGGACCGACTATGGTTCGAAAGGTCAATAGATAGATGGATAGATAGATAGGTAGGTAGGTAGGTAGGTAGGTAGCTAGGCAGGCAGGCAGGTAGGTAGGTAGGTAGGTAGGTAGGTAGGTAGGTAGGTAGGTAGGTAGATAGATCGTTAGACAGATAGACCGACAGACAGACCGACCGACAGACAGTTAGGTGGGTAGGTAGGTAGATAGGTAGGTAGGTAGGTAGGTAGGTAGGTAGGTAGGTAGGACGGATAGATGGATAGACTGACATGTGCCAAAGTGGAGAATAACAGTAGAGTATGCTCTCTAGATTTATTGGCTTGAAGAAAGAAATAGAGTGAACATTTGAATGTCACCGATACCTTAGTCATCACTATACTTTAGTTGATTTCCTCATTTGTGTCCTCCCAGAAATATAAAATACACTTCTGTTTTACAGTCAAAACGATTAGAAGAAGGTGTATGTACAAATTATCACGTTTTCCTATATTTTATATTTTTATTTCGAGCTGTACTACTACCTACTAAGATATCTTCCTACATAAATATTGGCTCAAATGTTTACATTTGTTGTGCAGTGTCACAAAATAAAACCACTTCCATAAAATACAAATTTTCAGAATGTGTGAAATGTATTAGGCCCAGGACATTTTCATTCATAATTGGGACAAATTTCCAAAATTGAAACAAAAATACCACTCTGAAATGAAAACAATTAGCTGTGAATGATGAAAAGACTTAAAGTCAGTCTTTCTGAAGGGCAAACTTGATGATACGACAAATAGTACAGAAGTTAAAAGAAAAGAAATAATTTAGTGAGAACCAGAGAAGTAATTGGTATATTTACCTGGCCAATGAGCAAAGCAAAAACAAAAACTCCTGATAGCCAGTACAGGGTCATGAAGCTAAACTCTAGCTGATTGGTTGGTGTAGGGTTGTTTCCAATTGATGTTGCAGTCTTTGTGGCCAGGTAGAAGCAACGAATGTATCTGATAAAGTATGTACATTTCATTAGCCAATAACTGTATATGTGCAATTAACAAAAGACGAATTTACTAGGAAGATTTAGACATTTTTATTTATTTACTTTCCTCTGGGACAGAAAGCACACATGGCGGAAGTCAGAGTTATCCGATTGATGATTTGTTGCTAACTCCTGTAGGTCTAGGTTATTCCTTAGCCTCATGGTTGAGCTTTCTTTTGTTAATTGTGAATTGCGCAGCAATTCTCTTGGACTGCCTTGTTTTTTTTTTTTTTTACCAGCTGGTTTCCGCATGAGTGTTTTATGGGGGAGTCTTTCTTCATTCATTCTCAGCACATGACCGATGTATTTCCAAAGCCTTCTTCTGATAAAGCTAGACATGCATTCTTGTTTAGATTCGCCTCTTATCTCTTCATTGAAATGTATTCTTTTCAGCTTATGTTTGAGATCCTACATGGACTTTTGTTTTCTAAGGCATTTAATTTCCTATTAAAATTCTTGCTGATTTTATATGATCCAGTTAAATTCCACCTCTTTTTCTGATAACCTTTTGAGTGGTCAGACATATAGTTCTAGTTCTCGCTTCTCATTTTATTTTAGATCTTGTCCAAGATGTTATTCCACCATGTTATTTTCAATCCATCTATGGCTATTCCTCCTTCTCCTTTATTTCTTTATTTCCTTGTTTGTTTCTTTGAGTTGACCTGATGACTAAATGATTTTCTCTTGGTCCTCTCCATTATCTGCTCTTAAAATGACGTCAAGTGTACATAGATGAGTTGTTTTCTCATTCAATGAGTATATTTCAGCCCAACACATCCGTCTTCAGCATGGCATTTTTGAGTACCAAGTTGCCTTCCCTCTTGATCCCTACTCACTTGACCAGGGTAATTAGTCTGTTTCTGAGAGTACCACGAAGAGGTGGAGTAGTATCTGGATAGAGAGCCGTAGATTCTAGGGGACAAGGTAGCAGTCATAAATTTGCGAGTTCTCTGAACAAGTCAACTCTTCTGTCCACCTGTGACTAGGCTGGCCGTTTTTTTTTATGTGAATGCGTGTGTTGTTGGCATGAGTTTCTACCTTCTTGTGAGCCACGATCCGTTCAGCTTGCACCTTCTAAAACTGTCCAAAAACAATTTGCTTTTAACGATTGTAGCGAAAACTACATTTCTGTAGTCCGGTTCATGCGAACACTGAAGTGACAGCGACAAGATTGGCATTGTGAAGCACATAGTCTCAGAGTTGCCAAATGGAAATTTGATTTTCGGCGAAATAACACTAAAAAAAAGCCATATAAGCCAAAAACAAATTATTAGCCAACCGCCTTGAAACAAGCCAAACTTCTGGAATCATTCGGTTTTTAAAAAAATGCCAAATTATCTGCCAGGCATTGTATTTCATGATTCTGCCGAAAAAGTTGAACAGTGATGTATATGTGTGTATATATATATATATATATATATATATATATATATATATATATATATATATATATATATTTTATTTTATTTATTAAAAGAAAGCATCAAGAAAGGTCTCAGTCTGAATAGTAATAAAACAGAAGTAATGGTCATATAGAAGAAACAATCATCACCAGCATGCAGCATAAAAATAAACAGGACAAATCTGAAACAAGTGCAACGTTTCAAATACTTGGGCACAATAATAACATCAGGTGGGAGATGCACCACAGAAATAAAAAGCAGAATAGTTCAGGCCAAAATAGCATTTCAGAAAAGGAAAAATATATTATGCAACAAATCTATGTCAAAAGAAGTGAGAAAGAGAGTTCATCGATGCTATATAGAACCAATTCTGACTTATGGAAACGAATCATGGACAGTAGACAAACAAATGAAAAGACGATTAGAGGCCACAGAGATGGCATTTCTCAGAAGAATGTTGAAAGTTCCCTGGACAGCTAAAAAGACCAATGAGGAAGTTCTCAAAAAGGCCAACATATAAAAAGAAAGCTCCTAAAAAACATCAGAAAGAAACAATCAACATTTTTCGGGCACATCATAATAAAAAGAAAGTTGGAATACTTGGTTACAACTGGCAAAATAAAAGGAAAGAGAGATCGCGGACGACAAAGAGAGAAAATACTGGATAGCTTGGTGTCATGGCATGGAAAACAGTCAACAACAGAACTGATACGATGCACTGTAGATAGAAGATTGTGGAAGGGCATGATCGCCTACGCCAACCGGTCTGACACATGATGATGATATATATATATATATATATATATATATATATATATATATATATATATATATATGTGTGCGCGTATGTATGTATTTGGGTGTATGGTATGTCTCTATGTACGTACGCTCGAATGTATGTTGTTTACTTGTTTTCATGTTTGTGTCTTCCTGTAGAGCAGTGATGCTTACTTTTTCATAGTTGTCTGTCCCTATAGACTAAAGGGAACAGGTATTCAAACCAAGAAGGACGCTACTCAGTCAGAATATTTGGGTTTAATTGTATAGACATCGCAGCTTGATGTAAACAACAACACTGAATCTACGCTCATTGTGTTAACATCGACACACACACACACACACACATGTGTAAACAACAACACAATGAATCTACGCTCATTGTGTAAACATCAACACACATACATGTGTAAACAACAACACTGAATCTACGCTCATTGTGTTAACATCGACACACATACATGTGTAAACAACACCATATAGAAGTATAACGACTCTACTCACGCAATGCCTTGACCACTGTAAACCCATTTGTTTGTGCCCAGCCCTTCATACACAGATACGGCGTAATAGCCACACGTCTCAACATGAATCAGGAACAGCATGTACGTCACTGTTTTGACGATTCTGGATCACAAAAAAATGAACAACTCATTATCCAATTTATAAACATTCTTGTTCTCCAAATTTCAGATTTCTCATAATTTTTCTATAGTTTATTCTTATTTTTCCTTTTTTTCTTCTCTTCTTCTGGGTACCTCTTCCTCTTCTTCTTGTCCTTGTTGTTCCTCTTCTTGTCCTTGTTGTTCCTCTTCTTGTCCTTGTTGTTCCTCTTCTTGTCCTTGTTGTTCCTCTTCTTGTCCTTGTTGTTCCTCTTCTTGTCCTTGTTGTTCCTTTTCTTGTCCTTGTTGTTCCTCTTCTTGTCCTTGTTGTTCTTCTACTTGTCCTTGTTGTTCTTCTACTTGTCCTTGTTGTTCTTCCTCTTGTCCTTGTTGTTCTTCCTCTTGTCCTTGTTGTTCTTCTACTTGTCCTTGTTGTTCTTCCTCTTGTCCTTGTTGTTCTTCTCTTGTCCTTGTTGTTCCTCTTCTTGTCCTTGTTGTTCTTCTACTTGTCCTTGTTGTTCTTCCTCTTGTCCTTGTTGTTCTTCCTCTTGTCCTTGCTGTTCTTCTTCTTGTCCTTGTTGTTCCTCTTCTTGTCCTTGTTGTTCTTCCTCTTGTCCTTGTTGTTCTTCCTCTTGTCCTTGTTGTTCTTCCTCTTGTCCTGTTGTTCTTCCTCTTGTCCTTGCTGTTCTTCTTCTTGTCCTTGTTGTTCCTCTTCTTGTCCTTGTTGTTCTTCCTCTTGTCCTTGCTGTTCTTCTACTTGTCTTGTTGTTCTTCCTCTTGTCCTTGTTGTTCCTCTTCTTGTCCTTGTTGTTCCTCTTCTTGTCCTTGTTGTTCCTCTTCTTGTCCTTGTTGTTCCTCTTCTTGTCCTTGTTGTTCCTCTTCTTGTCCTTGTTGTTCCTCTTCTTGTCCTTGTTGTTCCTCTTCTTGTCCTTGTTGTTCCTCTTCTTGTCCTTGTTGTTCCTCTTCTTGTCCTTGTTGTTCCTCTTCTTGTCCTTGTTGTTCTTCTACTTGTCCTTGTTGTTCTTCTACTTGTCCTTGTTGTTCTTCCTCTTGTCCTTGTTGTTCCTCTTCTTGTCCTTGTTGTTCTTCTACTTGTCCTTGTTGTTCCTCTTCTTGTCCTTGTTGTTCCTCTTCTTGTCCTTGTTGTTCTTCTACTTGTCCTTGTTGTTCCTCTTCTTGTCCTTGTTGTTCCTCTTCTTGTCCTTGTTGTTCCTCTTCTTGTCCTTGTTGTTCCTCTTCTTGTCCTTGTTGTTCCTCTTCTTGTCCTTGTTGTTCCTCTTCTTGTCCTTGTTGTTCCTCTTCTTGTCCTTGTTGTTCCTCTTCTTGTCCTTGTTGTTCCTCTTCTTGTCCTTGTTGTTCCTCTTCTTGTCCTTGTTGTTCTCTACTTGTCCTTGTTGTTCTTCTACTTGTCCTTGTTGTTCCTCTTCTTGTCCTTGTTGTTCTTCTACTTGTCCTTGTTGTTCTTCTACTTGTCCTTGTTGTTCCTCTTCTTGTCCTTGTTGTTCTTCTACTTGTCCTTGTTGTTCCTCTACTTGTCCTTGTTGTTCTCTTCTTGTCCTTGTTGTTCCTCTACTTGTCCTTGTTGTTCTTCTACTTGTCCTTGTTGTTCTTCTACTTGTCCTTGTTGTTCCTCTTCTTGTCCTTGTTGTTCTTCCTCTTGTCCTTGTTGTTCTTCTACTTGTCCTTGTTGTTCTTCTACTTGTCCTTGTTGTTCTTCTACTTGTCCTTGTTGTTCTTCTACTTGTCCTTGTTGTTCTTCCTCTTGTCCTTGTTGTTCTTCCTCTTGTCCTTGTTGTCCTTG
Organism: Megaustenia siamemsis; assembly: GCA_032433765.1. Lineage (NCBI taxonomy): Eukaryota > Metazoa > Mollusca > Gastropoda > Stylommatophora > Ariophantidae > Megaustenia > Megaustenia siamemsis. The sequence goes on along the minus strand of JAVIAB010000106.1, from coordinate 66,935,571 downwards.
TTGTTCTTCCTCTTGTCCTTGCTGTTCTTCTTCTTGTCCTTGTTGTTCTTCTTCTTGTCCTTGTTCTTCTTCTTCTTGTCCTTGTTCTTCTTGTTCTGATTTTCATATCTCACATCTTGGTTTTGTTTTCCTCTTCCACCTATTTCTTTAGTCACACAACGACAAAGCGTCAATGGCGGGTACATACTCAAGCGTTTTGTAGGGTCGCACCAGTGTTCCTCCATTTCGTGTGATCCATGGGCATCCTTCGAAATGTGTCCCATATCTGGCCCACAATATTGACAAGATTTCACTTCCCTCCATCAAGTTGCTCTAGGTCTGCCTCTCTTTCCTCTTCCACTGGATCCACATAGCAGTTTTTGTGATTGTTTTTCGGTCGCTTCAGAGAACATGACATACCCAGATCCGCAGTCGTTGCCATAACGTGCATCCCTTCTTGATTGCATTTTTAGAGATGCTCTTGGCTGCTAATTATGTTTGGCCGAAGCACTCTGAATATTTTACACAGATTGTTTTTTTTTGTCTTCATGTTTTTGTCTTCATGTTTTTGTCTTCATGTTTTTGTCTTCATGTTTTTGTCTTCATGTTGTATTCTAGCTTCGAATCCACTTAAAACATTGAAAGAATCATCATCATCATCAAGTACCATGCCTGATGGTGTAGGTGATCATGTCTCTCCACAACTTTCGATCTCGACTGTTATTTATCATTTGTGTTGTTGACCTCCTGATAAGACGTTCTCTTAAGCTGTCTGGTATCTTTTCTCTTTGCTTCCCCCTATCTCTTCGTCCCTCAATGTTCCCAGTTGTTACAATATATTCCAGTTGTTTACATCTCATTACATGGCCTAAAAATGATGATAGTTTCTTCCTAATATTGGATATTAGCTATGTATTTTGCTTTGGCCTCTTTCAGAACATTTTCATTACTTTTCTTAGCTGTCCATGGTATTCTCAAAATTCTTCTGTAAGACCACATTTCTACAGACTCCAGTGATTTTCTTGTCTGTTGTCCATGATTCACATCCATATGTTAAGACTAGCTCTACATAACATTTAAGAACTCTTTTTCTTGTTTCTATTGTCAAAAATGGATTGCACAGTATCTTCCTCATTTTTTTAAAAGCTGCTTTTGCCTGAGCCATTTTGCATCTCACCTCTGTTGTACATCTACATTCTGAGGTTAGCATTGTTCCCAGATATTTAAATTCATTTACCTGTTTTAATATTGTTCTACTTGTCTTTATTGTGCATTGCAGTGAAGTCATTTTCTTTGTTGCTACTATTACCCCTGTCTTTCTACTTTTAAAGCTGAGTTCTTTATTTTTACTTTCCTTCACTATAATGTCTAACATTTATTGTAGCTCAATTTCACTCTTAGCGATTAAGACTGTATCATCAGCATACCTTAGATTATTTATATTTTTATATTTTCCCAGTTGTTACAATATATTCCAACTGGTCAAAAAAAGTATGATTTTTTCTTCCTAATATTGGATATTAGCTCTCTTTTTGCTTTGGCCTCTTTCAGAACGTTTTCATTAATTGAAGGAATACCCGAACATAATAATCTTTTAGTTTTTGTATTCTAGGTGTTCCGGGTTGATCTTCAAATGTTATTTAGATTGGCATAGCTTTTCTGTCTTTACACAAACATTTGTTGATGTTATCGTTGACTCCCCCATCCAAGATCCCAATGCTTCCCAGGAATGTAATTCTGTTGTTTAATTAATGTGTATTCCCAAATCATAATCCAAATAAACGTGTACATTTACATGCACTTTATTAATACTTTAAATAACTGCCCTTGCGTCCAATTTGGCAATATTGCTACTTTTAGTAGTAATAGAAGGACAAGAGGTAGGTTTCGATCCCAACCGACGGCTTCCGGATTCACCCAGCCTTAAATGGGTACCGGATTTTTTTGAGGGGAAAGTAATGCGGCAAGGGCGTAATATCGACTACATTACCCCAAAAATCATGTGCCGAAGGTTTGTAAAATGTATGGTCACTAACACCATATTCCTTTATACGCCACTTGGCGTGACGGGGGCACTTTACTACTCATCTTTTCTTATTTTTAATTTTTCACTTTTAAATGAGACTACAGCAACTGAATTTTTTAAGTATTATAATAACAGAAAACGCGAGACAGAAACGACACGAATTTACAGATTAAGAAAGGCAAATAGCTTTTATTTTTTGTTTCAAAAATATAAATTTTACAATCATATCAAATAAGTAACATCAAAACTAAAACTGAGCATGATAAAGTGTAATATCTACTTATCACTCATGTATGGTGCAGAAATATGAACGCTCAATATGGAAACAGAGCAAAAAGTTGAAGTTCGTGAAATGTTGATTTATGGAAGAATTGTACGAGTTTTTGATGGAAAGAAAACATAAATAATGAAATTTTGAAACATTTATGCACGAAGAAAGAACTATTTAACGCAATTCGAACAAAACAAACAATTTTGTGGACACACAAAAGGACGCAATGAAATACTGAAAGTCAACATGGAGAGGAAAATACACGGTTAACGTGGTGGGGACAGAAAATGGCTGACATCTTCAAGAGATGGGCTGGAGAATCTATGACAGCGCGTACCCTCAAGGCAAAGGACAGTGAAATAGCGATTCACTGCAACCAACATGTGATGCTGAGACAGAACATGATGATGAATACTAGAACAAGATGACGAATACTTGAACAAGATGACGAATACTTGAACCTGATGACGAATACTTGAACCTGATGACGAATACTTGAACCTGAAGACGAATGCTAGGACAAGATGACGAATACTAGAACAAGATGACGAATGCTTGAACAAGATGACGAATACTAGAACAAGATGACGAATACTTGAATAAGATGCCGAATACTAGAACAAGATGACGAATGCTTGAACACGATAACGAATACTAGAACAAGATGACGAACATTTGAACAAGATGACGAATACTAGAACAAGATGACAAATACTTGAACAAGATGACGAATACTAGAACAAGATGACAAATACTTGAACAAGATGACGAATACTAGAAAAAGATGACGAATATTAGAACACGATGACGAATATTTGAACAAGATGACGAATACTAGAACAAGATGACAAATACTTGAACAAGATGACGAATACTAGAACAAGATGACAAATACTAGAAAAATATGACGAATATAAGAACACGATAACGAATACTAGAACACGATGACGAATACTAGAACAAAATGACAAATACTTGAGCAAAATGATGAATACTTTAATATATCAAAACTATACCTAAGATAAACATTTAAATGAATGTGATCAAAATACTCGTATAATAAACACGACAGTAATGAGACTGTATACCTTCCTCATCACCAAGAACCATGCCAGCTGGCTCAGGTGATCATGTCTTTCCAGAACCTCCTGACTCTACAGTTTTTATTGTATTTGTTGTAGACTTGTAACAAAATATCTCTTTGGTATCATTTCACCCTTTCCACTCTATATCTTCTTCCCTAATTTTTACAGTTGTCACAATATATATTGTTCTTTAATATTATCTAATCTTTGCTGTTAACAAACATACTAGATAATTTAAAAGCAAATTCTTGATGTGACTATATTTTATTTTATTTTATTTTATTATAAGTATTAATATTATTTTGAAAATATTATTGTAATCTGTTAGTGTAATCAGTCAGACCAAACAAAGCCGCAGTAACTAGCAGGGCTGAAATCAGCTAGCGACTCATAGCTGACTGTTTGCGACAAGGTCAGTGAACTAGAACTTTTCAGATTCTACTCCACACCTTTCTGGTGCCCTCAGTAACAGACTAACACGCGGTCTAAGAGGTAATAAACGCGCTGACAAATTTGCCAGTTTGGCTGATGTTGAGTGCGGAAGGTCAAGGGACAGCTATGACATTCTTAATGTCCTCAAAGGACGCCGGACGAAAAACGATTTTAAAATGACCCTGAATCCGCAGCTTAGAACAGACTTGAAGAAAATCATGTCAAGGTGGGAGAAGCCAGACGAGAGCGCTGCGTAGGAATCAAAAGAAGACTTATCAACCAACACAACACTGACGTCATTAGTCGCTACACATTGATGGATGTTATTCGGAAGAGATCTGAGACCTTATGGACTTGTTCGATGTGCAATGAGGATGACTTGTCGACTAAACTAAACTAAACTAAACTAAACTAAACTAAACTAAACTAAACTAAACTAAACTAAACTAAACTAAACTAAACTAAACTAAACTAAACTAAACTAAACTAAACTAAACTAATCTAAACTAAACTAAACTGAACTGAACTGAACAGATGTGAACTGAACTAAAGGAAAGTAAACTAAACTGAACTGAACTAAACTAAACTAAACTGAACTGAACTGAACAGATGTGAACTGAACTAAAGGAAAGTAAACTAAACTGAACTGAACTAAACTAAACTAAACTAAACTAAACTAAACTAAACTAAACTAAACTAAACTAAACTAAACTAAAACCAAAACTAAACTAAACTAAACTAAACTAAACTAAACTAAAACTAAACTAAAACTAAAACTAAAACTAAAACTAAAACTAAACTAAACTAAACTAAACTAAACTAAACTAAACTAACTAAAACTAAAACTAAACTAAACTAAACTAAACTAAACTAAACTAAACTAAACTAAACTAAACTAATCTAAACTAAACTAAACTGAACTGAACTGAACAGATGTGAACTGAACTAAAGGAAAGTAAACTAAACTGAACTGAACTAAACTAAACTAAACTAAACTAAACTAAACTAAACTAAACTAAACTAAACTAAACTAAACTAAACTAAAACTAAAACTAAACTAAACTAAACTAAACTAAACTAAAACTAAAACTAAACTAAAACTAAAACTAAAACTAAACTAAACTAAACTAAAACTTTAAACTAAACTAAACTAAAACTAAAACTAAACTAAACTAAACTAAACTAAACTAAACTAAACTAAACTAAACTAAACTAAACTAAACTAAACTAAACTAAACTAAACTAAAACTAAACTAAACTAAACTAAACTAGTCTAACAAGACCAATCTGTACAAATGTGTAGTGATTAAGATGGAAGACAACCAGGTACCCAAAAACATCAAACTGAAAACTAATATATTAGGTCGAAAATCGCAAATGTGCTCCTTGCTGCGAACAACAATACAGCGCACCTACGTCCAATTAAGGTCCTTTAAGGATGGACATAGGTGCCCTGTGTTGTTGTTCGTCAGTGCAAAATAAAGACAAGTGGAACAATTTTAAAACATGTAAATGAATTTAAATGTTTGGGAACTTTGTTAACCTCAGACGGAAAATGTACAAAAGAGGTTATTGAGTTATTGAGTTATTTGCGGGTCATCATCATTGCACTCCGAACATGTCCATAGGTGCTCAGATCCCCTCCTCAGCAATTCCCTCAGTGTCCAGCGACTGACGACTCCAGTTCTATGTTGGTTGATAAGTCTTCTTACACGGCCACCAAGTTTCTCATTTCTGGCTGTGCCCATCTTAACTCCCATTTCCATCATCCGAAGAAGTGACGTTGATCTGTGTTTGTCGAAGTCCTGTGCTCTTCCCACATCTCGGAGTGCATTGATGACGTCCGCCCGATCCATCGGTTGCCCGTCCTCAACGACAGCGCAGCTAGCCAACCTGTCCGCTCTCTCATTTCCCCGTACTCCCGCATGTCCAGGGACATAGACAAAGGTGACCTTACGTATTTTGGATTTCTGCAACGACTCTACCCATTGCATGCGTACAAAGCCCGCCTCCACTTTTTTATCATGCTCATCGAATCACTCAGTATACATGCGTGGATGTAGTCTTGTGACTCTAACCATTTGAATGCCTTGGTCACTGCCATCACCTCCATTGTCATGCTACTCGTGGTCATGGCGTATGCACCACTGTCTTCCTTGGCTATTCTGCCTGCCGAACGTGCTGTAAATGCCCATGCACTTTTTTCGTGTCGTCTTACAGATCCGTCTGTATAGATGACTGCATCTTTCTCATCGGTGTTATCGCAGATGAGACAAAAGAGGTGAGATACAGAATGGCTCAGGCAAAAGCAGCTTTCCAAAAAATGAGGAAAATACTATGCAATCCGTTTTTGACAATAGAAACAAGAAAAATAGTTCTTAAAAGTTACGTAGAGCCAGTCTTAACATACGGATGCGAGTTATGGACAATAGGACAACAGACAAGAAAATCACTGGAGTCTGTAGAAATGTGGTTTTACAGAAGAATGTTGAGAATACCATGGACAACTAAGAAGATTAATGAAAATGTTCTGAGAGAGGTCAAAGCAAAAAGAGAGCTAATTTCCAATATTAGGAAGAAACAATCATCATTTTTTGGCCATGTAATGAGAAGAGAACAACTGGAATATATTGTAACAACTGGGAAAATTGAGGGACGAAGAGATAGAGGGAAGCAAAGAGAAAAAATAACAGACAGCTTAAAAGAATGGCTTGGCAGAAGGTCAACAATAGAAATGATAAATAGCTTCCGAGATCGAAGGTTGTGGAGAGACATGACCACCGACGCCAGTAGGCCCGGTACTTGATGATGAAGGATGGACGAAGAAGAAAACAAAGATAACATTTCTTTCTCCGTCAGTTAAGCGGAGCTCATGAACGAGCCTTTGTCTGCTGCATTAAGAACATGATAATATTTTGATTATTTATCACTTGAGTAAGAATAAATTAACATTAACCACAGTATATTAACAATGAAATTAGAAACGTATTGCTGCATTTACAATGAACTGATAACTGTATTGCTGCATTTACAATGAACTGATAACTGTATTGCTGCATTTACAATGAACTGATAACTGTATTGCTGCATTTACAATGAACTGATAACTGTATTGCTGCATTTACAATGAGTTGTGTACCGTATTGCTGCATTAACAATCAACTGACAACTGTATTGCTGCATTAACAATCAACTGACAACTGTATTGCTGCATTAACAATCAACTGACAACTGTATTGCTGCATTAACTGTATTAACAACAAGTTGAAAACCATATTACTGTATTAACATCAAGCTGAGATCTATATTTCTGTATTAACAACAAGCTGAGAACCATATTACTGTATTAACACAAGCTGAGAACCATATTACTGTATTAACACAAGCTGAGAACCATATTACTGTATTAACAACAAGCTGAGAACCATATTACTGTATTAACAACAAGATGAGAACCATATTACTGTATTAACAACAAGCTGAGAACCATATAACTGTATTAACAACAAGCTGAGAATCATATTTCTGTATTAATAACAAGCTGAGTAATAACAATCGCAATAATATCCTAAATTACACAAAATACATCCTTATTATTACAAACTTGAGTTAAGAAAACCCTTCCGTACTTTGATATTTATATTTGGAAGAGCTTAACAAAAACATAAACCCTACACACTAGCAATAATGAAACAAATGTAAAAGCATTGATAACAACAACACCAGAACAAAACAAATTTGACGTCACAGAACATTTACAAAGCCGTACCTGATAGCATGGGCAGAAGATCTGGAAGCCTGATCGCATTTTTCATAAAACTCCCAGTAGGTTTGTATCTGAAAGAGATTTTGTAAAAAGTAAAGAAAAAAATAATAAAACAGGAATCATGAACCGAAAATACAGAAATCATGACTCATTGATGTGTCCCTTAGAATTTATGTCTATACCGGGGCAAGAGACAAACATAACTTTCCAGTTTTTGTAAATCAAAGGTAAAGGCATGACCATTTTTAATTTTTCCTCTCTTTAGTATCCAGCATATTATCGCCATGTAGTTAGATTTGTTAATATATCGTTATATATATTTTTTGTGTTTGTTGTTCGTCCAGATGAAGGCCTACTTGGCCGAAACGTCGACTTTTGTTTCGTCCATTACCACGTAAAGCTGTCACCATACCACTTTTTTCTTCCTTTTTTTAGTATTGCTTTTGTAAATCAGCGCTGCCCAACGTGTTTATAAATTGGGGGGCGCGTTTGATAAACGGCGGTGGAGACGTGAGCGCTAAGTTACTATTGTGATGATAATAATAACAATAAACACACACAAGTAAAAATTCGTAGTAATATTACAGTAATTAAAATTAATAAATAAGAACAAAGCCATGAGCAATAGTGATTCTACTTAGTGTGATACAGCTGGAAGACCACGTTCCCATGAGGTCTAACCAAAAATATACCTTTTTCAGTTTTGAAATTCTAATTAATATTAAAGTTGGCCGAGTGAAACTGAGCGCCAGGAACTAAAGTCCAGGGCGTCATAGGAGGAAGAGGTATGTATTACAGCACTCAGAAAAAAATGACAAATAAGTAGTAGTAGTAGTAGTAGTACTAGTAGTAGTAGTAGTAGTAGTAGTAGTAGTAGTAGCAGTAGTAGTAGTAGTAGTAGTAGTAGTAGTAGTAGCAGTAGTAGTAGCAGCGGCAGCGGTAGCGGCAGCGGTAGCGACAGCGGTAGCGGTAGCGGTAGCGGTAGTAGTAGTAGTAGTAGTAGTAGTAGTAGTAGTAGTAGTAGTAGTAGTAGCCTCCGTCAGTCATAGTTGACTATGGATTTTCAGTGGCCTAGAAATGTTATTTTTTCTTTTATTTTCTTTCGTCGTGTATTCTCTTTCTCTATTTATCTGTCTGCTTCTTGTTTGAGGTGAACCTTTAGAGTGTGTTTCCAGTGACAAATAAACATTTTCACTCATTCATTCTTGTCCTTTCGAGCCGTTGCCGGCCCATAGGGTGTAGACCAAGATACACCTTCTCATATCTGAATTTTTGTTCTAGCAGTTTTCAATTCTTTTAAATATATTTTATCAAATCTCGCCATTTGTCTCTGTTCTGTGCAAGCAGCTCTATCTCATTGAGGGAGCCGAATCCTGCTGCTCTTGCCTCTCTCATCAATGTTCTTCTCGGTGTCTCCCTGGGTCTTCCTCTTTTTCTCTTACCTGTTGTTTCCCATATGAGGGCCTGCTTTGCTATTCGGTTATTATCTCTTCTCATCACATGTCCAACATATGACCATCGTCTTTTCTTTATTACTGAAGATATTAGTGGTTGATTGGCGATTTCTCTAATTTCCTCGTTTGTTCTGAATTCGTTCCACGCTATACCAAGTATTTTCCTTAGACATTTATTTTCGAATGCGTTCAACATTGTTTCTATGTCTCTTGTTGTTTTCCAGCTTTCACACGCATACGTAAGGGTTGATAGTACATTTGATTTGAATAGCCTAAGTTTTGTGTTTGTGCTGATGAGTTTTGATTTCCACAACTTTTCAAGGCTTCTGAAAGAACAAATAAACAACAACAGAAAAAAATACAAAGAGCAATATATGGTCCGAAGCAGGATCGAACCCGTACTCCATGGCACCGCGCCTTGCCACGAGAAGCCGAACGCTCAGAAACACTGCCACTCAGCTAACTAAGTGCATTGCCACACGTAGAAGCCGCTTTGGACAGCACTGCTCAATTATAACAAATATTCTGATAACTGACACGCTGTGTGTAATATTGACTTATAAGAATAGAAAGCCTAATATAATTAAACGTTGAATAAAGAATCATTAAATGTATCTTTTATATCAGATCTTCGGTTGTGCATCAAAGCGTTGCAGTCTCTAAGGGTTTGTGGCATCAATTAACGACTCTGTGTTCGAGATAAGTTATCGCCCTTTACGATTATCTTTAACCATTCAGTATCAATGACAGTTAATGTTGTTTATTTCAGATGAGGGATACATGATAACAATTTATGTTTCTGCCTGAAGTATCGCCAATATCTTTGTATGTTTTTTTTTTTTTTTAACCTGAAGGATGGAATCGTAAATCATCATCATCATTGAGTGCTGTCTCCGTATAGAATGCTGGCTACCATGGTGCGCGATTCCGCTGTGTCTCTTGATATGATAGTGTAGGTTGTCGTAAGTTGACTAGTCCATCTTTTGATGTTACTCGTCCATGTTAGCCTTCGTCTGTCTCTGCCTCTTTTACCTTGTATTTTCCCTTCCAATATAACTTTTATTAGGCTGTTGTGTCTTTTAACATGCCCCAAAAATTTCATGTCTTGTACTAATTGTGTTTAGTAGTTCTCTTTTCATTTTAGTTGTTTTAAAACTTCATCGTTTGTTTTCTTTTCTTTCCATCCAATTTTACTTATTCTTCTATAAATTCACATTTCAAAGGCTTCACTTTTCTGTTCTGTTTTCTTGTCTAATGTCCATGTTTCTGCACCATACAGGAATATTTAGAATATGTAACATTTTGCTATTCTTAGTTTTAGCCCTGGTGTTATTTGTTTTGATGTTAGTATGTTCTTCATGGCATTAACATTACTTTTTGCCATTCCTATTCTTTTGTTTATTTCAGTTATACATTTTCCATCACTGGTTATAGTATGTCCCTATATTTGATTACGAGTTTCAAACAAACTCACCATATTTTTCTAACCTGATACATCTCCATCTATTTTGTTATCTGTTTATTTTTATACCCTGCATCAAGTGAAGCAATTACACATTCGCTATAGAGCTTATTTTCTTCATCTGCTTCTTTCTTTTTCTTTTTTTATTTATTTTTTTTGTGCCTTTCAGCTTTGAGAAGGAGAAGTAGAGCTAATCGGTCATTTAAAATGCATATTTATTGGTGTGACATCGGTTATTTATAATAGCTAATCCCATGTTATGTGCGAAATTCCTGTTTCTCTTGTGTCGATGCATGCTGTTGTAAATTCTTGCTGCCAGTTGCTTTTTTTTTACCTCTGTGGCTATAGCACTTATTATTTTTTCTCTCGTCTGCTATAACTTAGGATTTGTTTCACATCAATTTGATATATATATATATATTATTTAGTGATTTTTTGGTCCCTTTTTTGCCATTCAGTAATCTTCTTAGTAAAAAAGTAAAGTACCCCCGTCACGCCAAGTGGCGTATATGGAAATATGGTGTTAGTGACCCTATATTTTACAGACCTTCAGCACATGATTTTTGGGGTAATGTGGTCAGTATTACGCCCGTGCTGCTTTACTTTCCCAGAAAAAATCCGGTACCCATTTAAGGCTGGGTGAACCCAGAAGCCGTCGGTTGGGATCTAACCCTACCCCTTGTCCGTGGTAGTCCAGTTCACTAACCACTGAGCTATCGCGGCTCCCTAATCTTCTTAGTAATATATAAAATATATCACGTGGTCATACTTCGTGAAACAGTCATAACCAAAATTGATTTCTGGAATGTCAGAAAAGTAGGCCGTAATTAAGAGACAGTAAAAAAAACAGTGAGGAGAAATCCAGCAAGTGTGGCGAGATACAATGCGGGTCCTGTGCAAAGTCTAAACACATGATAACAAAGATTATCGGCCACAAGTCTAGAATTTCTGCCCAGTGTGCCATTTTCGACTCGAAAGGGCAATAGATTTGACTTGACTTGACTTAATCCCCTTGTTAGCCGTGAGCTATGAGCTCTTTACAGCTTAATGCCTCTCGCATGAAGGCGCAGGTCCTTCTCAGTTGTACAGCTGCAGGGTACAGTGTGCTATTGATGGACGGAAGTAGTGGGAGTAACATGCTCCGTCGGTTTTGTAAATGGGGACAGTGTAGTAGCAGGTGATCTACTGTCTCAGATTGTTGGCGGCAGTGTCTGCAGATTGGATCATGTTGTGTTTTTATTCTGCTCAGGTGTTGATTGGTAGGAGCATGACCTGTTCTCAGCTGGAATATCAGGCTTTGATCCCTTCGCCTCAGCTCCCTCACAGGGTCGAGGGGGTCTGGTTTTGTTTGATATCTGTAGAGTAGGCGCCCAGTCTTTGCTGAAGCCCACATATTCAACCATTCCTCGTGGTAGTTGTTTCTCAAAATTTACTTGCATGTTTTGAGGCTAACTTGAACAGGAACACCCCCAATAATTATCAGGGTAATAGATAGACAGACAAACAGACGGTTTAGATAGTGAAAGCCTCTATTCCAGCATTATCAGGGCAATAGATAGACAGACAAACAGACGGTTTAGATAGTGAAAGCCTCTATTCCAGCACTATCAGGGCCTCAGAGGATTCCAGTGGTAGTCTATCTATCTTTCGTTCGCCCGAGGTATTGTCTATATCTGCAATGTCGTTTCCTGTATCAATTTTACTGTCTTTACCTCATCAAGGCCAGTTCCTTGTTGTGGGGATGGGGCTTAACAGTCACCAGGGACTGAAAACCAAGAGTGGCCAGGCATTCCTACAACCGAGCAAGACCAGTCTGCTCTAGCAAGTTTAAGTGCTGAAGTCGGAGGCAACCAGCCAAAAGGCGCACTACAACAATCAGGATGCCACGCACTCACGCCAATGGGAAGTATCGAGTGGTAGTGATTCTGATAACGAAGCTGGTACTTTAGGGACATATCACACAAAATAAGTCCAGTTGTGTAAATAAAAATAATAAACTTGACTTGTAAACAATATTGTTCTGACGTCACATAAATTTATCATATTTTTCATTCTGGGATCATTTACAAAAATGTACATAATTGTGTTATTTGTGGACAGACATTAATCAAATAAACTGTATTTTGGAGGAATGTGGATTATGTTGTATAATATTTCAAAACAAATGGATATGAACACTTATAAAGATTGAAAAAGGTAAGTGAATCACAATATTTTGAACTAAAAATTACCTACCTTGAATATGTTATATTTAAAAAAAATATAATTATTCCTACAAATAACCACATATTATAAATATATTGTTATTTTCGTTTTGAGTATCTATTTTCCTTTCCATTGATTATAACACATAGCACATTTATCTAAATTAGTGTGTGAAGTAGTCAAATGAAAAAGGTGACATCTTTTTGAAACAGGAAATTTAATCTGGTCCAAAACCTAAAATAACGTGTTTCCTATTCTGGTCCTGAAAGAACATCTGGCAAGTGATCACACATCATGGAGAGCATGTATAAGGAATGGTATAGCATAATTTGAGACTGTGCTAAGGCAAAACTTAGAAGAGAAAAGACTCATGAAAAAGGATGGAAAACCCTGTGGATAAGTGGGCCTGACTTGTTCATTCTCTGGCCGTGTGTGTTTGTCAAACATTGGTAGAATTAGCTACGAGAGAAGCTGTTCGACAAAAACAAAACCTAAAAAAATACACAATAGCCGCCACTAGACCGTCTGACAAAACGAAAAGCGCCATATATTACCGGTCATCAAAAACTATCACATAAGAAAGTAAACTGGTGGAAATCCTTGATTTACCTATACAATGTGTAGACCTATCTGAGAACCATTAAAGTCCTAAACGTGTGCTCAACACATTTCGGCTAAAAAAAAAGTCCCCATTTTGAGGGGAAAAAAAACATAGTTAAAGGTGTCTTTTATTACCATTTACCAAAGTAACAAAGCGAACGATATTTCTGTAGGTAAAATAACAAAGATGAACTGCTTCCTCACTTTGTCTGTAGGTTCATTAATCTCACGCCCCTTAACTTGTATCTTGTCAAAACACGGCTGATGAATGCGCCTTTCTCCCCAATAATCAGTGTTGTGGTTCGAACCAGCGGGATAGCTCCAACATTAGTTTGGCAGTCACTCAATTATAACGAAAAGGATAGGTTTCCCAACACGCCTTATGGCACATGGGGATTATGGTGTTAGGCCCATATTTTTCAATCATCAACGACATATTTTATCGGTGGTGATGTCGGTAACTCACATTATGACAAAACTGGCAGCTAGATCGAGTATATTACAACTATTATCCTTTAACAACTATTAAAACAGGTAAATGAATTTAAATATTTGGGAACTTTGTTAACCTCAGACGGAAGATGTACAAAAGAGGTAAGATGCAGAATGGCTCAGGTAAAAGCAGCTTTAAAAAAATGAGGAAGATACTATTCAATCCATTTTTGACAATAGGAACAAGAAAAGAGTTCTTAAAGGTTATGTTGAGCCAGTCTTAACATATGGATGTGAATCAGGGACAATAGGACAACGGACAAGAAAATCACTGGAGTCTGTAGACATGTGATTTTACAGAAAAATGTTGGGAATACCATGGACATCTAAGAAGAGGAATGAAAATGTTCTGAAAGAGGTCAAAGCAAAAAGAGAGCTAATTTCCAATATTAGGAAGAAACAATCATCATTTTTTGGCCATGTAATGAGAAGAGAACAACTGGAATATATTGTAACAATTGGAAAAAATTGAAGGACGAAGAGATAGAGGGAAGCAAAGAGAGAAAACATCAGACAGCTTAAGAGAATGGCTTGGCAGAAGGTCAGCAACAGAAATGATAAATAGCTGCCGAGATCGAAAGTAGTGGAGAGACATGATCACCTACGCCAGTAGGCCCGGTACTTGATGATGATGATTATCCTTTTGCGGTAAACTACCTGTAAATTATATTCTTATCTTTTATTGCTATGGGAGGGTCATGTAAGAAGAATGGAAAACAAATGTATTCCCAAACATTATTGTATGGCGAACTTAGGGACAAAAAGAGCCCATAGGGCAGACCAGTGCTGAGATAAACGATGTTTGGATGGATTCCTTGAGTGAATTCTCTATCAGCGAAAGAAACTGACGAAGTTTGGCAGGAAATAATTAATATTAAATGAATATTATTATAGAGAGAAACTGGCGAAGTTTGACAGGAAATAATTAATAATAAATGAATATTATTATAGAGAGAAACTGGCGAAGTTTGACAGGAAATAATGAATAATAAATGAATATTATTATAGAGAGAAGCTGGCGAAGTTTGACAGGAAATAATTAATATTAAATGAATATTATTATAGAGAGAAACTGGCGAAGTTTGACAGGAAATAATTAATATTAAATGAATAATTATTATAGAGAGAAACTGGCAAAGTTTGACAGGAAATAATTAATATTAAATGAATAATTATTATAGAGAGAAACTGGCAAAGTTTGACAGGAAATAATTAATATTAAATTAATATTATTATAGAGAGAAGCTGGCAAAGTTGGCAGGAAATAATTAATATTAAATTAATATTATTATAGAGAGAAGCTTCCGAGGCGACAGATCAGCGAATCATTTCAAGGGAACAGGTATGTTTACAACACTCGGGAAAAAAAAAAAATCACAGATAATAAAAAACAAAACAAAAAAAAAAACTCTAAGAACAATAGACAGTCCGAAGCAGAGTCGATCGGTAGTAGATCCTGCTTTGGGCTGCCTATTATTCTTTGTTATCTTTCTGTTGTTGACAATTTATGATGTTTCTTCCAAGTGATTTAAACATACGTCTTCACCTGAAATGATTCTTCAAAAGTCTGGCATCAAATTGTAACACTTGGCGAATAACACACGCACGCACGCACGCACGCACGCACAACAACATTACACGTTTACGACAATTAAACGCCCGCACAATGGAAGACGTTTAATACAAAAAAGACGTTGTGCGAATGCAACAGAAGAAAAAAGAATAACTGTTGTTGTCCATTAGGTACCCAGTTCCTAGAAGATTAGAATAAATATGAGTCTTGTATCTTGTCGATTTTCTTTCTTTTCTGCTTTTCTTTGCTGATAACCAGACTAGTGCCAAGTATCTGAAGTCTTCATAATTCTCGGATCTTTGTAAAATTGGTGAGAACAACGATTCGACCGCGTTAGACCGACAATAACATCTCATCATCGATAACCTTTAAAAATGTGTTAAGTGGAAATAGATGCAATGTGTTGTTGCAATACTAGCGCTTTTCTGCAAAACAAATCCGATTGTGGCATATTTTTGTGTACCGGGTTTGTTTTTCCTTATCTATTCCTACTCTCTTGGTCAAAAGATTAATTTGCTTTCAGGTCTAAATCCTTGAGTTTGATTACAGTCTTTACCAGCTGTGATTCTCTGTTCCTGCCGCAAGCAGTTAGTTAAGGGTCGCTGACCGCTGTCCGAACAAGCGCTGTATAACTTCTTTCCCCAGCGATAACTAAATTATCACTTAAGAACTGTAATTTCCCCACAAGAAAATAATTGACAAATTATGGACAACGTATGGGAATCCCATTGCTCATGACGGGTAGATTCATTACGTCAAATTATCCAATTGACGACAAATTATCAATTTGCATAATCTAAACGTACAAAATGAATGATCTCCCTTCATGTAAATATATTCCAGCAAGGCATTCTTCAACAATATCGCAAATGAACTTGAATTAATATTATTAAACAATGTGGAAGGATAAAGACATACTTTTCTTGCAACTAATATAGAATAATGATGTATTATCTTGTGTATAGGGGGCTATCATCACTGTTTGACGGCGATGTCGATACAACACACAGCGTCGAGATCTCTTGCTCATTATATATAATGAACTCCGCAGATGATGACATTTATGGAAAAGTATAATTAAATTGTCACCAAAAAAATCCCGTTTCGGATGTATAGGCCCGTCACTCCCTCCACCAACGCAGAGAAAAATAATACAGATTTTAAAATGTGAGACAGAGGTGGCAATGAAAAAGTTCGTTGGTGCTTACTGTATCATATAAAATGTATATATCAACTTCCGTTGTTGTGTAGAAAATAGTAAAACAGTTGAACAATTCATTTGGTGAAACAGTAACAGTAAAATGCGCTCCAAGTTTTAAATCTTGTAGACTGAAAATGAAACACTGATCAGAAAAGTACATCAACTCTGCTTCACCTTCCATTTAAGTATCACTAATGTTTTTTTTTATCTCACGATAACGTTTTGTGAGCCTATATTATTAGGTGTTTTAATTAGTTTTAAAATATATATATTATTCACTTGAAAAAGACGGAAAAAATTTCATCTTATTGATGGAAAAATTAAGTCAAATTAATCCGTCCCGGATTAGGGTTTCAAAAATATGGTCACCTTATTAAAAAATATACTTAGGCATGTGGGTTGAGGAGGGAGCCGCGATAGCTCAGTGGTTAGTGAACTGGACTACAAAGGACAAGGGGTAGGGTTCGATCCCAATCGACGGCTTCCGGGTTCACCCAGCCTTAAACGGGTACCGGATTTTTTTCTGGGAAAGTAAAGAGCACGGGCGTAATACTGACCACATTACCCCAAAAATCATGTGCTGAAGGTCTGTAAAATATAGGGTCACTAACACCATATTTCCCTATACGCCACTTGGCGTGACGGGGGGACTTTACTTTTACTTTTTGTGCGGGTTGAGGGGAAATTCCCGAAAAATCTCCAACTAGCGTGACTATTTTAGCTTTGCGAGCAGGTGTGGTTGTGAGCAGTATGACGTCAGCCGTCTATAGCTTGTACTGTTCTAGACGTCACGTTAGTTGGAGGGCTTTCAGGTTTTATTTTCTGCCCGCGAGCCCTAGTAGATCTATAGTTGGCTGTGCTCTAACACTACGATGCGCTGGGAACAGTGGGAATATATTGTGACAACACGACAAATGAAAGGAAAAAGAGATTGAAGAAAGCAGAGAGAGAAACGGTACCGTGCAGTTTAAGAAAATGGTCTTATAGAAAAAAGAACGGCATACTTTATAAACAGATGTAGAGACAGAATATTGAGGAATGAAATGATAACACAACGTCAATAGATATCGTTTTGTAAATTAATATTCAAAAGTGCTGTTTAACAATTCAAGGAGTGCATTTTGCCAAAATTCAAAAACTGACTCTAAAAAAAAAAAACAAGAAAAAATAATTGGTTCTGCAAAAAAAAAAGATTAATTTCACCGTGTCCATATATTTTGACAGTACATACGGGGATTTGAAAAAGTCAATTAAAAATTGTAAATTTTACCAGTACACAGAGTTTAACCGTTCCACAAAGGAAACGTTTTTTTTACCAGTACACAGAGTTTAACCGTTCCACAAAGGAAATGTTTATTTTACGAGTACACAGAGTTTAACCGTTCCACAAAGGAAATGTTTATTTTATGAGTACACAGAGTTTAACCGTTCCACAAAGGAAATGTTTATTTTACGAGTACACAGAGTTTAACCGTTCCACAAAGGAAAAGTTTATTTTACCAGTACACAGAGTTTAACCGTTCCACAAAGGAAAAGTTTATTTTACCAGTACACAGAGTTTAACCGTTCCACAAAGGAAAAGTTTATTTTACCAGTACACAGAGTTTAACCGTTCCACAAAGGAAATGTTTATTTTACCAGTACACAGAGTTTAACCGTTCCACAAAGGAAATGTTTATTTTACCAGTACACAGAGTTTAACCGTTTCACAAAGGAAAAGTTTATTTTACCAGTACACAGAGTTTAACCGTTCCACAAAGGAAATGTTTATTTTACCAGTACACAGAGTTTAACCGTTCCAGAAAGGAAATTTTATTTTACCAGTACACAGAGTTTAACCGTTCCACAAAGGAAAAGTTTATTTTACCAGTACACAGAGTTTAACCGTTCCACAAAGGAAAAGTTTATTTTACCAGTACACAGAGTTTAACAGTTCCACAAAGGAAAAGTTTATTTTACTAGTACACAGAGTTTAACAGTTCCACAAAGGAAAAGTTTATTTTACAAGTACACAGAGTTTAAACATCCCACATAGTAAACATTAAAGTACCCCGTCACACCAAGTGGCGTATAGAGAATATGGTGTTAGTGACCATAAATTTTACAGACCTTCGGCACATGATTTTTGGGGTAATGGGGTCGGTATTATGCCCGTGCCGCTTTACTTTCCCAGAAAAAAATCCAGTACCCATTTAAGGCTGGGTGAACCTGGAAACCGTCGATTGGGATCGAACCCTACCTCTTGTCCTTTGTAGTCCAGTTCACTAACCACTGAGCTATTGCGGCTCCCAACAACGACTGTTGCCCAAACGTTTATTATTTTGAACTGTCTTCCTTATATAGTAATGCTGCTATATTCCATTTTACATTTACTTTTCCACATTCCATCCCATTTTACATTTATTTTTCCACATTCCATCCCATTTTACAGCGGCCTTGTGCGATATTTGTGCCTGTCTAATTTACAATTATCAGTATCCAATGAAACAAGAATATACCCGTATATTTATATTTTTTCCCCAGATGATCAGTGTGTGCAGAGAGGGCAAGAGGAGCTTTTGTTGCACTGGGAAACATATGGAAGTCCAAAGAAATTAGGTTAAGTACAAAAATGTAAAAAAAATTCAGCTCCAATGTTAAGTCAGTCCTATTATATGGCTGTGAAACATGGAGAACAACACAATTGACAATCACGAAGATACAGACTTTCATTAATGGATGCTTACGCAGAATAAAAGGATGGAAATGGCAGGACAAAATCACTAACATAGAATTAAGGAAATGTACCAGTCAAATAGCAATGGATAAATAGATACATCGAAGACGATGGCGCTGGATAGGACACACACTACGGAAGTCAACTGAGAGTTACACAACAGGCCCTTTTTGGAATCCCCAGGGGAAAAGACAAAGAGGAAGACCAAGGAATTCTTGGAGAAGACAGAAGCAGAGATGAAGATGGTGGAGAAGACATGGAATGATCTTAAAAGAATGTCAAGAAACAGATCTACTTGGAACATGTTTGTTGAAGACCTATGCTCAATAGGGAACAGAAAGGTAGAAGAAGTAGTGTGTGCAGAGACTTGTAAGAAGCACCGATTGCATCTGAAGCATAACAGTTTAAGTTGAAATACCAGCAGTACGGATATGCAGAAGCAAGTAGTAGGTGTGTAACGTACACTCCTACAATATGATAACAGCTTTACGAAAAAAAGGAACACAACAAAATACTCACGTTTCGGCCTACATGTGGCCTTCCTCAAAAAATGAGAACAACACAAATAAGCAACGAAATACAGATACACTCTCCTACATCTAGGGTAAGTAAATCAAGGAGAAATAAACAGAGGGATAAGAGATAAAACAATGACACAAAAGGGAGATGTGCTACGTATCAGAGGATAACAACAGATAATATGTAACTTAGGGAACCGCGATAGCTCAGTGGTTAATGAACTAGACTACAAAGAACAAGAGGTAGAATTCGATCCCAACCGACGGCTTCCGGGTTCACCTAGACTTTAATGGGTATCGGATTTTTTTTTCTGGGACAGTAAAGCAGCACGGGCGTAATACCGACCACATTACCCCAAAAATCATGTGCCGAAGGTCTGTAAAATTTATGGTTACTAACACCATATTAATGAGTTACAAGAAATGTTGGACATTATAGTGAAAGAAAGCAAAAATAAAGGAAATAAAAGACAGAAGTAATAGTAACAACAAAGAAAAATATATCACCTCAGTGCAAAATAAAGACAAGTGGAACAATATTAAAACAGGTAAATGGATTTAAATATTTGGGAACTTTGTTAACCTCAGGCGGAAGATGTACAAAAGAGATGCAGAATGGCTCAGGCAAAAAAAAAAAGCAGCAATCCTAAAAATTACTAAGATACTATGCAATCCATTTTTGACAATAGAAACAAGAAAAAGAGTTATTAAATGTTATGTAGAGCCAGTCTTAACATATGGATGTGAATCATGGACAATAGGACAACAGACAAGAAAATCACTGGAGTCTGTAGAAATGTGGTTTTACAGAAGAATGTTGAGAATACCATGGACAGCTAAGAAGAGTAATGAAAATGTTCTGAAAGTGGTTAATGCAAGAACAGAGCTAATTTCCAATATTAGGAAGAAACAATCATCATTTTTTGGCCATGTAATGAGAAGAGAACAACTGGAATAAATTGTAACAACTGGAAAAAAATTGAGATAGAGGGAAGCAAAGAGAGTAAATAACAAACAGCTTAAGAGAATGGCTTAGCAGAAAGTCAACAACAGAAATAATAAAAAAAGCTGTCGAGATCGAAAGTTGTGGAGAGACATGATCACCTACGCTAGTAGGCCCGGTACTTGATGATGATGAACATCATATTCCCTATACGCTACTTGGCGTGACGAGGGTACTTTACTTTACTTATAAGAGATAAAACGATGAAACGAAAGGGAGATGTGCTACATATCAGAGGATACAAATAGATAAAATATAATAATATGTAACTAACCAATTTTCCAAAATGGCGCCCACAAAACAACAGAAAGCATTATGTGCTGTAGAACACGCGTCAAGTATGAGAAGAAACGGGCTATCGACTAAGATATCTGCCGAGTGACGAAGGGAGCCCAGATTGAATCTTTATCATCATCATCATCATCATCATCATCATCGATTGCCGTCTCCGCAACGAAGGTTGGCTACAATGGATCGCCATTCCACTCTATTTCTTGTTTTGATGGTGCAGGCTGTCATAGATTGACTTGTCCATCTTTTGATGTTAATCGTCCATGTTAGTCTTGGTCTGTCTCTGCCACTTTTACCTTGTATTTTCCCTTCCAATATTACTTTTAGTAGGCTGTTGTGTCTTTTAATGTCCCCCCTCCCCCCAAAAAAAAAAAAAAAAATTTAAAAAAAATTCATTTGTCTTGTCTTAATTGTATTTAGTAGTTCTCTTTTTATTTTTAGTTGTTTTAAAACATCATCGTTTGTTTTCATTTCTTTCCATCCAATTCTACCTATTCTTCTATAAATACACATTTCAAAGGCTTAATCTTTATAAGGTAGGATTAAAACCGTTGAGATATTACATTCATCATCATCAAGTACCGGGCCTACTGGTGTAGGTGATTATGTCTCTCCACGACTTTCGATCTCGGCAGCTTTTTATCATTTCTGTTGTTGACCTTCTGCCAAGCCATTCTCTTAAGCTGTCTGTTATTTTCTCTCTTTGCTATATGCATTGATATTACATTACTTTCGGTATAAAAAGAATCCTCATACGCTCTGTAAGTATAGTTCCCATTGTTGTGACGCAAAGTGTGTTTTTTTTTCCTCCCCCGACTCGTGAATGGAAGCGAAAATAACCCGAGCTGTGTCACTAGAAAAACACGTTAACTGAGACTGTGGGCAGACAACTCAGGATTAAATAAACACAAATCAGAGTTACCTTCAAAACTCTTGGGAGTCGTAACCAGGGATTGACTCCGACACTTTTGATGAAGTAGAAAAGGTCTAATGGTATCAGCGACATAATATCAAACTGAAAGACAAAATAAATACCAATATTTTATATTTTCCATTGATACGAAGACGGACGAACAGAATAAACACACACACACATTTCTTCCTTTTTATGTAATAGTTTAACTATTCATTTCTATTTCTTCTTCCTTTTTATGTAATAATTTAACTATTCTTTTCTATTTCTTCTTTCTTAACTTTCACGTTGTCATCTATATTATATATATATATATATATATATATATATATATATATATATATATATATATATATATATATTAACAAAAGGGGGGGGGGGAGGACGGACTGGTTGGTCTTGCGGCCTCGAGATACAGAGGTTGTGGGTTCAAATCCCGGTTGGTTGGGATTTTTATTTATGATTTCTCTCTGCGGCAACCACCCATGATCTCAGCAGCGATGCCCGGCTTGAAACGTCAATTACTCATCGACGGAAAAAATATGAGTACCTCCGAAGTCGGAGTTGTCTGCCTGTGCGGCGAGGGACCCATGTGCACACGGCTGCCAGGGAAAAATGGATTAACACACAAAATTCAGTTCCTAGTCTCTAGGGATCGTCAGAGGTAAAAGATGGCGAACGCAAAAAGAACAAAAATAAAAAACACACACACACACACAAGTTGATTGATATAATGTTATAGACTATGAAACATAACACAAGTAAAAGGCCGAACATTAAAAAAAATCAAATTGATTGATATAATGTTATAGACTATGAAACATAACACAAGTAAAGGCCGAACATTAAAAATTAAATTGATTGATATAATGTTATAGACTATGAAACATAACACAAGTAAAGGCCGAATATTAAAAATCTAATTGATTGATATAATGTTATAGACTATGAAACATAACACAAGTAAAGGCCGACAGCAAAACTAAAGAGAACAAACCATGTCTCGTCTCGATGGTGAAAGTGAAGTGAAGAATGAAAGAAGGAGAAACACTGCATGGAGCATACACACTTCAACATCACAAGCAGAACCAGGAAAATTTAAAAAAAAGTCATAGCAACTTGCTACATCACTATCAGGGCTATCTATCTATCTTTCTGTCTATATTTGCAATGTCGTTTCCTGTATAAATTTTACTGTCTTTTGTAATTCTTGCAGTGGCCCTTATAGTTTTGTCTGTAGTGTTGTATCTATGGGCCAATAGATTTTCCTCAGTCTACTATATTCAGTGCAGTCTTGAAGTATGTGTTCAGCAGTCTGGGGCACCTGTCCACATGTACAAGTAGTTGAGGTGCCGATTATAAATTTTGTATACATGTGACTATGGAGTCGATTGTGTCCTGTTCTGAGGCGTATAATGACAACTTCTTCATATCTGTTCATATTATGAAAGGCATCCTGATTTGGGGCTTGTGGTCTTGTGATTGACTTGATTATCTGTTTCTTATGATGGTATGTAACCGGTGTATCTAGTTGTCTGCCTGTTGAACCTTCCTTTGCCAACTGATCTGCTTTCTCATTTCCTGGTATTCCACAGTGAGATGGGATCCACTGCAGGGCAACCCTGTGGTGCTTGCAGAGTTCAGACAATAAGGTCTGCAAATGTGGTAATTTTCTGGATTGTAATGCCTGGAGTATTCTATACCAAGTATACTTGGTATAGAATGGAACGAATTCAAAACAAACGAGGAAATTAGAGAAATCGCCAATCAACCACTAATATCTTCAGTAATAAAGAAAAGACGATGGTCATACGTTGGACATGTGATGAGAAGAGATAATAATCGAATAGCAAAGCAAGCCCTCATATGGGAAACAACAGGTAAAAGAAAAAGAGGAAGACCCAGGGAGACACTGAGAAGAACATTGATGAGAGAGGCAAGAGCAGCAGGAATCGGCTCCCTCAATGAGATAGAACTGCTTGCACAGAACAGAGACAGATGGCGAGATTTAATAAAATATCTTTAAAAGAAAACTGCTAGAACAAAAATTCATATAGGAGAAGGTGTATCTTGGTCTACGCCCTATGGGCCGGTTACGGCTCGAAAGGTCAATAGATAGAATGCCTGGAGTACTGATCTTGCATCTGTCAAAAACACCACAGGCTGTGGGCTAAGATAGTCCAACTATCAGGGCTTAGAGGTAACTCGGAAACACCTATTACACTTGCAATTAAAATGTTGACTCTCTTCTGTTCGTTGGCGTATCCTCTACTCTTTTACTTAATTCTTTCCGTACGTTTCGACGCACTGTGCATCACTCACTATCAATTTGATTAGTATGAACCGCCATTAAACTATAA
Organism: Megaustenia siamemsis; assembly: GCA_032433765.1. Classification (NCBI taxonomy): domain Eukaryota; kingdom Metazoa; phylum Mollusca; class Gastropoda; order Stylommatophora; family Ariophantidae; genus Megaustenia; species Megaustenia siamemsis. The sequence continues at coordinate 66,911,224 of JAVIAB010000106.1, read as the reverse complement.
TTTTATAAACATGTATTTTATTATCATATTATTGGTTAAATCTAATATCTTGTTCAATTATCTAAAAAATGTATTAATATGTTATATGTTGGATAAATATAAATTTGGAGATTGATGCTTAAAAACATTACAAATATTGTCTATGAAATCTCTCCCGCTGTATAGATAACAAGCTTCCGTATGGGAAGAAGTTGAAGTCATGGTATTGCCATGATCTTCTTCATCCCAATAACCACAGGGGATCAATGGGTCACCACTGACAGACTTAGTCAGCCTTCTCCATTTCTCTCTATCTTCAGTTATTATTTGGGACTCTGTGAAAAGTCGAGACTTGTCCATTCTTTGATGTTATCTCTCTCATCTCTTTCGTTACCGACCTCTCTTTCTCGCTCCTTTCTCAGTTCCTTGCAGGATTGTCTTTGCCAGGTCAGACGGTCGACATAATGGCGGTAAAACCATTTCATAGCCATGATAATATACAACAAAGAAAGGAGAAAAAGTAAGAGGACATGCAATATGGGATATATACATATACAACAAAACAAAAGAAGAAAATATAGGATATAATTAGTGAAAGAGACAAGCATAGAGAGAGAGAGGATCACTACACGCTGAAATGAGAGACATAGAATGTTTAGAAAGAAGAAATTAATTAATAAAATACGAAATGGGAAAACCAGAAATAGATAACAGGAAGAAGGCAGACTGGAAAAAAATAACACAAAATACAGTGATATTATTGAACAATAACAAGGAACTAAATCAGCAATCCAGAAACAAAAATATTGAAATAATATAAAAAGTGTTTATTTTTTAGCCTTTTATCTGTATCTCACTTTTCACTTCCTGTTATACCCACTCGAGTGTCGAGGGAGCTGTTCGGTCCCACATAATTGGCAGATCTGGGTGACGGTAGCTGGTCTGTCTTGCCTTTTTTTTTTAGATAACCCACAGGGAAGTCATTTATCATGTTTTTCTTTTATGATATTGAGTCGCTAAGTAGCTCTGTTTTGTGTACATATTTTTGTGGTATGACAATTGATCTATAGAAGAATGGGTGGAATTGGATGAAAAGAAAAGAAAACAAACGATGAAGTTTTAAAACAACTAAAATGAAAAGAGAACTACTAAACACAATTAGAACAAGACAAATGACATTTTTGGGGCATGTTAAAAGACACAACAGCCTAATAAAAGTAATATTGGAAGGAAAAATACAAGCTAAAAGAGGCAGAGGCAGACCAAGACTAACATCGACGAGTAACATCAAAAGATGGACAAGTCAACCTTTGACAACCTATGCACCATCAAAGCAAGAGACAGAGTGGAATGGCGCTCCAAGGTAGCCAAACTTCGATACGGAGACGGCACTCAATGATGATGATGAGGATGACCATTGTTCCTGCAGAAGGCCTTTTGAGCCGCAATGTTGTTTTGATTTTGTGTTGTCACTCACCTACGTAAAGATGCAACCATACCATTTATATTTTTCTTTTTCTTTTCACCGGTGACACAAAATTCCCGCCCGATCGGCTATCGGGGGCCTGTCCACAGTGAGGGGGGGGGGGGGGGGGGGGAGAGTAGAACCGCTTCTACGGAGTTCGTGCATCTGAGATTAAGCCATCTTCAGTGCTTTCGACAGTGTGTGGCGAGCATGCTTCATTCTGGAGAACGTGCCAAGGAGTGGATCTGAGCACTAGGAAGTTGTCCGTTGTGCGTTGAAGATTGACTAAACTAAACTAAACTAAACTAAACTAAACTAAACTAAACTAAACTAAACTAAACTAAACTAAACTAAACTAAACTAAACTAAACTAAACTAAACTAACCTAAACTAAACTAAACTAAACTAAACTAAACTAAACTAAACTAAAGTCCTAGTTCTTGCCCTTTCTAAAATCCTCAGTTATTGTCAATTGATGAATTAACGTTTTTCGAACTCTGTCAGCCCATCTTACTCCGAGGCTACCATGGGCACTTCTTCCATCTCCTCTTCCAATATATGTTTTGTTTGTTATCGAATTTCTTGGTTTTTCTTTTTCCAGCTGAACTTACTGCCTCGTAAACTGTCAATAGAAAGATATTGTTGCATTGAGTCCTGTTGAAGGGACTTGAATTGATGATTTACATCATCATCATCATGTGCCATACTGGTTGGCGTAGGTGATCATGTCCCTCCACAATGTTCTATCCACAGTGCATCGTATCAGTTCTGTTGTTGACTGTTTTCCATGCCATGACACCAAGCTATCCAGTATTTTCTCTCTTTGTCGTCCGCGATATCTCTTTCATTGTATTTTGCCAGTTGTAACCAAGCATTCCAACTTTCCTCTTCTCATGATGTGCCAGAAAAATGTTGATTGCTTCTTTCTGATGTTTTTTAAGAGCTCCCTTTTTGTGTTGGCCTCTTTGAGAGCTTCCTCATTGGTCTTTTTAGCTGTCCAGGGAACTTTCAACATTCTTCTGAGAAATCTCATCTCTGTGGCCTCTAATTGTCTTTTCATTTCTTTGTCTACTGCCCATGATTCGCTTCCAAAGGTCAGAATTGGTTCTATATAGCACCGATGAACTCTCTTTCTCATTTTTATTGACATAGATTTGTTGAATAAGATATTTTTCATTTTCTGAAAAGCTATTTTGGCCTGAGCTATTCTGCTTTTTATCTCTGTGCTGCATCTCCCATCTGATGTTATTATTGTGCTCAAGTATTTGAAACGTTGTACTTGTTTCAGATTTGTCTCGTTTATTTTTATGCTACATGATGGTGGTGATTGTTTCTTCGATATAACCATTACTTCTGATGATTTACAAACGACTTGAATTGATGATTTACAAGGGACTTGAATTGATGATTTACAAGGACTTGAATTGATGATTTACAACATACAAGTAAAACATCAAAACATACAATTATATGTGAGGACCTGCAACGAAAGGTGGCACGTAAAAACTAGCGCTGTATTGGTAACGTGCTCTCACAGAAACAATCGCAAGTCTTGTCTTGAAGTCGAATCCGACGGGAACAGAATAATAACGAATAAACCAATAAATATTTATTACTTCCTGAAGCTCCCGAGGCGTGAAATTGATAATACATTACTAAAATTAATGGTTATATTTTTACAGCACGTTGGGAAAAAAGATTACAAAGAACAATGGAAAGAAATAGACAGGTCAAAACAGAATTTAAAATCGTACTTCTCTTTACAACGCTTTGCCACTACATGCATATATGAACTATGTCAGTTTATTACACAGAGAAAGATAATTGTGTAGGCAGGTCAAGAATGCCAACCTCCCACATGACACGAATAAGAGATGAACTCTCCCATTTCAGAAATGATTAAATTAACATAAAATATTAAATATTAAATGTATGTTTCTTTCGGAGGGAAGATGAAAGGTATAGCTAGTCCTATATTTTTGTAAAGTGCTTATATAGCCATACTAAGCTTGGTAAAGGGAGATGTGTAGATATGCGAATTGTTTGTGGCCAATCTATGTAGAGAATAGTAACTATAGATATGCTAATTGTTTGTGGTCAATCTATGTAAAGATTAGTAACTATAGATATGCGAATTGTTTGTGGCAAATCTATGTAAAGAATAGTAACTATAGATATGCGAATTGTTTGTGGCCAATCTATGTAAAAATTAGCAACTATAGATATGCGAATTGTTTGTGGACAATCTATGTAAAGATTAGTAACTATAGATATGCGAATTGTTTCAGACAAAAGACTTCCTGGAGAAGAACAGCGAAGGTAGCGATAAACAGAGTGAGCCACACTTTGAGAACACTTGTTAAGAATAACTAAGAATGGAGCATATTATACAAATGATATTATTACTTCACAACATGATATTCATTCACTGATTTTTTTTTTTTGACAGACCCGTGTAAAACAATATGTAATAGAAGATTACAAATAATAGTCTTGCAGTAGGAATTTTGTATTAAATACTTACTTTGAACATTAACTTTTGCATGTAGTGTCTACGAGTTTCCCTGCGATTGCACTGTCAGATATAAGCAAGCAAAATGGCAATTACTGAACTGTACATTTAATGTTTTGAGTGGGCAACAGCTAAAATGAATAGTACTTTAATAATGACTTTTTGTGTCCGGAATTTAAACTTTTGGTAGGTAGCTCATGAATATTTACCTCAGACTTGTTCGAAATAAGTAAAGAATATACTATTTTCTAAAGAAGAATAACATAAATTCTCATCAAGTACCATGCCTGATGGCATAGATGATCATGTCTCTCCACAACTTTCGATCTCGACAGTTATTTATCATTTCTGTTGTTTACCTTCTGCCAAACCATTCTCTTAAGCTGTCTGGTATCTTTTCTCTTTGCTTCTCTCTATCTCTTCGTCCCTCAATTTTCCCAGTTGTCACATTATATCCCAGCTGTTCCATTCTTATTAATTGCCGAAAATAATGCCTATTTCTTCCTAATATTATTAGCTCTATCTCTCTTTGTTGTGGCCTCTTTCATGACGTTTTCATTTCTCTTCTTTGCTGTCCATAGCATTCTCAACATTCTTCTATAAAACCATAGTAATTCATGATTGTACAAATACGTAGAAATTACGACGGTGGTTTTCTGTTGCCTTCCGTCGGTTTGTTTATGGTTGGCTCCGAAGACTAAAAAGTCTCACCCACAAGGCAGTGGGGTTGTTTTATTTCAGGGTGCTCTCCCTTAGCCTTTTACTCTGCCGAACATACGTGCAAGGCAGCAGGGCAGCCGCAGGTTGTACTGTCTACTGCGTACAGTAAAAAGTAATTAAAGTACCCCCGTCACGCCAAGTGGCGTATAGGGAAATATGGTGTTAGTGACCCTATATTTTACAGACCTTCAGCACATGATTTTTGGGGTAATGTGGTCGGTATTACGCCCGTGCTGCTTTACTTTTCCAGAAAAAAATCCGGTACCCATTTAAGAATGGGTGAACCCAGAAGCCATCGGTTGGGATAGAACCCTACCCCTTGTCCTTTGTAGTCCAGTACTACGTACAGTAGCTGGTACAATTACCCGACCTGACCCTAACACAAATTATCTCCACTTTATTCTTGCGCCCTGAAGCCAGTTGCGGAATATTATTTTTAATCAATTTTTATTTAAATTTCCTCTATTCCTGACAAAACTTATTTTCCCTGAAAGATCTATATTAGCTGTTATTTGTCTGATGCCAAATTGCTGAACGCTTATTTATACGTTCGTTACACTAGACTATTATATAACCAATGTTTTAATATGACATAATAAAGGAACTAACCTCAACGACTCCATCATTAGTGAACCGTAGTCGACTTTTGAAGAGAATGATGTCCAAGAGATAGATCACATCGCAAACGTAGTCGGTGAAGAGCCAGTAATGAAGATTACCAGAAGTCTGGTAGGGGAATACCCCTCTTAGGGAATCACCACAGCGTTGTATAGAAAAGCTAGGCTTACTAAAAATAGCCACGAGACGTACATTTTACCTGCAATCATATCAGATAAATATAAATAAAATTTGCTGTAGGAATGGACTGTTTGTGGAATCTGTCTAGTGTGGTGCTTTGTGTATTAGACAATTATAATTTTGATCAACAATTTACTGTAGATGGCATGCGTTAAAAATTTTAAAAATATAAGTTACATTAAAAAGAAATTCGTAAAAAAATATTCTGCCAGATGTAATTAAAATGAAAACTAGTAAAATTAATCAAGATTCTATATAAAACCAAAGATTAAGAAAAATGAATTTCCTGGTTTTATTGGCAACAAAATTAATAGCAAAAAAGTTGAAAAAAAAATTCAATTCAAGAAATACATAATTGAAACTTTGAATCATAAGAAATCATTTACATAGATTTTCGCATCTCTACGCATCTTGGTGCATCTTGGTGCATCTTGGTGCATCTTGATGCCTGTAACTCTGTTCTGAACTGACGAAAAAGTGAGGTTGGTTGGATTGGACCAATCATAAAATGGGGTATTTGACTAAATGAGTTAAGGGAGGAAAATAACAGCGAGGAAGGGCATAGCATGGTCACATCTAAGTGCTCTGGCCTGTACCGTGAACATTAACACGTTATTCACCGACGATGTATTATATTTTTAAGGGACGCACTTTACCGAAATAAAAATGTAAATGTAAAGGTAAAGTCAAATATAAAGGTAAATATAAAGGTAAAGGTAAATGTAAAGGTAAAGGTAAATATAAAGGTAAAGGTAAATGTAAAGGTAAAGGTAAATGTAAAGGTAAATGCAAATGTAAAGGTAAAGGTAAATATAAAGGTAAAGGTAAATGTAAAGGTAAATATAAAGGTAAAGGTAAAGGTAAATATAAATGTAAAGGTAAAGGTAAATGTAAATGTAAATGTAAATGTAAATGTAAATGTAAATGTAAAGGTAAAGGTAAATGTAAAGGTAAAGGTAAATGTAACGGTAAAGGTAAATGTAAATGTAAAGGTAAAGGTAAAGGTAAAGGTAAAGGTAAAGGTAAAGCACGAGACTTGAATCGGCGTCTCAACATGAGCGTTTTCACCCATATGTGTTCGCCCGCCTATCTAGATATGTTCGGAGACTTCTGGATAGTGTCGCTTCAAGCATCGATGCGAGACGGCATTTCTTACCTTTCACAGAGTACTATACCCTGGTACCTATTTTTGCCAGTGGCTGGGTCAATCGCGGGGGTATTTTTTTTTCCAACCACGACTACAACTCACACTGCTTCTAGCGGGAATTGAACACGTGTTGTCCGAACATCCATAGACCAGTCACGTGGTTTTCCCAACTAGGTTACCGAGGCCCCCAAATATAACCTTGTAATAAATAACCTTGTAATAAATAACCTTGTAATAAATAACCTTGTAATAAATAACCTTGTAATAAATAACCCTGTGCATTTTAGAACGAGGGAGCCGCGATAGCTCAGTGGTTAGTGAACTGGACTACAAAGGACAAGAAGTAGGGTTCGATCCCAACCGACGGCTTCCGGGTTCACCCTGCCTTTAATGGGTACCGGATTTTTTTCTGGGAAAGTAAAGCGGCACTGGCGTAATACCGACCACATTACCCCAAGAATCATGTGCTGAAGATCTATAAAAATTATGGTCACTAACACCATATTCCCTATACGCCACTTGGCGTGACGGAGGTACTTTACTTTTTAATTATTTCAGAACGGATTTTTCTGATTCTAGTTTGTTTGCTTGCATCCGTCAGATGACTAAAGTATTCTAGAGTATTCGTAGACTGTAGAATTCCTCTTCGTCATCCGTCCTTAAAAGGATGTTAAGTGGACGTGTCTGCGTTGTGTTGTGGTTTACAGTATAACTATTATATTTGCGCCTTTCGGCCCAACACATCCGACTTCAGCACGACATTTGTGAGTACCGGGTTGTCTTCCCTCTTCGATGGCGCGCCTCCCAGCACCAGAGCTGGAAGTTGTCAGCGACCCACAGCTGATGGCTTGCGCCAGGATCGCTGAACCAAAACCATCCAGACCCTGCTCCACCTCTCCGCGGTGCCTCCATAACAGACTAACCTGTCTAGTCTGGCCCTGATTCTAGTTTAACATTAAGGATTAATTTGATGGTAATAATTCTTGCTATGGACAGTTGGTTGGAGGCTTAACAGGATACTCTCAAGCAACATTCACTGTTATTGAAACACATCGTGACTCCTGAAAGAAATGAAATCGTAAAGCAAACCTTAAAAAGGGAAGCAGAAGAGTAAAGAAGAAAAGAGATGGTGCTAGAGAAACAATAAGAAGAATACTGGTGAGATGGGCAACGACAGTGGACACCAGCTCCCTTCCTAGTACTGAAAGACTCATCCCCAATAGAATATGTGATAAGACACATTGCGGGTCCTATGCAAAGTCTACCGATACTGGAAGGATAACAATAACGAGTCCTGGTATCTTTACGACACATAGTACCATTGCTGGTGTATGTCGAGGGGCAACGATAGAACCAGTGGGATAAAGACCGCTAGGTCAAGCAGTCGCCACGACGTGTGAGACTCAGGATTTTTATTTCACCCCCGATAGAAAAATCCTTTCTGTCTACCGCGGACTTCGAGCCCCGTACGTCAGCTTTTCAGCTTGCGGAACAGTGATTTTAGCCGCACGGCCACGCGCACCTCGTGTAGCATTCTACGAGTGTAATTATTAGATATTTTTAGAGGCTATGTGACAGGATTGATAAATAAAACGGTCATTCTTCAAATAGGCTGGAGTCAAGTTCAGATACTTGTAGACACTGAATATTTTATTATATCGGCGTTGCAAAAAAATCAACGTAAATCCGAACATCTGGCGACTGCACTGGTCAGGCGGCTATTTTCTTTGGAGACAAATAATAATAAATGAATATTATTATAGAGGGAAACTTCCGAGGCGATAATCAGAGAATCAATTCAGAGGAAGAGGTATGTTTACAGCACTCGGAAAAAATGACAAATAATCAACAACAGAAAAAATATGGACTAAAGCAGGATCGAACCCGTACTCAGTGGCACAGCGCCTTGCCACAAAAAGCCAAACGCCAGGGAACACAGATGTTTGTCTATTTTCTTTCCACGGAAAACACTAATCATACCACAGAAATGGACAACTACCATACCAATAGGATAGTACTTTATGTAAAGAGAAATATAAGGGGGTCTTTCATGTGGTTTTGGTTGATGACTAGTGAGGTATTGGGCACGATTAGGGGAGAAAAGAATAAAATTACTGTCACGTGCCACGTCCGTGTGGCTACCGGGGTCGTGGTTACGATCAGGAGAGAAATTAACAAAGCCACTGTCACGTGCCACGTCCGTGTGGCTACCGGGGACCTGGCCACGATCAGGAGAGAAATGAACAAAGCCACTGTCACGTGTCACATCCGTGTGGCTACAGGGGTCCTGGCCACGATCAGGAGAGAAATGAACAAAGCCACTGTCACGTGTCACATCCGTGTGGCTACAGGGGTCCTGGCCACGATCAGGAGAGAAATGAACAAAGCCACTATCACGTGCCACATCCGTGTGGCTATAGGGGCCCTGGTCACGATCAGGAGAGAAATGAACAAAGCCACCATCACGTGCCACGTCCGTGTGGTTACAGGGGTCCTGGCCACGATCAGGAGAGAAATGAACAAAGCCACCATCACGTGCCACGTCCGTGTGGTTACAGGGGTCCTGGCCACGATCAGGAGAGAAGTGAACAAAGTCACCATCACGTGCCACGTCCGTGTGGCTACAGGGGTCCTGGCGTGGATCAGGTGAGAAATGAATAAAGTCACTATCATGTGCCACGTCCGTGTTGTTACTGGGGTCGTGGTCACGATCAGGAGAGAAATGAACAAAGCCACCATCACGTGTCACGTCCGTGTGTCTACAGGGGTCCTGGCCACGATCAGGAGAGAAGTGAACAAAGTCACCATCACGTGCCACGTCCGTGTGGCTACAGGGGTCATGGCGTGGATAGGGGAGAAATGAATAAAGTCACTATCATGTGCCACGTCCGTGTGGTTACTGGGGTCGTGGTCACGATCAAGAGAGAAATGAATAAAGTCACTATCATGTGCCACGTCCGTGTGGTTACTGGGGTCGTGGTCACGATCAGGAGAGAAATGAATAAAGTCACTATCATGTGCCACGTCCGTGTGGTTACTGGGGTCGTGGTCACGATCAAGAGAGAAATGAATAAAGTCACTATCATGTGCCACGTCCGTGTGGTTACTGGGGTCGTGGTCACGATCAAGAGAGAAATGAATAAAGTCACTATCACGTGCCACGTCTGTATGGTTACTGGGGTCTTGGTCCCGATGATTTCACTATGAAGTGTGTGAGTTTGCTGTGATTTGTATATTTCACTATGGAGTGTGTGAGTTTGCTGTGATTTGTGATTGAAGGTCTGTGTAATTGTTGGCCTCCGTGTTGTATGCCATTAAACCTATTGGAGTACTGGCCAGTGGAGCCTGTCTCAAAAAATATTTAATGGAGTTGTCAACTGAAGTTACTGTCCATGAATGTATATTGCTGTCTACTACTGTTTGTTCAAGTCTGTAACTTCTATATTAGAATTCTAGGAGAAGTGTTCTGTCTTGAGAGATCCGACATTACACTACTACAGACAAACGACCATCTGATAAGATCCTCTCTAGAATATTTCATTTTATCTCTTTTTTCCCACAGTTTTTTATGTTGTCACAATATTTATTTGGTTATTTTGTTATGGAAAGCCCCGGTATCACTGCAAACGAATTAAAATCCATAATTGCTCAACCGCCCGTGCCAGCGTAATCATCTGAATTAATATCTCATCTCCCAAACAAAGAAAGGTAACTGTTGTCCCCATCTTAGCAGTCTCAATATGTTCCTGTTGTTTAAATTTCATTTCGTCCCTGCCAAAATATGGTTGTTTTCCCGCGATTTTTGGAACGAAAAATCATACTTTTTTCATCATCCTTAGGTTGCATGTCATTTGCAGAACATTACATTCACCACAGCCTGTCTTTAGGGATGTTTTCTCTAGTCTGATCTCCCACTTGTTCTGTTGTCATGTTCAAGGTCTCCTTGATGTCTTCAAACCACCTTCTTCTTGGTCTGCCCCTAATGTATTGCCCAGGAACCAAACCCTCCATTAATGTTCATTCCAGCCTGCTGTGTCTTTTCATTTGGACATGGTATTCTAATTTCCTCTCTAAAATGTTGTTTATAAGCCAGTTCTTTTATTTAAAAAAATATCTTTTTTCCCTGGTCTTTTTCACAGCGCTATAATTATTCTTTTATTTTAGCTGTGTTTGGTATTTTCAACATTCTGCTGTAACCCGCATTTCCGTGGCTTTCAACGATATCTGGACGCTTTTATACCGTATCATTTAAATAGATGGATGTTCTAAATATATGAATAATTGTAAAAGAAAATTGATTTGAAATGAGACATGTATTTCATGAGATTAGCTGACGTTCATGTTACGATCTGTAGCCGACACTTTAACAATGATTGGTAGGAATTTGGGAAAGTCTGAGAATAGAATAATGGATTCATTACAAGAAATTATAGCTATTTGTGTATGCGAGAGAGAGAGAGAGAGGGAGAGGGAGAGGGAGAGGGAAAGGGAGTGTGAGAGAAAGTGATAGTGATGGAGGGGGGGATAGTGGGAGAGAGATGGGGGAGAATGAGAGAAAGAGGATGAGAGAGAGTGTGAGAGAGAGTGTGAGAGGAAGTGAAAGTGTGAGAGAGACCGAGTGAGATAGAATGAGAAAGAGAGTGAGAAAGACAGAGATAATGTGAGGGTTTAGAGAATGAAAGAGAGGGACAGGGAGTGAAAGAAAGAAAGAGAGTGAAGTAGAGTGAAAGAGAGAGAGAGACAGAGAGATAGAGATATGGTGATAAAGTGAGGGAGAGATTATCATCATCATCATCATCAAGTAACGGGCCTGCTGGCGTAGGTGATCATGTCTCTCCACAACTTTCGATCTCGGCAGCTATTTATCATTTGTGTTGTTGACCTTCTGCCAAGCCATTCTCTTAAGCTGTCTGTTATTTTTTCTCCTTGCTTCCCTCTATCTCTTCGTCCCTCAATTTTCCGAGTTGTTACAATATATTCCAGTTGTTCTCTTCTCATTACATGGCCCAAAAAATGATGATTGTTTCTTCCTAATATTGGAAATTAGCTCTCTTTTTGCTTTGACCTTTCTCAGAACATCTTCATTACTCTTCTTAGCTGTCCATGGTGCTCTCAACATTCTTCAGCAAAACCACATTTCTACAGACTCCAGTGAATTTCTTGTCTGTTGTCCTATTGTCCATGCTTCGCATCCATATGTTAAGACTGGTTCTACATAACATTTAAGAACTCTTTTTCTTCTTTCTATTGTCAAAAATGGAATGCATAGTATCTTTCTCATTTTGTGGAAAGCTGCTTTTACCTGAGCCATTCTGCATCTCACCTCTTTTGTACATCTACCACATCTGAAGTTAACATTGTTCCCAAATATTTAAATTCATTTACCTGTTTTAATATTGTTCCACTTGTCTTTATTTTGCACTGAGTGATGTCTTTTTCTCTGTTGTTACCATCACGTCTATCTTTTTGCTATTACGGCTGAGTCCTTTATTTTTGCCTTCTTTCACTATAATGTCTAAAATTTCTTGTAACTTATTTTCACTCTTAGGGACAAAGATATATATCTAGTATCTATAATACTGAGATAGTGAGAGACAGTGTGAAAGAGATAAAAATGTCAACACAATTAATACTAGTCAGTTCCAGACACAACTGGAACCATGAGCTTGACCGTAAGCATTGCCTTCATAGACAGACTTATCCTCTCTTAGAGACAGACTTCAAGATGCAGGGAGATGAAAATGATCATAGTTTAGACAAATGAATATTGGCCAGACTTTCAGACAAAAGGAAAGCACAGGTTAAAAAATGCCAGCAAAGACTGGCGTCATGGACTAATAAATCGTATACTGGAGATAGATTTCAAGTCAGAGATAAATGGAATTATTTGAATAATGAATGCTGTTTGTTGTTTGATTGCGATCATCTGACGCTCACTTCGCTTTCTTGTCCGTCTTACGTGGGCGCTGAATAGCGGAATTTGCGCGATGCTGTAAATTTACAGCAAGCTTCAATAATACTTACTTACGACCCAATACATCCGACTTAAAACCGTTTTCTTTTCTTTTCGTGCTTGTCTTGCCTGATCAATCCAGACATGCTAGCACAGATAGCTAGTCTGTTTCCTGTGCTAGAGCACAGATAGCTAATCTGTTTCCTGTGCTAGAGCACAGATAGCTAGTCTGTTTCCTGTGCTAGAGCACAGATAGCTAGTCTGTTTCCTGTGCTAGAGCACATACAACTATAGAGAAGACTTGAGCGCAACCCCACTAGCGTGACGTTATCGGTCAAAGATCCCCTTTGTGATCTTTGGACTGGTAACATAATCCTACCAACAACCACCCTGCTCACAAAGCTGAAAACATCACGACAGTGGGGCTGCGCTTATACCTTCCTTACAGTTGGCTGTGGCTAGAACAAGGTGGTGGAGTAGAATCTTGATCAGTTTTGGTTCACATATTCTGAATCCATAAATTTGCTGTAAGCAACTGATAGTTTTCCGCTCAAGTTCTGATTGGCGTATCAAAGAACCAAAACTATTGCAGGATGAACGAGAGGTAGAGCTTCCGGGGGCCTCGGTAGTCTAGTTAGGAAAACCACCCGACTTTGCTAGCGACGTTTGAACAACCCGTTTTCGATTCCCGCTGGGAGCAGTGTAAATTTTATTCGGGGTTGGAAGAAAAAAATAAAAAACCCACAGTTGATCCAGCCGCTGGCAGAAATGGGTACCAGGTAGTTCTCTGGGAAGCTGAGGAATGCCGCCTCGAATCGTGAGTTTCGATGCTTAATGCGACTTTATCCAGAAGTCTACCAACACTTCTGGATAAGCGGCCGAATACATATGGATGGAAACTCGCGTTGTAAGACGTGCTATTGAAGTTTGTTACTTCACCTTTACCTTATACCTTTACAGGATGAAAACAAATTCAACAGACTGATATGTTTCAATATAAACTGTTACAGTAAAATAAAATTTAAATTATGGTTAATCAAGAGTGCCGTGGTGGATTTGTGCTTAGTTGCTCTTGTCTATAATTAATGTCAATCACTCGGCCAATGCTCGTGAGCATCGTGATCTCAGCAAAGTACACGTACTTCATAGAACCAACGCAAACCCTACATAATAATAATCATCATCATCATCATCAACATCATAATCATCATTGAGTGCCGTCTCCGCAACGAAGGTTGGCTACCATGAAGCGCCATTCCGCTTTGTCTCTTGCTTTGATGGTGCAGGTTGTCTGTCATAGGCTGACTTGTCCATCTTTTGATGTTACTCGTCCATGTTAGTCTTGGTCTGCCTCTGCCACTTTTACCTTATATTTTCCTCATCCAATATTACTTTAGTAGACTGCTGTGTCTTGCAACATGCCTCAAAAATTTCACTTATCTTGTTTGAATTGTGTTTAGTATTTCTCTTTTCATTTTTTGTTGTTTAAGACTTCATTGTTTGTTTTCCTATATCTTTCCATGCAGGTCTTCCTATTTTTCTATAAATCCACATTTCAAAGGCTTCAATTTTGTGTTTTGTTTTCTTGTTTAGTGTCTGTGATTCTGCACCATACAGGAATGTTGAGAAGATATACATTTTGCTATTCTTTGTTTTACCGAATGTGTGCTTTACATAATAAAAAAAAAAAATGCTTAGTTTAGTTCAGTCGAGAGATCACCTTCATTGTATAAAGAACAATTCCATTGTGCTCATATCCCTTCTGTAGCACGTTTACCAGCATGAAGCACGCCCGCCACACACTAGTGAAAGCATTCATGATGGCTTCAGCTCAAATGCACGAACTCCATAGCACTGGCGAAGACCGTCACTCATCTTCCTTAGTCGCTTATTATGACACGCGTGACAGTGGCTCTATTATTTCCTCTCTCTCCCTGATTACAGCCCCTGGTAGCACACGAGCGTGGCTGGTGACAGTATTTATTTATTTCCCCTAACTTGGCCCTGATTACAGCCCCTGGTAGCTACATGAGCGTGGCTGGTGACAGCATTTATTTATTTCCCCTAACTTGGCCCTGATTACAGCCCCTGGTAGCTACATGAGCGTGGCTGGTGACAGTATTTATTTATTTCCTCTAACTTGGCCCTGATTACAGCCCCTGGTAGCTACATGAGCGTGGCTGGTGACAGTATTTATATATTTCCCCTAACTTGGCCCTGATTACAGCCCCTGGTAGCTACATGAGCGTGGCTGGTGACAGTATTTATTTATTTCCCCTAACTTGGCCCTGATTACAGCCCCTGGTAGCACACGAGCGTGGCTGGTGACAGTATTTATTTATTTCCCTAACTTGGCCCTGATTACAGCCCCTGGTAGCTACATGAGCGTGGCTGGTGACAGTATTTATTTATTTCCTCTAACTTGGCCCTGATTACAGCCCCTGGTAGCTACATGAGCGTGGCTGGTGACAGTATTATTTATTTCCTCTAACTTGGCCCTGATTACAGCCCCTGGTAGCTACATGAGCGTGGCTGGTGACAGTATTTATTTATTTCCCCTAACTTGGCCCTGATTACAGCCCCTGGTAGCTACATGAGCGTGGCTGGTGACAGTATTTATTTATTTCCTCTAACTTGGCCCTGATTACAGCCCCTGGTAGCTACATGAGCGTGGCTGGTGACAGTATTTATGTATTTCCCCTAACTTGGCCCTGATTACAGCCCCTGGTAGCTACATGAGCGTGGCTGGTGACAGTATTTATTTATTTCCTCTAACTTGGCCCTGATTACAGCCCCTGGTAGCTACATGAGCGTGGCTGGTGACAGTATTTATTTATTTCCCTAACTTGGCCCTGATTACAGCCCCTGGTAGCCACACGAGCGTGGCTGGTGACAGTATTTATTTATTTC
This sequence comes from Megaustenia siamemsis, assembly GCA_032433765.1. Classification (NCBI taxonomy): domain Eukaryota; kingdom Metazoa; phylum Mollusca; class Gastropoda; order Stylommatophora; family Ariophantidae; genus Megaustenia; species Megaustenia siamemsis. The sequence continues at coordinate 66,895,740 of JAVIAB010000106.1, read as the reverse complement.
CTCTAGCTTGGCCCTGATTACAGCCCCTGGTAGCCACACGAGCGTGGCTGGTGACATTATTTATTTATTTCCTCTAACTTGGCCCTGATTACAGCCCCTGGTAGCTACATGAGCGTGGATGGTGACAGTATTTATTTATTTTCCCTAACTGGCCCTGATTACAGCCCCTGGTAGCTACATGAGCGTGGCTGGTGACAGTATTTATTTATTTCCCCTAACTTGGCCCTGATTACAGCCCCTGGTAGCCACACGAGCGTGGCTGGTGACAGTATTTATTTATTTCCTCTAACTTGGCCCTGATTACAGCCCCTGGTAGCCACACGGCGTGGCTGGTGACAGTATTATTTATTTCCCCCACCTCTGACTGTTGTCAGGGTCCTGGTAGCTACACGAGCGTGGCTGGTGACAGTATTTTTTTATTTCCCTAACCTGACCGTAAATACAGTCCCTGGTAGCCACAGGGGCGTGGTAGGTGTTAGTATTAGCCGTTGGATTATACTCATCACACATCGAACCACAGTCCATAAGCGCTCAGATTTTCTCACAGTAAGACTCGCAGTGTGAAACGATACACTGGTTTACAAGTTCAGCCCGATCTCTCCCTAACTCTCCTGAATCTAGACGACATTCCTCCTGACTAACATGGACATAAGGAAGTCGCAACAGGGCAGCAAATTCTCGAGAAAAAAAAACACATACAAAAACGATCGTTTCGCCGTTCATTACAAGCGCACAGTCTATTTAAGGATATATAATCGTCTATAATGATGACGTAGCACACACAAAAATGGATGCGCTCAGAACGCCCGATTAACTCCAAAGAATACAGCATGGTAGGTGACTTATCTATTTTTTTCCCCACCAATGACTGTGGTTAGAGACCCTATATCAACATGGGTGATAACTGGTTAGTTACTGTGAAAACTAAGAATGTTGCTTTTCTTTTTGAAATGTGGTCAGTTCAGTGCCTTGTAGTGCATTCTATTCTATTTTGTAACATGTCAATAATTATTTTAAATATTCAAATTGAAAATGAGACCTCCGTTCTCTCGTCCATGTTTGATAGGATCTTACCTACTCTGAGATCAGAGATTACAGGGGAAAACCGACCACTCCAAATATAATTTAAAACGAATCTCTTTTGATTTTAAAGCACAGCTGTTTATTTTTCATTTTAAAGTGACATTTTAGTTCTAATCTTGAAAACTCAGCAGCATTTATTGATGAAGGTGATCTGAGCCTAGCACAATACACCATCTCCATCTATATCTCTCAAGCCTGCCCGCTGATGGGGTTTTCCTGAAAGCCCCAAACTCTTGTGACATCTTGAGCTATGAAAGCTATAGACGTCTGACGTCATTTTACTCACAATTGCTCCTTTTGCAATGCTGAAAACGTCACAAGCATTGGGCGCTTTTGGGAAAACCCCCTTCAGAGGGCAGGCTTGAGAGATATAGATGGCGATGGTGGATTTTGAGATAAAGGTAGCGACAAATAAAAATGATATTTTATGGAAGTGCATCCAGTTTCTGACACAAACAAGCTCAAGTCAATATTTATGTATGAAGAATATTTGAGTAGTTGATGCTAGTAATACAAAGTTCAAATTTTGGCAAATTTGAGAGTTTCACGGGACACAATATTCAATTTTAAACTCAAGAGTACTAAAATAAAAAAAGCAGCTTATGCAAATCAGTTTGAATGTAAAATAGAAGAAGCATGTGAGTTTAATCTTCCTGGAAACAGAAATGAGCAAAATAACTAAATCATCAATGAGAAACAACTGTGTGGGATGAATACCTTATCTCCACGCTAAAACTACCCTTTATGATCAACTTTGTTAGAAAATATCAAATATTTTATCATGAATAGAGTTCAATACGTTGCTAGTTGTAATCATTTTATAACAACACCATTCATTCCCATCGTTTTATCTTATGTCTGTGTTTTCAAGATGGCTCAATCACCGAATGATTACCTCAATCTAAGAAGCAGACACTGAGTGGCCCAAGTGCGCTGCTCTTGTACATAACCTTCGCGCCCCCCCCCCCCCCAGCTAAAGATGTTTCAAAGCTGGCTTTTCAGGTCTGTCGTTGCTACGGACGCCAGGTTGACAAGGCCAGTAAATACATCCAGATATTTAACTCCTCGATAGAAGAGTGAAAATTCCACTGTCAGTTTCCAGATGAAGAAATTCCCCTCTCAATCAGTTTGATATTCCAAGTCTGCAAACGTTTCCTTCACGCATTTTTGTCCTTCTATTTTTTATAGGATCGCCATCATTCTATTCGGACAGTCTCCATTAACACTTCCACTTCTTGCTTGAATATACAGAGAGATCTCAAGACAAACACGAGCTCAGCAAAATCTGGGCGGTTTCTTCATCGTTTAAAAAAATTTTTAAGTTTTTAAAAAATCGCTTTATATACAATACATGGCAATCTCGGGAGCCGCCATAGCTCAGTGGTTAGTGAACTGGACTACAAAGGACAAGAGGTAGGGTTCGCTCCCAATTTACGGTATCGGGTTCACTTTCACCCAGCCTTAAATGGGTACCGGATTTTTTTCTGGAAAAGTAAAGCAGCACGGGCGTAATACCGACCACATTACCCCAAAAATCATGTTCTGAAGGTCCATAAAATGTAAGGTCACTAACACCATATTCCCTATACGCCACTTGGCGTGACGGGGGCTCTTTACCTTTTTTACTTACATGGCAATCTTGCAAAATAACAAGGAAGAAAATAGGCGCATTCAAAAGAAAATGCTACAGAAAAATCCTTAAGCTATCTTGGATAATAAAAAGGAGCAACGAAGACAGATTAAAAGATTTAAACATGAAAAAGAATTGGCTTTTAAACACCTATCTACAGAGGAAATTAAAATATTTTGGCCACGCCAAAAAACGTGCTGGAAAGAATAATAATGGAAGCCATGGTTCATAGAAGACGTATCATGAGGCAGATCAAGAAGAAGGTGGTTTCAAGAATTCAAGGACACCTTGAACATGACAACAAGAGAAGTGGGGGTTTTGGCAAGTGATAGAGATTCTTTCTGTGGTGAATGTTACGTTCTGCAAAAGGACATGCGAACTAATGATGCTGATGATAGGATACATTGGCGGGTAAGGTAGGGGTTTGAATGGGATATTAGCCATATAAAATATTATATACATAATGATATATATGCGAACGTAATTTAATTCGGATATTATCCATAATCTTTGCTAACACATGTCTGGCTATACTGGAAGATTTCCAGCAGAGTACCTGGACTTCGAAACATCGACGACGGCCTCATATCTTTCTCAAATATTTATTATGTTCTTTTTATTCTTTTGTGTATATAAAGTAACATTATCAATTAATTCGGTCAATATTTACTGATACTTCCATCTCTTGTCTACCTTTACAGGAATACTTCAAACAGTGCACGAGTTCTGCAAAGCTTTTCCTTCTTTGGGAAAATAAACAGCATTTAACGCTTATCTAAATAGATGGAATAAGTAAAGAAATTATAGAAGTACCCACGGGAATATAAAAATAAACTGCAAACATCGTATGATGTCAGCATTTCGAAAATAGTGTAATAAAAAAAAAAAAAAGAAAAGGTGTGAATATTAAGCTATTTCTAGCTGTAATTGATTGCTGATTATACTTTAAATATTTGTTGCTACCAGGTTGAGTAAGATTTGAACAGTTCCGACATATCTTATACAGATATATGCAAGCTATAGTTGCCGGGTTCGTTTTAATGACAGGGCAACTACTGCAATGTAATTACCACTTTGGATTTGGCGGAAAATTTTTAATGAAGAGTAATTACTATACAATAATACTATTATAATTACTATATATATATATATATATATATATATATATATATATAAGTGAAACAGGGGATAGGAGAGGAGAATGAATGAAACAGAGCATAAATAATAGTGTAGCTGAAACAGGCTATATTAGTAGACAGAAAGGGATGATAAGCAAACCAAAGCATAAATAAGAGTTTAGCTTAAACAGGCTATAGAAGGGGGGAGATAAGTGGAGATAAAGAGAAGGGACCAAATAAGCATGATTTGGGGTGAACTGTTTTCAGGGAAGTAGGGAAATGATAAACAGAAGGTGAGTTTAAGTGAGTTGCATCTGTGCTGTGGTCCTATGCAGGCGGCTGAAGAAATTCAGTCGAGGCCGTGGACTTAGAGAGAATGAGTTGACTAGATGGAAGAATTCGCGGATTTTTGTGTTTGTAAATTAGTAAATGTTCTGTGTTAGATGTTAGAATAAGATATATGTTGAGATCAGTGGATAAGGTTAGATTGCTTGGTCTGCAACACAACTGATTATGAATCAGAGCAGTCAACGCAGTAACCTTGTTGGACAATTGTAATTAGCTCCTACCATGAAGAATTAGATGGGTAGAGAAAGCATATGTTGAGTGCAGCGGATGAAGCTAGAGTTGCTTTATGTGAAATAACCTGATTATGAATCAGGGCAGTCAACGCAATGAATCTGGTGGAGATGTGGAATTTCTCCAACAGTAGACGACTTTGAGGAAGTCGTGGCAGAAAACCTGAGAAGCTGTGTTTAGCTTCTACCGTGTAAAAGTGACTGTTTTTGTGATCATGTTTGATTGCACATACGTGGGAATCCATATAGAGATTTCAGAGAGACTTGTTAAGCTATGAATTAGGTGTACCATGAACAATTGATTTTAGTGATCATGAGTGATCGCATACACCATAAGGAACGTCGAGAAAGACTTCCATAGAGACTTGTCAAGATATGAATAGCGTTGCTATGAAATTGATTTTCGGCGGTCAGGTTGATCACTCCTATAGTCGGGGACTTCAAGGAAGAGTTCTACGAAAACCATGAGGTTCGCACATATTCTTGATGTTAACGTATGTTTTGTCAAATTGTAAATGTTCTGTATGCTCCGGACATGCGCTTGTAATTAAAGATGTTTTTTGTGTTCAATTGAACTGTTGTTAAGTCATTCAAGCAGTTTAATTATGCAATGATCCAGCGAGTGAACGAGCGGGGATAAGTCGCAGAGAAGTAGCACAACACAACGTGAAGTACAAAGTTACAGATCATGACGGCTTGAAGAGAACGGCGGTAACAGGGCGAGCACACAACACGTCCTAAGGAGTAACGACACGTCAAAGTGGAAATGGTCAAGAGAGGGGTTGTTACTCCATCCAGCAGCGAGAAATCTTCAGAGAAGATCCGGCCATTGACAGCATCACGAGTCATGCTCATCGTGCATATGCACCTGTGGTAACTTCGGACTCGTGATACGAGGAATCCGTGATGATGTCACGGAATGTTATTGTTGACTGTCATCATTTAAGGAGAGCATAAACAAGCATAAGGTGCTCTGTTATACAAGTGGTAGAGTTATATCAAGCGTAGCCCTGCAGTCGTAAATTAATGTTGTGAGATAAGGAAACGTTGTTTCTCACGGTTACATATATATATATATATATATATATATATATATATATATATATATATATATACATAAAGCTAAGACAGCCGTGCGCGATCAGGTAGATTCGATCAGAAGTGTTGAGCAGAATTAGTGTTGTTATTTTGTGCCAAATATATCGTACACTTAGGGAGCCGCGATAGCTCAGTGGTTAGTGAACTGGATTACAAAGGACAAGGTGTAGGGTTCGATCCCAACCGACGGCTTCGGGGTTCACCCAGCCTTAAAATGGGTACCGGATTTTTTTCTGGGAAAGTAAAGCAGCACGGGCGTAATACCGACCACATTGCCCCAAAAATCATGTGCTGAAGGTCTGTAAAATATAGGGTCACTAACACCATATTTCCCTATACGCCACATGGCGTGACGGGGATACTTTACTTTTACTTATATCGTACACTTCGAGCACAAGACAACAGGAGGTCGACGCCTGGGAGTCATGACCTCGGCAGGCCCACTTCCCCAGAGCGTCAAGAAGCTAAACCACAGAAACATTTGCTCGAAAGGGTCTTTTTCTGGTTATCAAATTCCCTCCTGTTGTGAAGCTCTGTATAAAGAGTTTCCTATTACTATGTTATATATATATATACATATACATATACATATATATATATATATATATATATGCCAGCCCTAAACATTAATGGATAGATAATCAATTACCTCAGAATTCCTGATGATACTGTATTACTAGCAGAAATTCTTAAAGATTTATAACAATTACTTAATGAAATAAACATGACAAGCAAAAAATATGGACTAGATATGAATAGCAAAATGACTAAAACTGTTATCATAAACAAAGAAAATTCTCAAAGCCTACAAGTGGATATCGAAAGTGACGGAAAAGATCCTGAGACAGTTCAGAGTAACAACTACCTTGGGTATACTATAACCAGTGATGGAAAATGTACAACTGAAATAAACAAACGAACAGGAATGGCAGAAAGTGATTTTAATGCCATAAAAAATATGCCAACATCAAAACAAATAACACCAAGACTAAAACTGAGAATAGAAAAATGTTATATATCTTCTCAACATTCCTGTATAGTGCAGAAACATGGACATTAGATAAGAAAACAGAACAGAGAATTGAAGCCTTTGAAATGTGGATTTATACAAGAATAGGTCGAATTGGATGGAAATAAAAAACGAAGCAAAAACGACGAAGTCTTAAAACAACTAAAAATGAAAAGAGAACTACTAAACTCAATTCAAACAAGACAAGTGAGATTTTTGGGCCATGTTAAAAGACACAGCAGCCTACTAAAAGTAATCTTGGAAGTGAAAATACATGGTAAAAGAGGCAGGGGCAGACCAAGATTAACATGGATGATTAACATCAAATGATTGACAGGTCAGCTTTTGACAGCCTAGACCATCAGAGACACAGCGGAATGGCGCTTCAAGTTAGTCAACCTTCCATGTGGAGTCGGCACTCGATGATGATGATAATGATGATGATAATGATGATGATAATGATGATACATATATATATATATATAATATATATATATATATATATATACAAGGTGCTAATCTAGTATAAGACTTTGCATTTAAAAAATAAAAGCAGAATTATTGATCACAAATTTGAGTCAAAATACTAATAATCTTGAACATGAAATGGAAGATAACAGTGGTTAGTGCAGCATTCAAATTGATTTGTGAGATTCAACTAACCATGCGTTTAATGTGTGGTTACTCTCAATTGAAGGAACGCACGCCATATTCTCGGAATACAGTCTTTTATTCTGACAACGTTACAAGTTGTTTATACTATTACTTTCTAAAGTAAAACTCAACAACTTGGGTGGGTACTTTCATCTTCTACATGCTCGACGACTTCATTTCTATGACAACAACTGATTTATTTTCTACAATTTGATTCCGACTCCATAACTGCGACGCATTAATATTTTAAAAAAAAAGTATACACTGACTAGATTAACTTCGACAAACGTATGAATATAATATAACTTCGACTAAACATGACAAACACAAAATATGGACTAGATATGAATATCAAAAAGACTAAAACTATGATCATAAACAAAGAAGATACTCAAAACCCACAAGTAGTTATCAAAATAGAAGGAATAGACCTGGAGACAGTTCAGAACTACAACTATCTTAGTTGTCGTTACTATAACGAAAGATGCAAAATGTACAACTGAAATAAACAAAAGAAGAGGAATGGCAAAAAGTAATTTTCATGTCATAAAGAACATACTAACATCATAAAAAAATAACATCATGTCTAAAACTAAGAATAGCAAAATGTTACATCTTCTCAATATTCCTATATGGTGCAGAAACATGGACATTAGACAAGAAAACAGAACAAAGAATTGAAGACTTTAAAATGTGGAAATATAGAAGAATAGATAGAATTGGATGGAAGAAAAAGAAAACAAACGATGAAGTCTTAAAACAACTAAAAATGAAAAAAAGAACTACTAAGCACAATTCAAACAAGACAAATGCGATTTTTGGACCATGTTAAAAGACACAACAGCCTACTAAAAATAATCCTGGAGGGGAAAATACAAAGTAAAAGAGGGAGAGGCAGACCAAGACTAATATGGACGAGTAACATCAAAAGATGGACAAATCAGCCTATGACAACCTGCACTATCAAAGCAAGAGACAGGGCAGAATGGCGCTCCATGGTAGCCAACCTTCGTTGCGGAGATGGAACCTGATGATGATGAACGTATTTTCTTACTACTTTACTCTGACTAGATTAACACCATCAAATTATTTTTTTTTAACTTCTTGATTTAATAAAGAGGACAAATTTGAAACAAGTGCAACGCGTCAAATTCTTGGGCATAATAACAACATCGGTTGGAAGATACACAACATAAATAAACAGCAGAATAACTCAGGCCAAAATAGCTTTTCAGAAAATGAAAAATATCTTATGCAACAAATCTATGTTAATAGAAATAAGAAAGAGAGTTCATCGGTGCTATATAGAACCAATTCTAACCTATGGAAGCGAATCATGGACAGTAGACAAACAAATGAAAAGACGATTAGAGGCCACAGAGTTGGGATTTCTCAGAAGAATGTTGAAAGTTCCATGGACAGCTAAAAAGACCAATGAGTGAAGTTCTCAAAAAGACCAACACAAAAAGTGAGCTCTTAAAAACATCAGAAAGAAACAATCAACATTTTTCAGGTACATCATGAGAAGAGGAAAGTTGGAATACTTGGTTACATCTGGCAAAATAAAAGGAAAGAGAGATCGCGGACGGCAAAGAGAGAAAATACTGGATAGCTTGATTTCATGGCATGGAAAACAGTCAACAACAGAACTGATACGATGCAATGTAGATAGAAGATTGTGGAAGGACATGATCGCCTACGCCAACCGGTAAGGCACATGATGATAATTTAACATACAGGTAAGTGAATTTAAGTATCTGGGTGCAATGTTAACCTCAGGTGGTAGATCTACAACAGAGGTGCGATTCAGGATGTGACAGGCAAAAGCAGCTTTCCAAAAATGAGGAAGATACTGTCCAATCCATTTTTGACAATCGAAACAAGAAAACGAATTCTTAAATTTTATGTAGAGCCAGTCTTAACATATAGATGTGAATCATAGATAATAGAACAACAGACAAGAAAATTAACGGAGGCTGTTGAAATGTGGTTTTACAGAAGAATGTTGAGAATACCATGGACAGTTAAGATGAGTAATGAAAACGTTCTGAAAGAGGCCAGAGCAAAAAAGAGAACTAATATCCAATATTAGGAAGAAACAATCATCATTTTTTGGCCATGCACTGAGAAGCGAACAACTGGAATATATTGTAACAACTGGGAAAATTGAGGGACGAATAGATAGAAGGAAGCAACGAGAGAAGATACCAGACAGCTTAAGAGAATGACTTTGCAGAAGGTCAACAACAGGAAAGATAAATAACTGTCGTGATCGAAAGTTGTAGAGAGACATGATCACCTACGCCAGCAGGCCCGGTACTTGATGATGATGATGATAAAAACCATAATTGTAATGACGCAGGGGACCAGAGGTTGAAAACAAATGCGCCCACAGCTATTGAGTGGTAGTCAAGCAGTACAAAATGGATGAAGTGAAGAAGTAAAGTATAAATAAATCGCATTTATAGGGGCGGAACAGTAAAATATAAATGAGTAATAGTATTTTACTAGTATTAGTAAATAGTAATAGTAATTTAATGAAGTCAGATTTGAGTGTTGACTAATATTTCGAAGGAGGATAATGATATAAAATGAATCGGTGCTTTGAATTTAATTCATCAAACAAGTACTATGTCGGCTGGCGTAGATGATCATGTCTCTCCACAACTTTCCATCTCGACAGTTATTTATCATTTCTGTTGTTCACTTCCTGCCAAGCCATTCTCTTAAGATGTCTGGTATCTTTTATCTTTGCTTCCATCTATCGCTTAGTCCCTCAATATTCCCAGTTGCCACAATATATTCCAGCTGTTCCCTTCTCAGTGCATGACCAAAAAATGATGATTGTTTCTTCCTAATATTGGATATTAGCTCTCTTTTTGCTTTGACCTCTTTCAGAACGTTTTCATTCCTCTTCTAAGCTGTCCACGGTATTCTCAATATTCTTCTGTAAAACCACATTTCTACAGACTCCAGTGATTTTCTTGTGTGTTGTCCTACTGTCCATGATTCACATCCATATGTTAAGACTGGCTCTTCATAACATTTAAGAACTCTTTTTCTTGTTTCTACTGTCATGGTTTTTATAATGAAATAAAATAAACATCAAACGGTGAAGAGCAGCTAAACTAATAGATAAACAAGACACACTCAATGTTTTGGAAGGCTTCATCACTTACATTTTTATAATCTTTGTCACGCGTCTGCCAAATACTGTAACTAATGCTGTATACCCTTTATTTTTCAAGTTGCTTATTGATTAATTTAAAAAGTAAAAAGTAAAGTACCGAAAAAAATTCGGGACACATTAAGCTCTGGGTGAACCGGAAGCCGTCTGTTGAAATCGAATCCTACCTCTTATCCTTTGTAGTCCAGTTCACTAATCACTGAGCTATCGCGGCTCCAGAGTAATTAGAAGTTTTGTATTTAAAAAAAATGGTAAAACATTAAGGATTTTAAAATGAAAAATGAAAACAAATTGTGATAGTGAACAAAGAAATGACACAAGAATTATTAAAAAATAAAAATAAACAGACAATTAAAAAGCAAAGTAAGGCATATCAAACACCACTGACTATTCTTCTAGGTTTTCTTTCATTCCGCACTTGCCTTACAGCGTCGAGATGCGGTATAATTTACCACCTATTGTCAATTTGTTGGCCTCTGCTGCTGTTATGTTTCTTAGTGTTTCTAATAGTCTTTTAATCCATTACACCACGTAGTCGACCCTTGAGTTTGGTTTATTGCAAAGTTTAATAAAGGCTCGTTGTTCTGTGCTTTGTTCTTATCACGTGGCCAAGCTATTTAATCTGTTGTGTTTGGTGTATTCTATAGAGGAAAGTTAAGGAGCCGCGATAGCTCAGTGGTTAGTGAACTGGACTACCACGGACAAGGGGTAGGGTTCGATCCCAACCGACGGCTTCCGGGTTCACCCAGCCTTAAATGGGTACCGGATTTTTTTCTGGGAAAGTAAAGCAGCACGGGCGTAATACTGACCACATTACCCCAAAAATCATGTGCTGAAGGTCTATGAAATCTAGGGTCACTAACACCATATTTCCCTATACGCCATTTGACATGACGGGGGTACTTTACTTTACTTTATAGAGGAAAGTTGGAGTATGTGGTTACTACTGGGAAAATACAGATAAAAAAAGAGAAGGATAACAAGGGGAGGATATATTAGATAGCTTGGTGTCATGGCATGACAAACAGTCAACAACAGAACTGATATGATGTACTCTGGATAGAAAATTGTGGAAGGACATGATCGTATACTGCGACCAGTATGGCACATGATGATCATTATTATTATTCTTGCAAGTTCAAAAATCTAAATTTACAAGATGAGAATTCTCAAGGTAATGTCACATGCCTGGAGCAGCACGAAATGTCACACGCACAAAACGTCACACACTTGGTGCCGCACGAAATGTCACACGCACAAAATGTAACACACTTGGTGCCGCACGAAATGTCACACGCACAAAATGTAACACACTTGGTGCCGCACGAAATGTCACACGCACTAACTGTAACACACTTGGTGCCTCCTGAAATGTCACACGCACAAAATGTAACACACTTAGTGCCGCACGAAATGTCACACGCACAAAATGTCACACACTTGGTGCCTCACGAAATGTCACACGCACAAAATGTAACACACTTGGTGCCGCACGAAATGTCACACGCACAAACTGTAACACACTTGGTGCCTCCTGAAATGTCACACGCACAAAATGTAACACACTTAGTGCCGCACGAAATGTCACACGCACAAAATGTAACACACTTGGTGCCGCACGAAATGTCACACGCACAAAATGTAACACACTTGGTGCCGCACGAAATGTCACACGCACAAAATGTAACACACTTAGTGCCTCACGAAATGTCACACGCACAAAATGTCACACACTTGGTGCCGCACGAAATGTCACACATGCGAAATGTCACACATTTGGTTCCGCACTAAAACTCAAACACACGAAATGTCACTCAGCGGAAATTATCACTGTCAACTGGGCGTGGGTGGTCTAGTGGTACACCTTTGGTATCTGCACAGGTCGCTCCCAGGTTCAAATCCCGCCACAAGCTGTAGGAATTATCTTGGCAACCCTGACCTGCACTGGTCCTTGAGTAATGAGGTTCGATGCCTAGGCGTCTCGGAAAACAGCGATAAACAAAAGGTCCCGTGTTCACTCGAACGTTTAAAAAAAAAGCCCTTGGCAGTTAAAAGCCGAAAAGAGTAGGCCAGAATGGCCGCTGTTAGGGAAAAGCTGATAAGGAAATCTACCCATGCCAAAAACGCCTGTGTCATGCTGAAAGTCGCAGACATTAAGGCTTTCCTATAAACTACAAGACAGCGCATCCACGGCCATTTAACGACTGAGCGCTGAGATGTAGAATAAACCGTAGCACTGTCTGCATGCAGTTGATATATCACGTACCAAAATATGTATGAACGTGATTTTAAGAGTTACAGGGTTTTTAAGAGTTCAACAGTTATATGTTTTGAACAAATTAATCTACAGTTTAGAGTATTTGTAAGATAAATCAAATGACTCAAAGAGCCATAAACTCGCTACGAAAACGACAGATTAAGAGGAAGACAGAGAAAGAGATGGATAAAGGGAATACTAGAGTCACTAGGAGGGATAACACCAGAAAAGGCCAACAGAAGAGCAAAGAATCGCAGATTGTATCTCCCCTCGATGCCAACGGCAATGGAGGAAGGAAAGAAGAGGAGGAAGAAGAGGAATTACAACAAAAGAAAAAGTAACACACCAATAACAACTCAAACAATACTATAACAATTACAACAAAAGAAATAATAACACACTTATACAAACTCAAACAATATCATGATATTATAACAAAACAAAGAAATAATAACAAACGAATAACAACTCAAACAATACCATAACAATTACAACAAAAGAAATAATAACACACTTATACAAACTCAAACAATATCATGATATTATAACAAAAGAAAGAAATAATAACACACCAATAACAACTCAAACAATAACACAACTCACTATGGGGCTCGATCGTTGGTGGAAATCTGAGTTTTTTCAAAAACTTGGGAGCCTTGAACCTGCAGTGCCAGAGACCCAGAAAGTGATCGTGATTCTCGTCTGAAAAGGCGTCGCTAGCTCGAGAACCCATAGGTAAGAAGGATCCTAGCCGAATGTTTCTTGGTGCCTGTGGTTCCTCCGTCCAGATATGACTGGGCAGATACGGAAAAGGTAACACAGGTAAAGCATGTTGTAGGTAATCATGTGAATGTAGGTACAACTGTAAATATTTGGCTGTAAAGGTAGGTAACACAATGAATGTAGGTATTATTGTATGTAGCGTAGGTAACACAAAGTAAGTAGGTATTATTGTATGTAACGTAGGTAACAAAATGAAAGTAGGTATTATTGTATGTAACGTAGGTAACACAAAGAAAGTAGGTATTATTGTATGTAGCGTAGGTAACACAAAGAAAGTAGGTATTATTGTATGTAACGTAGGTAACACAAAGAAAGTAGGTATTATTGTATGTAACGTAGGTAACACAAAGAAAGTAGGTATTATTGTATGTAACGTAGGTAACACAAAGAAAGTAGGTATTATTGTATGTAACGTAGGTAACACAAAGAAAGTAGGTATTATTGTATGTAACGTAGGTAACAAAATGAAAGTAGGTATTATTGTATGTAACGTAGGTAACAAAATGAAAGTAGGTATTATTGTATGTAACGGAGGTAACACAATGAATGTAGGCATTATTGTATGTAACGTAGGTAACACAAAGAAAGTAGGTATTATTGTATGTAACGGAGGTAACACAATGAATGTAGGTATTATTGTATGTAACGTAGGTAACAAAATGAAGTAGGTATTATTGTATGTAACGGAGGTAACACAATGAATGTAGGTATTATTGTATGTAACGGAGGTAACACAATGAAAGTAGGTATTATTGTAAGTAACGAAGGTAACACAATGAAAGTAGGTATTATTGTATGTAACGGAGGTAACACGATGAAAGTAGGTATTATTGTATGTAACGGAGGTAACACAATGAAAGTAGGTATTATTGTATGTAACGTAGGTAACACAATGAATGTAGGTATTATTGTATGTAACGGAGGTAACAAAGTGAAAGTATGTATTATTGTATGTAACGGAGGTAACACGATGAAAGTAGGTATTATTGTATGTAACGGAGGTAACAAAGTGAAAGTAGGTATTATTGTATGTAACGGAGGTAACAAAGTGAAAGTAGGTATTATTGTATGTAACGGAGGTAACACAATGAAAGTAGGTATTATTGTATGTAACGGAGGTAACACAATGAAAGTAGGTATTATTGTATGTAATGGAGGTAACACGATGAAAGTAGTTATTATTGTATGTAACGGAGGTAACAAAGTGAAAGTAGGTATTATTGTATGTAACGGAGGTAACACGATGAAAGTAGGTATTATTGTATGTAACGGAGGTAACAAAGTGAAAGTAGGTATTATTGTATGTAACGGAGGTAACACGATGAAAGTAGGTATTATTGTATGTAATGGAGGTAGCACAATGAAAGTAGGTATTATTGTATGTAACGGAGGTAACAAAGTGAAAGTAGGTATTATTGTATGTAACGGAGGTAACACAATGAAAGTAGGTATTATTGTATGTAACGGAGGTAACACAATGAAAGTAGGTATTATTGTATGTAACGGAGGTAACACAATGAATGTAGGTATTATTGTATGTAACGTATGTCATTATACAATGACTGAAAATATATTAAAATGTGGAAGTTTCATAAATTTGTGAGTGGTTTTTTAACAACCCACATTATTACTGGGTTGTTAAGAAGTTTTGCTTAAATAGAAATATATGTAAAAATGACAACAGGAAATAATGAAGAAAACAAAATAAAGAATTCCTCTTCTTGTTTCCTTCCTCATTTGCCTTTCAGTGTCGAGGGAGATATAATTTGCGGTCTTTTGCTCTTCTGTTCGCCTCTGCTGCTGTTATGTTTCCTAGTGCTTCTAGTATTCCATCGATCCATCTTTTTCGTGGTCGACCCGTGGGTCTGGTATTCTTGCAACGTATATTGAGGGCTCGTTGTGTTGTGTTTTCATCTTTCTGCCTTGTCACGTGGCCAAACAATTTTATCTGTTGTTTCTTTATATATTCTATGGCGGTGGCTATTCCTAGCTTTTTTTTCTCAGTTTTTAATTTCTGATCTTATCTCTCAGACTGTTTCCTGTCATTCGTCTAACACATTTCATCTCTGTAGAGGTTATTTTCTTATTGTTCTTGCATCTAGGGTCCAGGTCTGGCATTGGTAGCAAAACGTTGGGATGAAGATTGTATTGTATAGTGCTCGTTTTGCCTCCTTATAGCTATTTCCTTGTTGGACAATAGTGGTGATAACTGTCCAATGATTTGACAAGCTTTGTTGCATCTTGATTCTATCTCTGCTGTTTGAGAATTATCGTATGTCATTAGACTTCCTAGGTATTTGAATTCCTCTACTTTTTTTTAGTTGTCTGCCTTCTATAGTTATGTTGATATTGTGTTTATTTTTGGCGACATTCATGACTTCTGTTTTGTTGATGTTGATTTTCATGTTGTATTTTGCGCCTGTTCTGTTGAGTCTATTTAAGTGTTCTTGTAGGTCTTCCATCTTTTCATGCGCTAGTGCCTGATCGTCTGCAAATAAAAGCTCGTTGATCTCCTCTGTCTCTGATGGGTTGGCTAACTTGCATATATAGTCCATGTATGTAATAAACAGTAGAGGGGATAGTGCGCACCCCTGTCTTACACCTGATTTAAATTCAAAGTGGTTCGTGTATCCTGCTGCTGTTCTGACTGTGCAGCTGCTGTTTATGTAGAGACTTTTAATTAGGTGGGTTAGATGTTGGCTTACTCCGTATGTTGTTAGTATCTCCCACAGTTGTTCTCTGTTCACTCTGTCGAATGATTTTTCCAGGTCAATGAAAGCTATGTATACATTTTGATTGTGTTCTGTCGTATTTTCTGCAAGCTGTTTTAATGTGAATAGAGCGTCAGTACATCCTCTGTTTTTTTTCGGAACCCCATTTGAGAGTCGCTTAACTGTAGTTCTATTATTGCTCTCAACTTTTTTTCCACGATCTTGGCGTATAGCTTTCCTACATGGCTGAAAAGAGATACACCTCTGTATTGATTGCAGTCTCTTTTGCTACATTTAAATAAAAAAAATTAAACTGACGTGTAGAAATTATAATCATTGTGTAATAGATTACCTATTATAATTTGACAAGACCAAAAAAAAAACCTAGCCACACCTCGTAGCATATATCGAACACATTATAGCAAGCCATATCTATTGACCATCAACATATATGTAATTTAAGCACAGTGATAACCATTACATTAGCATTGCTCCTCTTTATCTGAAAAATCAGACACCCATTGACTGATACATGCTGACGATTTGGATCGAACCCAATCACTTGTCATCAGTGGTCCAGTTCACCAACCAATGCTGCCACCGTTATTTGTATTTATATTTAAATAATTATTGTTTCTATACATTATTAAACAACACATAAAATGGTTTGCCCATGTGACAAGGCCGAGTGATCAAAACACAACGAGCCCTCAATAAACGTTGCAAGAACACCGGACCTAAGGGTTGATCACGAAACAGATCGATCGATGGAATATTAGAAGCACTAGGAAACATAACAGCAGCAGAGGCGAACAGAAGAGCAAAAGACCGCAAATTATATCTCCCCTCGACGCTGAAAGGCAAACGAGGAAGGGAAGAAGAAGAAGGAGAAGAGGAGAAGAAGATGAAGGAGAAGAAGAAGATGGAGAAGAGGAAGAAGAAAAAAGAAACATTCTTAAAAAAAATTGTTTGTATGTATATTATCGTTTAACTTGTTGAAATGCGTGCAAGTTTAACACAAATAGATACATGTAATTTCAGTGTTAATTCCAGAATGGAATGAAAGACTGAAAGGACATTTACCACACTTATCAAAATGAAACAACATATAATCATGGAATTACTCATGGGACATCGTCGCTGCTAGATATTTCGGTTGTAGCGTTGAGATCCTCCTGTTTTTTTGTTGTTGTTTTTTTTTCCTTCCCAAGAAATAACTTGGATTTTTACTAACCAGTGTCGCATGCAACTAAAATGAAAAGTACTCGGTTCAAATATTACGCCAAGCGGTCCAGGTTTGAATACTGATTAAAACTTATCTCAGGGGATATAGTGGTCTAGGGGCAGATCATCAACCTCTGGATGGTCCCGTGTTCGAATACACAGCCTGCTGTGGGAATTTTTCATTTCAAATCCGGGGTTTCTTGCTGGCTATTCCAACTTCCCGGTACTTGGATAGTGATATCCGATGTTTATCTCTCATGGATAGTGATATCCGATGTTTATCTCTCTCTCGGATAGTGATATCCGATGTTTATCTCTCTCGGATAGTGATATCCGATGTTTATCTCTCTCGAAAGTGATATCCGATGTTTATCTCTCTCGGATAGTGATATCCGATGTTTATCTCTCGTGGATAGTGATATTCGATGTTTATATCTCTGGATAGTGATATTCGATGTTTATCTCTCGTGGATAGTGATATCCGATGTTTATCTCTCGCGGATAGTGATATTCGATGTTTATCTCTCGTGGATAGTGATATTCGATGTTTATCTCTCGTGGATAGTGATATCCGATGTTTATCTCTCGTGGATAGTGATATCCGATGTTTATCTCTCGTAGATAGTGATATCCGATGATTATCTCTCTGGATAGTGATATCCGATGTTTATCTCTCTGGATAGTGATATCCGATGTTAATCTCTCTGGATAGTGATATCCAATGTTTATCTGTTGTCGATAGTGATATCCAATGTTTATATCTTGTGGATAGTGATATCCCATGTTTATCTCTCTGGATAGTGATATCCGATGTTTATCTCTCTGGATAGTGATGTCCGATGGTTATCTCTCTCGGATAGTGATATCCGATGTTTATCTCTCTGGTTAGTGATATCCGATGTTTATCTCTCTCGGATAGTGATATCCGATGTTTATCTCTCTGGATAGTGATATCCGATGTTTATCTCTTGTAGATAGTGATATCCGATGTTTATCTCTCTAGATTGTGATATCCGATGTTTATCTGTCTAGATAGTGATATCCGATGTTTATCTCTCTCGGATAGTGATATTAGATGTTTATCTCTCGTGGATAGTGATATCCGACGTTTATCTCTCGTGGATAGTGATATTCGATGTTTATCTCTCGTGGATAGTGATATCCGATGTTTATCTCTCGTGGATAGTGATATCCGATGTTTATCTCTCGTAGATAGTGATATCCGATGTTTATCTCTCAGGATAGTGATATCCGATGTTTATCTCTCTGGATAGTGATATCCGATGTTAATCTCTCTGGATAGTGATATCCAATGTTTATCTGTTGTCGATAGTGATATCCAATGTTTATATCTTGTGGATAGTGATATCCCATGTTTATCTCTCTGGATAGTGATATCCGATGTTTATCTCTCTGGATAGTGATGTCCGATGGTTATCTCTCTCGGATAGTGATATCCGATGTTTATCTCTCTGGTTAGTGATATCCGATGTTTATCTCTCTCGGATAGTGATGTCCGATGTTTATCTCTCTGGATAGTGATATCCGATGTTTATCTCTTGTAGATAGTGATATCCCATGTTTATCTCTCTGGATAGTGATATCCGATGTTTATCTCTCTGGATAGTGATGTCCGATGTTCATCTCTCTCGGATAGTGATATCCGATGTTTATCTCTCTGGTTAGTGATATCCGATGTTTATCTCTCTCGGATAGTGATGTCCGATGTTTATCTCTCTGGATAGTGATATCCGATGTTTATCTCTTGTAGATAGTGATATCCGATGTTTATCTCTCTAGATTGTGATATCCGATGTTTATCTGTCTAGATAGTGATATCCGATGTTTATCTCTCTCGGATAGTGATATTCGATGTTTATCTCTCGTGGATAGTGATATCCGATGTTTATCTCTCGTGGATAGTGATATTCGATGTTTATCTCTCGTGGATAGTGATATCCGATGTTTATCTCTCTATATAGTGATATCCGATGTTTATCTCTCGTAGATAGTGATATCCGATGTTTATCTCTCTGGATAGTGATATCCGATGTTTATCTCTCTGGATAGTGATATCCGATGTTAATCTCTCTGG
The DNA here is from genome assembly GCA_032433765.1 of Megaustenia siamemsis. NCBI lineage: Eukaryota > Metazoa > Mollusca > Gastropoda > Stylommatophora > Ariophantidae > Megaustenia > Megaustenia siamemsis. The sequence continues at coordinate 66,876,313 of JAVIAB010000106.1, read as the reverse complement.
ACAGTGATATCCAATGTTTATCTGTTGTCGATAGTGATATCCAATGTTTATATCTTGTGGATAGTGATATCCGATGTTTATCTCTCTGGATAGTGATATCCGATGTTTATCTCTCTGGATAGTGATGTCCGATGGTTATCTCTCTCGGATAGTGATATCCGATGTTTATCTCTCTGGTTAGTGATATCCGATGTTTATCTCTCTCGGATAGTGATGTCCGATGTTTATCTCTCTGGATAGTGATATCCGATGTTTATCTCTTGTAGATAGTGATATCCGATGTTTATCTCTCTAGATTGTGATATCCGATGTTTATCTGTCTAGATAGTGATATCCGATGTTTATCTCTCTCGGATAGTGATATTCGATGTTTATCTCTCGTGGATAGTGATATCCGATGTTTATCTCTCGTGGATAGTGATATTCGATGTTTATCTCTCGTGGATAGTGATATTCGATGTTTATCTCTCGTGGATAGTGATATCCGATGTTTATCTCTCGTGGATAGTGATATCCGATGTTTATATCTTGTGGATAGTGATATCCAATGTTTATCTCTTGTCGATAGTGATATCCGATGTTTATCTCTCTGGATAGTGATATCCGATGTTTATCTCTCGAAAATAGTTATATCCGATGTTTACCTCTCTAGATAGTGATATCCGATGTTTATCTCTCTATATAGTGATATCCGATGTTTATCTCTCTAGATAGTGATATCCGATGTTTATCTCTCGTGGATAACTGCGAAATACAAGAAGTACGTGTGTACTCTTGCACGCTGAAGAACAAGAGTAGGAGGATGTTCAAGCAAAGTAGCAAGGAAATCTACTCATGCCGAAGACGAAGGTGTCGGGCTTAAAGATGCACTTATACGTAGGGAGGTCAAAAAGTAATGCACACCAATTTTTTCTCGGAAACTATTCGGGCAAAATGTGTGAAATTTTCACAGATTGTAGCTGAACATCCCATTTACACTACCTATTTTTCAACATAATCTCCGTCCAAGCGTATTGCCTTACGCCAACGCGAAACTAGGTCATGATGCCTCGTTTGTACCAAGTTTTGTCCTGCTCGCGTAGCCATTTTTTAACTGCACGGATCACATTCTCATCATTGTCAAAGTGTGTCCCACGCAGGAATTTTTTGAGTGGTCCAAACAGATGGAAATCTGAGGGAGCCAGATCAGGGCTGTAAGGAGAATGGGGCAGTACAGTCCAACCAAATTTGTTGATTGCTTCCCGTGTTACCAGACTTGTGTGAGGGCGTGCATTGTCATGTTGAAGCAACAAATCTGCAGATGGCTTATTAGGCCGAACTCTGTGGAACCGATTTTTGAGTTTTGCCAGTGTATTGATGTAAGCTGTCGAGTTGATTTTCTCACCTCTTGTCATTACATCAACAAGAATCACACCATCAATGTCCCAGAAGACAGCGATCATCACCTTTCCGGCTGATGGAGATGTTTTGAATTTTTTTCTTTTTGGTGACTGCGGATGATGCCATTCCATTGACTGCATTTTTGTTTCAGGCTCATAATAATGTGCCCACGTTTCGTCACCGGTAACAGTTTTTGACAAAAACATTTCTCCTTCAACACCGAAACGCTCCAACAATTCAGAACAGAATGTTTTCCTTTGAACTCTGTGATCATTTGTTAGGCACGAGGAACCCGTCGAGCGCAAATCTTTGAATATCCGAGAGTTTTAAAATTGCGATTACACTTCCCTTGCTGACTGTAAGCTGCAATGCCAATTGCTGACTAGTGATACGCCTATCCTTACGAATAATGGCATCAGCCCGGTTTAACATGTCTGTGCTGGTAGCCGAGGCAACACGTCCAGAACGCGGTAAATCATGCAGCTCCACTCGTACACTCTCTGCAGCTTTAATTCTCTGAACCCAGCGACTAACAGTGCTCCTATCGACTGCAGAACATTTGTACACTGCACACAGTCGTTTGCCACAGTTTCTTTTTCCGCAACCAGAAATTCTATGACAATTCGCTGTTTGTAACGGACATTGTTGACAAGCTCCATTTTAACGGTTCACAGATTGCGTAATATTTATCAGAATGCTGTGCAATTTGGTGCACATAATTGGAACATGTCATATTCCAAGTGTGCAAAATTTCATATTCCTATCTTTATTATTAGCCGAGAAAAAAATTGGTGTGCATTACTTTTGACCTCCCTTCATAGCAACCTTGGCGTAACCTAGCGACTCAACGCAACCACGTCCACTACTTGGGTGAACACTAAGAAGAGCAAACTGATCTCAGAGTGGATGCTGAGATTGAATTATTAACCCAATTGGAGATTGAAGTCAAAATATAACTGCCGCGCACAAGTTGAGCACGTAAATGAACTCTTGTATCTTGAAATTAGAAAGGCTGTAGAACATTACCAATGCACAATTTATACAAAATGAAAAAAAAATGCCAACAAAATAAAAATAAGAATGAGAATTGCAAACTTTCTTAAATAGTTCCATGTAGTTTAGCTGGTGGTACGGAGTTCGTACGCTGTGCTACGATATGCCTAATTTGAATAAATGAATCACTGAAGAAAACGAGGAACTGATTCAGACTCGGTTAGAGATATTGGTTGTTATTGTGAAACCTTTTTTCCTAGGCGAGACAACTCTGATTAAAAGCACGGTCTCCATAGAGACTCTGCCCAGGCAGAGTAAGCAAAGTGAAATGAGGAAGAAAGCACCAATGTTTAAACTTGGCACATGAAACGTAAGTACAATGTGTTCTGTACTCGTTAAAGCAAACACACTGAAAGAAGGGCATATTATAACAACAGCCTTCATAAATAAAGAACTAAATAGGCTACATGTCGATATTGCTGCCCTCCAAGAAACAAGACTCTCAGACTATGGTTCTTTAAGGGAAGAAAGCAAGGTCTTTTTTACTGTCAATTAGTGTTCAGAAAATAGTAATACTAAGTCAAAGCGACATCCAACCTCTATTAATCACTTTAAAAGATTGTCCACTAGAATCAGTTCAGAAATTCACGTATCTTGGATCCACAATTACACAAACTACTTTTCTTAATGGGGAAATAAACAGCAGAATAGGTAAGGCAGCTACGACATTCGGCAAACTCATAGAAAGGGTCTGGAACAACACGATACTAACACTAAAGACCAAACTCTTAATATATGAAACGTGTGTGCTTAGCACACTATTATATGGATCTGAAACCCGGAAAACATACTCAAGTCACGAAAAAAGCCTAAATGTCTTCCACATGCGATGTCTCCGCAGAATAATGCACATCAAATGGCAGGACAAAATAACCAACTTAACGGTCCTGCAAGTGCTAAGACCCCAACAATCATGTCGATGCTCAGATGTCGAAGACTAAGATGGCTGGGGCATGTCCGGCGAATAGAAGAAAAGCGCATCTCCAAGCAAATACTATATGGTGAACTAATACACTGAGACAGACAAAGCGGCAAATCTAAACTACGATATAGAGATATATGTAAATCATCTCTGAATGACTTCTCCATCTTTGAAAATGACTAGGAACATCTGGCAAGTGATCACACATCATAGAGAGCATGTATAAGGAATGGTATAACATCATTTGAGACTGTGCTAAGGCAACACTTAGAAGAGAAAAGACTCATGAAAAAGGATGAAAAGCCCTGTGGATCAGTGGGCCTGACTTGTTCATTCTGTGACCGTGTGTGTTTGTCAAACATTGGTAGAATTAGCCACGACAGATGCTGTTCAGCAAAAACAAAACCTAAAAAAAAATACACAATAGCCTCCACTAGACCATCTGACAAGACGAAAAGGGCCCTATAGACATTATACACTGAGAGGACTGAAATAATCTTGAAAGGACAGAACGATTTGGAGGATTGTTTGATGACCTATGATGAAAGGTCAGGTTAGAAACAGGCAAAATTAGAATTAAATAGAGTAGAACAAAATAAATAATGAAAATAATATTACAGAAAAGAAGAACAACTTCAAAGAACAAGGGAAAAAAACATCTTCATATTGAACACAAACGCAAAGTAAAGTTATCAAATTTGTCAATAAGTTGTTTTATAAATTTCCTTCCTGTTGTTAAATTGTTCTAACACCGAACTATTTCTTGTTTCAACTTCCAGTATTTCTGTTTCAACTAAAGCAATTTTGGTAGTACACTCAACAACCTTACGTGAACACGATTTAGACCACAGACTAATGGGAGAACTATTTCAGACAGAGCAGAGCCGGATGTCAATTTATTGGTACCGGAGGCGTGCTGCAGGGCGACTTCTGTCGTCACCCCATTACCCCTTTTGACGCTGATTTAACAGTAAAATAGAAAAAGACAAAATAACGATAACGTAGATTAAAGTTAGATGCTTCTGAGGAATAGTTCATGAATATTTGTTATGAACAGTAACATAAAAGAAATAAAGAAGATAGAAGAAGAGTTTGTGTTTTTATTTTATTTTCATTAGGTTATCAGTGGTGTGTTATCCATCTTCTGGTATCCACTGGAACTCAATTCGACCCCTCTTTGCAACACTTCAAAGGATGTTAGTGCAATTTGAGCAGAGCAACATCTCATTATTATACAGACATAAAAGGCAAATGGAAATATCAGTTCCATCCTCGTTTGAACACTTTAGACCGCGTGACCTGAACTAACCAATACTGACCTTAAAAGAGTTGACGAGTTTAAGAGAAAAAACTCTCATCGACATGGAGAGACAACTCTAGACCAGGTGATTAACTCTCCTTATCTGGAAGCGTCCAGAAGATTACGGTTCTTGAAATGAGACCACACCCGCAACGATAATCTTAAATAGTGCACTATGTGCCGAAGCTGACCCATCTCAGTCCTACGGTCACAATCTTCACCTAAATTGATGAATTGATAAGTACCCAAATTATAAAGAGGGGAAATGAGTACCAGACACAGAAAGAATGAAGATAAGTACCAGACACAGAAAGAGGGGAGATAAGTACCGGCATAAGAAAGAGAGGAGTAAGTACCAGAATCAGAAAGAGGGGAGAAAGGTACCAAATCAGAAATAGGGGAGATAAGTACCAGACACAGAAAGAGGGGAGATACGTACCAGAATCAGAAACAGGGGAGATAAGTACCAGCATCAGAAAAAGGGGAGATAAGCACACATAACAAATATAGTAGTAGTAGCCTCAGTCAGTCATAGTTAAGTGGAATTTTCATCGTCCCGAACGTGTTATTTTTTTTTTCTTTCTTTCTCCGAGTATTATCTTTTGCTATGTATACATCTGCTTCTTGGGAGGTCTCGGTAGCCGAGTTGGGAAAACCACCCGACTGGACTACCGACATTCGGACAACCCGTGTTCGATTCCCGCTGGGAGCAGTGTGAATTGTACTCGTGTTTGGAAAACCCCCCCAAAAATACCCCCACGGTCGACCCAGCCGTTGGCAGAAATGGGTACCAGGGTATTACCCTGGGAAGGTGAGGAATGCTGCTTCGCATCTGAGTTTCGATGCTTGAGGCGACACTATCCAGAAATCTCCGAACATTTCTGGATAGGCGGCCGAGCAGATATGGGTGGAAACTCGCGTGCTAAGACGCCGGTTCAAGTCTCGTACTTTACCTCCACCTTTTCCTTTACATCTGCTTCTTGTTTGATTTAGAATGTGTTTCCCAAAAGATTGCGATAAGCAGCTATTTACTCAAATGTACAAAATATTAAAAACTGTGCGTGGCTGCGGGTATAGCTGCAGAGAACATGTAAACTAAACATAAAATATTATAGAGCAGCTAAACTGATAGAAAACCACGACCACTCACAACGATTCGGTAAACGCCTTCATCAGGTATAACAAAAAAAAAAACGATACAAATTAAACACATACATCCAAGCCAGAAAACACAACTCAGATCTAAACAATGGCGGAAAAAAGACGGTGATGAGACTTTACCATTGAGTGTGGTTAAAGATAAATAGACTATAGGGCTGGTAGGATTTAATTGGACCAGAAGGACAGAAGAAATGAACAATTAGAAAAATGAAAGGTGGTGTCCAAAACTGTATGAAGAAAACGAGAAGAAGAGAAAGAGAGAGAGAGAGAAGATAGGGGTAGCTCGGGGGGAAGAAGAGCACGAAAGGTAATAAAGATAACCCAGGAAGAGAATAGGGATAAGACAAAGGAAAGAAAAGAAGAGGAGACCAGTGATTAAAGAAAAGAGTGAAAAGAGTTTAATCCTCTAGGTTTGAGAGTGCCAAAACGGGCTATGAGTCGGGTCTCCTGTAATAGTGTGAGCAATTCGGAGGGATAAAACCGGTAAAGAAATAAAACAAGAAAAAATGTAAAGGAAATCAAGAAGTTAACGATTTTGGACTCGTTAACCGGACTCAGGAACAGTTAGACGTAATACTCTCGTAGAGATTGAGCGGAACGGACAGTGAGAAGCGACTGCGATTCCACGGTATGATGGTGAACACTTTGACAGAGAGATCGCTAGACGGATTCTGACATATTTTGTAATAACCAGCTTAGGACTTTAACGTAATCGCTGCCGAAGGAGGAATAGACAAAGCTCTAGCTAGCATTCCACGAACATAAGTAGCAGACGTAATTAACAGTATGAAGCACAAAGATTTCTCAGAGAGACTGTCTGGTTTGGCGTGAATGACCGAACTTCCAGGGGTCGTAGACATCCTCTGGTATCCAGGGATAGTTGACACGGAGCTTTCTCTGATGTCCAGTGATAGTTAACACGGAGATTTCTCTGATGTCCAGTGATAGTTGACACGGAGATTTCTCTGATGTCCAGTGATAGTTGACACGGAGATTTCTCTGATGTCCAGTGATAGTTGACACGGAGATTTCTCTGATGTCCAGTGATAGTTGACACGGAGCTTTCTCTGATGTCCAGAGATAGTTGACACGGAGCTTTCTCTGATGTCCAGTGATAGTTGACACGGAGATTTCTCTGATGTCCAGTGATAGTTGACACGGAGCTTTCTCTGATGTCCAGTGATAGTTGACACGGAGCTTTCTCTGATGTCCAGTGATAGTTGACACGGAGATTTCTCTGATGTCCAGTGATAGTTGACACGGAGATTTCTCTGATGTCCAGTGATAGTTGACACGGAGATTTCTCTGATGTCCAGTGATAGTTGACACGGAGATTTCTCTGATGTCCAGTGATAGTTGACACGGAGATTTCTCTGATGTCCAGTGATAGTTAACACGGAGATTTCTCTGATGTCCAGTGATAGTTAACACGGAGATTTCTCTGATGTCCAGTGATAGTTGAAACGGAGATTTCTCTGATGTCCAGTGATAGTTGACACGGAGATTTCTCTGATGTCCAGTGATAGTTGAGACGGAGCTATCTCTGATGTCCAGTGATAGTTGACACTGATCTTTCTCTGATGTCCAGTGATAGTTGACACGGAGATTTCTCTGATGTCCAGTGATAGTTGACACAGAGCTATCTCTGATGTCCAGTGATAGTTGACACTGATCTTTTTCTGATGTCCAGTGATAGTTGACACGGAGCTATCTCTGATGTCCAGTGATAGTTGACACGGAGCTATCTCTGATGTCCAGTGATAATTGACACTGATCTTTCTCTGATGTCCAGTGATAGTTGACACTGATCTTTCTCTGATGTCCTGTGATAGTTGACACGGAGCTATTTCTGATGTCCAGTGATAGTTGACACGGAGCTATCTCTGATGTCCAGTGATAGTTGACACGGAGCTTTCACTGATGTCCAGTGATAGTTGACACGGAGCTTTCACTGATGTCCAGTGATAGTTGACGCGGAGCTTTCTCTGATGTCCAGTGATAGTTGACGCGGAGCTTTCTCTGATATCCAGCGAGTGTGAATGAGATCCAAACTGTTTCTGCGAGAGAATCTAGGTAGTCAGGAAAGATCAATGCAATCTTTGTCCTGCTTGTAGCTAAGTAAGAGGAGTAATTGACAGATGTTTGTCCAGTCTTTTCATTAAATAACAGGCGATTGACAAACAATCAGTAAGCGGAATGAGTGTCCTAAGATTGTATGGCGGAGTTCAAAGGACTAGTCATGCAAGATACCCAGAATGCCCGTATGATAGGAGGGGGCTATCTGGCAACAAAAACACCAAACGGAGACTTTTTGTGGACTTATTGAGTTACTTATTCGAAGCGTGTAGGAGATACCACGAAGTTGTAAAGTTAGACTGATTTAGGAACCTGTCTCAAGGCAATAGGAGTGCAGTTAGATAGTTGGAGAATTAGGAAATATTAAAAGTTATCAGCAGATTTGTTGAACCATTAGAATAGTAATAGAGTCATAAGGGGAAATAGAAGCTATCAGTGAATTCAAGAAAAATGGAATTATTATAAACCAGAGAAGAGTTATCTACAGATTTCCTAATGATATTGATAATTGTGTTTTGTGTTCTGTTATGATTAGTCTAGGCAATATAAGAAGGTAGTTTGCCATTCCTTTCCTTCTTGGCAGTGACTGTACTAGTCGGACATCGCAGCCATTGTCTCTATACACGAAATCCTCTGCTTGCCATCATAGAGTGAGGACCATAGCCGGCACTACTTGTCGGCTGCTCCCACAAAACCATCTACCACCTGCTCCAATGGCTTCACGTAAACCTGATAGGGGGCTAAAAGGTAGCTCCACCTTGCCCAGGGGTGTCCCGAAGACTAGCGGATGAAAGGAGACGTCTTACTCTTCCTTTGGAGGGCAGAACTCCACCCCGCTAACCCCTAAACTGGAATAAGGAATAAACAGGACAAATCTGAAACGAGTGCAACGCGTCAAATACTTGGGCACAATAATAACATGAGATGGAAGATGCACCACATAAAAAAAAAGCAGAATAGCTCAGGCCAAAATAGTATTTCAGAAAATGAAAAACATCTTATGCATCAAATCTAAGTCAATAGAAGTGAGAAAGAGAGTTCATCGGTGCTATATAGAACCAATTCTGATCTATGGAAGCGAAACATGGACCGTAAAGTAACAAATGAAAAGACGATTAGGCCACAGAGTTGGGATTTCTCATTAGAATTTTGAAAGTTCCCTGGACAGCTAAAAAGACCAATGAGGAAATATTCTAAGAGATCAACACAAACAGGGAGCTCCTAAAAAACATCAGAAAGAAATAATCAACATTTTTTGGGCACATCATGAGAAGAGGAAAGTTGGAATACTTGGTTACAACTATCAAAATACAGGGAAAGAGTGATCGCGGATAACAAAGAGAGAGGAAATACTAGATAGCTTGGTGTTATGGCATGGAAAACAGTCAACAATAGAACTGATATGATGCACGGTAGATAGAAGATCGTGGAAGGACATGATCCCCTACGGCAGTCGGTATGGCACATGACGATGATGATGATGATTGATAATTGAGTTGTGCAAGCAAGGGTCAAGCTAGATATGATAGAACAGAATAAAATTCAGAGAAAGTAGAAATGGCACGTCAAAGCATGGCGACATATTGCCTATTGACTGATTGAACCCACACAACATTAATTTAGTATAGCAAGATATATATAGAGATAAGACCAACATTATGAGAATTAATGCAGTTGCCAATAACCAAAAAAAATTAGGAGAAATACCTCTACTAGACGTACAATCTTACATATATCTGGGTAGTAATATAGATAAAGAGGGAGGAACAGGAAAGGATATCAAAATAAGGATATCAAAAGCAAGAGGAGCTTTTGTTGCACTGGGAAACATATGGAAATCCAAAGAAATTAGGTTAAATGCAAAAATATAGATTTCCAACTCCAATGATATGTCAGTCCTATTATATGGCTGTGAAGCATGGAGAACAACTAAATTGACAATCATGAAGATACAGACTTTCATTAATGGATGCTTACGCAGAATAAAAGAATTGGAATGGTAGGCCATAATATCTATCATAGAATTATAGAAATGTACCAGTCAAATACCAGTGGATAAAGAGATACATCAAAGACGATAGCGCTGGATAGGACACACACTGCAGAAGCCAACTTAGAGTATTACACAACATACCCATTTTTGGAATCACCAGGGGAAAGACAAAGAGGAAGACCAAATAATTCTTGGAGAAGACAGATAGGTGCACAGATGAAGATAATGGGGAAGACATGGAATGATCTTAAAAGAAAGGCAAGAAACAGAACGATTTGGAAAGTGTTTATTGAAGACCTATGCTCCACAGGGAGCTAAAAGGTAGAAGAAGAAGATATCAAAATATATTTCAACAAATAAAACAGGGTGTTAGGCAAAGATGTGTGCAGTTACCAGATTTGTTTAATATGTGTAGCGAGATTACTTTAAGATCCATAAGGGACATGCCCGGAATAACAATCGGATGTCATAATATAAATAATATAAGGTATGCTGATGATACAGTCTTAATCGCTAAGAGTCAAAATGAGTTACAAGAAATGTTGGACATTATAGTGAAAGAAAGCAAAAATAAAGGACTCAGCCTTAATAGCAAAAAGACAGAAGTAATGGTAACAACAGAGAAAAATACATCACCTCAGTGTAAAATAAATACAAGTGGAACAATACTAAAACAGTCAATTAAATTTAAATATTTGGGAATTTTGTTAACCTCAGACAGAAGATGTACAACAGAGGTGAGATGCAGAATGGCGCAGCAGCTTTCTAAAAAATGAGGAAGATACTATTCAATCCATTTTTGACAAAAGAAAGAAGAAAAAGAGTTCTTAAATGTTGTGTAGAGCCATAGAGAGAGTCTTAACATATTGATGCGAATTATGGACAATAGGACAACAGACAAGAAAATCACTGGAGTCTGTAGAAATGTGGTTTTACAGAAGAATGCTGAGAAACCATGGACAGCTAAGAAGAGTAATGAAAACGTTCTGAACGAGGCCAAAGCAAAAAGAGAGCTAATTTCCATAATTAGGAAGAAACAATCATCATTTTTTGGTAACGTAATGAGAAGAGAACAGCTGGAAAATATTGTAACAACTGGGAAAAATTGAGGGACGAAGAGATAAAGGGAAGAAAAGATACCAGACAGCTTAATTAAGAGAATGGCTTGGCAGAAGGTCAATAACAGAAAAGATAAATAACTGTCGAGATCGAACGTTGTGGAGAGATATGATCACCTACGCCAGGAGACCCGGTACTTGATGATGATAGCAAGATATGATTTCATTGCTGTCTGATTTGTTATGTCCAGACTTGTAGACATGAGAATAAAGACTGATGTTGAACCAAACATTGTGAGCTATCAGTTCCATTGAATGTGTTATGAGAGTAATCTTCTCATGTGATAGCTCACTGTCCAAGACAACGATTAACAGAACAAGTAATCATAGTAAAGCCAGGAGATCTAATTAATAAAAACACTGCTATATTCCAACGCTAATGAACAAAAAGACAGCTTCAAAATTGGAACATCGCCCTGCGAGGATCTAAACTTATCCATTACAGTAATGCATATAAGTAGAAGACTAAAAGTTAGAAATTCATGTGCGAAGAATGAGCATCATCATCATCATGTGCCTTGCCGGTTGGCGTAGGTGATCATGTCCTTCCACAATCTACTATCTACAGCGCATCGTATCAGTTCTGTTGTTGACCGTTTTCCATGCCATGACATCAAGCTATCCAGTATTTTCTCTCTTTGTCGTCCACGATCTCTCTTTCCTTTTATTTTGCCAGTTGTAACCAAGTATTCCAACTTTCCTCTTCTCGTGATGTGCCGAAAAATGTTGATTGTCAGAATGCAAGAATAAGCAGCAATAGTAAAAAAGTAAAAGTAAAGGCCCACTTCACACCAAGTGGCCTATAGGGAATATAGTGTTAGTGACCATAAATTTTACAGACCTGCGGCACATGATTTTTGGGGTAATGTGGTCGGTATTACGCCCGTGCCGCTTTACTTTCCCCGAAAAAAAACCCGGTACCCATTTAAGGCCCTGGGTAGCAATAGTATCCCCAAATAATTGAATATTGCATGCAGAATTGAGGGACAGAGAAAAAAAAAAGAAAACGACAGACCAGTGCTGAGGTACAACGACTGTTTCAGGGTTTTCTATAGAGAATTCTTCATCAACGGGAGGGATTTGGGGAATCTAGCAACACATTGAAGCACACAGAGAACAATAATGGCAATAGCAACATTCAAAGAAGGGACGATGTTAAAATTAGAAGACAAAAGACGATGCAGGAAGTAAATGAAGCCAGACAACACAAATGCATCTTATTCATTCTGCGGTATCGATCTATCGATCTATATCATAATGGCAGCTTCAGCCATGAAAGATATTGCTCAGTAACACACCATCCAGCATTAGACACTAATATAGTATAAGTAAAAAAAAGTCAAGTACCCCCGTCACGCCAAGTGGCGTAAGGGAATATGGTGTTAGTGACCATAAATTTTACAGAATTCGGCACATGATATTTGGGGTAATTTGGTCGGTATTACGCCCGTGCCGCTTTACTTTCCAAGAAAAAAATCCGGTACCTATTTAAGGCTGGGTGAACCCGGAAGCCGTTGGTTGGGATCGAACACTACCTCTTGTCCTTTGTAGTCCAGTTCACTAACCATTGAGCTATCGCGGCTCCCACCATATAGTATATTACTAAACTAATGACAAGTCATGAATGCTTGCTACCAACCGTCTGTTAAGATGCTAAAGACCATATGAAAGTTGCAGGATAACAAAATTAAGAAAGTTGTGCATCAGTTACACCAGAGGATCGTAGAGTAAGATGGGGAAACATAAAATGAACACGTCAACAATTGTCAAATCGACTGTCTAAGATATTTCCTTATCATTGGTCAATCACAAGAAAATGCAGATCATACTCGCCTGCTGTATAACATGTACAGTTCAGTAAAAGAAAAGCTCGGGTTTCAAATACGGTAAGGACACCATGTCGGGTCTTTTGATTAAATGTCCTCAATAATGAAATAAAATGAAGTGGGGATAGATGAAATCATCAAGAGAAGACGTCCAGGAATAAAAATGAAGGATCTGATAGGTGAAATTATCAAGAGAAGACATCCATGAATAAAAATGAAGGGTCTGATAGGTGAAATTATCAAGAGAAGACATCCATGAATAAAAATGAATGATCTGATAGGTGAAATTATCAAGAGAAGACATCCATGAATAAAAATGAAGGGTCTGATAGGTGAAATTATCAAGAGAAGACATCCATGAATAAAAATGAAGGGTCTGATAGGTGAAATTATCAAGAGAAGACATCGAAGAATAAAAATGAAGGGTCTGATAGGTGAAATCATCAAGAGAAGACATCCATGAATAAAAATGAAGGATCTATTAGGTGAAATTATCAAGAGAAGACGTCCAGGAATAAAAATGAATGATCTGATAGGTGAAATTATCAAGAGAAGACATCCATGAATAAAAATGAAGGATCTGATAGGTGAAATTATCAAGAGAAGACATCCATGAATAAAATGAAGGATCTGATAGGTGAAATCATAAAAAGAAGACGAATTAAAAAAAAAAAACAGATGGTGAATCTGGCATGTCCCGCATGGTAGGACAAATAGACAGCAAGCCGTATCTTTCAAACGGCTGGTTTGTTAATGATATTTTAGACGTCCTGTTAACTTGGGAAATATTTTCCAATATAATAATCACGTTGATTAGAAGTATAGCTTATATTAAACAAATATTTGTGATGAGAGACTGAACATATCACTCTATTAATTATGAAATTAATACATTTTTTAAAAAATGTATCTTCTTGTTAATGTTAATCTATCACTAGATTAAAAGACATCACCTCAGTGCAAAATAAAGACAAGTGGAACAATATTAAAACAGGTAAATAAATTTAAATGTTTGAGAACTTTGTTAACCTCAGACGGAAGATGTACAAAAGAGGTGAGATGCAGAATGGCTCAGGCAAAGGCAGCTTTTAAAAAAAATGAGGAAGATACTATGCAATCCATTTTTGACAATAGAAACAAGAAAGAGAGTTCTTAAATGTTATGTAGAGCCAGTTTTAACATATGGATGCGAATCATGGACAATAGGACAACAGACAAGAAAATCACTGGAGTCTGTAGAAATGTGGTTTTACAGAAGAATGTTGAGGGTACCATGGACAGCTAAGAAGAGTAATGAAAATGTTCTGAAAGAGGTCAAAGCAAAAAGAGACGTAGTTTTCCTATATTAGGAAGAAACAATCATAGTTTTTTGGCCATGTTATGTGAAAAGAACAACTGAAATATGTTGTGCCAACTGGAACAATTGAGGGACGAAGAGATTGAGGGAAGTAAAGAGAAAAAATACCAGACAGCTTAAGAGAATGACTTGACAGAAAGTCAACAACAGAAATGATAAATAACTGTCGTGATCGAAAGTTGTAGAGAGACGTGATCACTTCTGCTTGCAGGCCCGATACTTGCTGATGATGATTACTAACACAAAGATAAATTCATTAATTTAGAAATGTCATACTATTCGTGTAGTGTCACAGACTGTATCCACGTATGTAAGGGGCCTAAAGTTTGATAATATAGAGAAACAGCGAAGACGTTGGCGCTGGATAGGACACATATTACCGAAGTCAATTGAGAATATTCCACGACATGTGTTATTTTGTAATCCCCAGGGGAGGAGACAAAGAGGAAGAGCAAACCGTTATTGGTTGGAGAAGAAAGGTAGAAGCAGAGATGAAGATGATGGGGAAAACATGAATGATCTTAAAAGAATGATACGAAACAGAACGGCTTGGATAATGTTTGTTGAAGACCTATATTCCACAGACAGCTGAACGTGTTAGTTGAAGACATATATTCCACAGACAGCTGAACGTGTTAGTTGAAGACATATATTCCACAGACAGCTGAACGTGTTAGTTGAAGACCTATGTTCCACAGACAGCTGAACGTGTTAGTTGAAGAACTATGTTCCACAGACAGCTGAACGTGTTAGTTGAAGACCTATGTTCCACAGACAGCTGAACGTGTTAGTTGAAGACCTATGTTCCACAGACAGCTGAACGTGTTAGTTGAAGACCTATATTCCACAGACAGCTGAAAGTGTTAGTTGAAGACCTATGTTCCACAGACAGCTGAACGTGTTAGTTGAAGACCTATGTTCCACAGACAGCTGAACGTGTTAGTTGAAGACCTATGTTCCACAGACAGCTGAACGTGTTAGTTGAAGACCTATGTTCCACAGACAGCTGAACGTGTTAGTTGAAGACATATATTCCACAGACAGCTGAAAGTGTTAGTTTGAAGACCTATGTTCCACAGAGAACTGAAACTGTTTATTGAAGACCTATGTTCCACACAAAGTTGAAAGTGTTTGTTGAAAACCTACGTTCCAAAGAGAGCTGAAAGTGTTCGTTGAAGACCTAAATTCCACAGAGAACTGAAAGTGTTTTTTGAAGACCTATGTTCCACAGAGAGCCGAAAGTGTTTGTTGAAGATCTATGTTTCACAAAGAACTGAAAGTGTTTTTTGAAGACCTATGTTCCAAAGAAAGCTGAAAGTGTTTTTTGAAGACCTATGTTCCAAAGAAAGCTGAAAGTGTTTTTTGAAGACCTATGTTCCACAGAAAGCTGAAAGTGTTTGTTGAAGACTTATCCTCTTTTTACATGTCTTGTATCGTCTTAATATTAGTGAAGTCTAATTCCTTGTTTAATTATCTAAAAATTCATATATAATATATTAAGTCTTAGATAAATATAAACATGTAGAATGATATTTAAAACCTTGACAAATTTTGTCTCTGAGAGTTTTAACTCTGAATTGATAAAAAAACCTTCCGTACTGAAAGAGTTAGATTACTCAACAGTGCTGATTGTTTCGTTCTGTTGTTTGTAATACCCAGTGTGCCTCACACGTAACTGAACCGGGCATTTCATTAATAATGAGACCAGTGAAGCTACTGCAGCAAAGTATGAACAGTAATATTCGTTACGTGAGAAATTAAAAGACAAGTGTCTGTAGAGTTCTTGTTTGTGTAAGGTGTCTGATTGTTGCGACTCGCTTGACTGTCGTGCTTCTCTCCTAATCTCTGTCATTTGGCTGAAGTAAAAGTAAAAGTAATATACCCCCGTCACGCCAAATGGTGTATAGGGAATATGGTGTTAGTGACCATAAATTTTACAGACATTCGGCACATGATTTTTGGGGTAATGTGGTCGGTATTACGCCAGTGCCGCTTTACTTTTCCAGAAAAAAATCAAGTACCCATTAAAGGCTGGGTGAACCGGAGCCGTCGATCAGGATCGAAACATACCTCTTGTCCTTTGTAGTCCAGTTCACTAACCACTGAGCTATCGGTGCTTCTCATTTGGCTGAAAGCGATTACATTATTCTATTCATGGGGCCAGTTTCACTGCTGTCAGGAATTCCCCATATCTGCTCCACCACTTGTCACAACATGTACCAAAGTGAATCGGTAAATCCGTTGAAAATGTTGCTCTGTGCCATCCCTACTCGACTACATAAGTGACAATTCCAAACCTCATTTCTCGCCTCTTAGACATGCATGGTAGGTACCGGCGACTCTATTCTTTTCTCCACCACACTGTAGGGGCACAGTAGCCACACGAGGTGTGGCAACACCAAACGGTTGGTTTGTTATGCGTGAGTGTTAGCGTGCAGTTCTTATGAATTCACACAGGCTAGCATTTTCCAGCTACACTGTGAGCTATGCACACTACTACTCGCGACCAACAATCGTGTTGCTTAATCACCCTCAGCCAACTGACTGTGATCAACAAAGAGGACCGTTAGTAAGACGCAAAAAGTAGGCGCCACACACACACACACACACACACACAGATATACTCACCCACAAACACAGAAACAAACACGCACATACAGACACACACACGCACATACACGCGCGTACGCACATACACACGCACACACGCGCACACACACAGATACACACGCACATACAGATGCACACGCACAAACATATACTACAGACAGATTTATTTTCATTTGTCAAACAATGAACGTTCATATCTCGTTACAACATCTTCTTTGTGTTTCAATTATTGAGGAAATTCTTCGGTAGCACGCAAGGAACCCGGTAAGTTAAATAGTTGCAATGTCCTCTATTAAAATGTCTTCGTTGAACTCAGTTAGCTGACATGTGTTCACAAAATCCTTCTGTATAACCACATTTGTGTCGCCTCCAACGTTTTTTTGTGTCTGTTCTCCAATTGTCAAGGAATCATGACCATATATCAGGATCTATGTAAAGATTGGCTAGCTGCGCTGTCGTTGAAGACGGCCAACCAATGGATCGGGCGGACATCATCAATGCCCTCCGAGATGTAGGAAGGGCACAGGACTTCAATGAGTCCACATCATTCCATCGGATGAAAGAGTTTGGAGTTGAGATGGGCACAGCCAGAAACGAGAAACTTAGTGGGCATATAAGAAGACTTATTAACCAACATAGAACTGGAATCGCCAGTCGCTGGACACTGTAAGACTTCCTGAGCAGGGGTCTGTGCACATGTGGACATGTTCGGAGTGCAATGATGATGACCCGCAAATATCTCACTAACCGTCTGTCAAGACGCCAAAAGCCCTATATCTAAAAATCTGATCTGTACAACATCGACTAACTCTTCGGACTTGTTTTTCATGCTCCTAAACATGAACAGAAATATAATCCACTATCATCATTGTCATCATCATCATCATCATCATCATAATCATCAAGTACCATGCCTGCTGGTATTTTATTTGTTTATTTATCCTTTATCATTTCTCTTGTTGACCTTCTGCCAAACCATTCTTTTAAGCTGTCTGGTTTCTTTTCTCTTTGCTTCCCTCAATTCTCTTCGTCCCTCAATTTTCCCAGTTTTCTCAATGTATTCCAGCTGTTCCCTTCTCATTATATGGCAAAAACAAAATGATGATTGTTTCTTCTTAATATTGGAAATTAGCTCAATCTTTTGGCTTTTTTTATAAAGTTTTCATTGCTCTTCTTAGCTGTCCATGGTATTCTCAACATTCTTCTGTAAAACCACATTTCTTCAGCCTCCAGTGATTTTCTTGTCTCTTGTCCCATTGTTCATTATTCACATCCATATGTTAAGAGATACAGCGAAGACGATGGCGCTGGATAGGACACACACTACGGAAGCCAACCGAGAGTATTACACAACATGCCCTTTTTTGGAATCCCCAGGGAAAAGACAAAGAGGAAGACCAAGGAATTCTTGGAGAAGACAGATAGAAGCAGAGATGAAGATGATGGGGAAGACATGGAATGATCTTAAAAGAATGGCAAAACACAGAACGACTTGGAAAGTGTTTGTTGAAGACCTATGCTCGACTGGGAGCTAAAAAGGTAGAAGTAGAAGATATGTTAAGACTGACTCTACATAACATTTAACAACTATTTTTCATGATTCCATATAATCCACTATACCTTTACCTTATCACAACAGACATTTCTCAGTTTGATAAATTTGTCAGTTGAAAATGTATGTTTTGCACGTATTTGGACTCTCAGGGGATATCTTTTTTTTCTGACTAGTGACTGGTTGGACTTCCTTTTATCCTAATTCCAATACTTATAGAATGTCCTTATTTTAAGACCCCTAACTACAAGCTGAATGAGGAAGTGATCCCATTGGCTCGGAGACGAAGAATCCGCCAGAATCGTCTTTATCTTGGCTGACAGCTCGAGGTATAGTCAAGGGAAAGAATAGTAATAAGGGGCAGTAATTGATTGTATAATCCGATAGTAAAAAAAGAAATAAGGAAATCGAATGTTCGATCGGAGAGATGTTCTTGTCTTTCTTTTGCTAAAATGACAATCACCACAAACATTGGGCGTTCTCTCTCTCTCTCTCTCTCTCTCTCTCTCTCTCTCTTAATATATTTTTATCTACATCAGTATATCTCTCCAACACCCCCCCCCCCTCTCTCACTTTATCTCTCTCCTAATATACATTTATTGCCTTCAGTATAGCTGTCCAATTCTTTCTGTATCTCACTCTTTCTCTCATAATATACGTTTATCTCCTTCAATATATCTCTCCAACTCTCACAATATCTTACTATACATTTATCTCCTTCATATATATAATATACTCTACACCCATTGATATAAAAAGATGAGTAAGACAGGGATGCATCCTATCACCAAGCTTGTTTAATCTATCATCATTATCAGGTACCGGGCCTACTGGCGTAGGTGATCATGTCTCTCCACAACCTTCGATCTCGGCAGCTATTTATCATTTCTGTTGCTGATCTTCTGCCAAGCCATTCTCTTAAGCTGTCTGTTATTTTTTCTCTTTGCTTCCCTCTATCTCTCCGTCCCTCAATTTTTCCAGTTGTTAAATATACTCCAGTAGTTCTCTTCTCATTACATGGCCAAAAAATGATGATTGTTTCTTCCTAATATTGGAAATTAGCTCTCTTTTTGCCTTGACCTCTCCCAGAACATCCTCATTATTCTTCCCAGCTGTGCATGGCACTCTCAACATTTCAATCTATCCACTGAGCAAATCTTTGAAAACATCAAAGAGATGCCAGGTCTACAAATTAATGGAAAAATAGTCAATAACCTAAGATACGCTGACGATACTCTACTACTAGCAGAAAATCACAAAGATCTACAACAATTACTTAATGAAATAAACATGACTAGCAAAAAATATGGACTAGATATGAATATCAAAAAAGACTAAAACTATGATCATAAACTAAGAAAATACTCAAAACCCATAAGTGGATATCAAAATTGAAGGAATAGACCTGGAGACAGTTCAGAACTACAACTACCTTGGACATACTATAACCAATGATGGAAAATGTACAACTGAAATAAACAAAAGAATAGGAATGACAAAAAGTAATTTTAATGTCATCAAGAACATACTAACATCAAAACAAATAACACCAGGGCTAAAACTAAGAATAGCAAAATGTTACATCTTCTCAATATTCCTATATGGTGCAGAAACATGGACATTAGACAAGAAAACAGAACAGAGAATTGAAGCCTTTGGAATGTGGATATATAGAAGAATAGGTCGAACTGGATGGAAGGAAAAGAAAACAAATGATGAAGTCTTAAAACAACTAAAAATGAAAAGAGAACTACTAAGCACAATTCAAACAAGACAAATGCGATTTTTGGCCGTGTTAAAAGACACAACAGCCTACTAAAAGTAATCCTGGAGGGAAAACACAAGGTAAAAGAGGCTGAGGCAGACCAAGACTAACATGGGCGAGTAACATCAAAAGATGGACAAATCAGCCAATGACAACTTGCACCATCAAAGCAAGAGACAGAGCAGAATGGTGCTCCATGGAAGCCAACCTTCGTTGCGGAGGCGGAACTGGATGATGATACATAATATACTTTTATCTCTTTCAGTACATCTTTCCAACTCTCTGAATCTCTTAATATGCTTTTATCTCTAATATACTTTTATCTCCTTCAGTATATCTCTCTAACTCTCTCTCTCTCTCTTTATTTACATTTATCTCACCGTATATCTCTGCAACTCTCTCTCTCTCTCTCTCTTTATTTACATTTATCTCTCCGTATATCTCTGCAACTCTCTCTCTCTCCCCCTTAATATACATTTATCTCTTTCCGTATAATTCTCCAACACTCTCTCTCCCTTAATATACATTTATCTCTTTAAGTATAACTCTCCAACTCTCTCTCTCTTTCTTAAAATACATTTACCTCCTTCAGTTTACCTATCCAGTTATTCTTTCCTTTCTCTCTTTCTCTCTCTCTATCTTCATATACATTTATCTCCTTCAGTATATCTCGCCAACTCTCTCTCTCTCTCTATCTCTCTCTATATATATATAATATATAATGTACAGTCATCTCCCCAACTCTCTCTCTTTCTTTCTCTCTCTCTCTCTCTCTTTATATATATACATATATTAATGTACAGTCATCTCCCCAACTCTCTCTCTCTCTCTCTCTCTCTCTCTCTCTATATATATATATATATATATATATATATATTAATGTACAGTCATCTCCCCAACTCTATCTCTCTCTCTCTCTCTCTCTCTCTCTCTCTCTCTATATATATATATATATATATATATATATATTAATATAGATCTCTCCAGGAATGTTCGGCTTTATTTTATCGACACGGATTGTTGGACAGTGTAAGCTTATTCTCTCACAAAAATCGCTGACTTTATTGATAAATTAGAGCATTTATTTCTCCTTCAATTGAAATCCAACCATTACTGTGGTGATTAGACAGCCAAATAAAACTTCCCTGAGAACTCTCTCAATGTTTTCAAAAATAGCACAATTTTTAAAATGTTACAGTACAAGATATTTAGCGTCTATTGGAAGTGGAAGGGCACAGGACTTCGAAAACCATGAGTCCACGTCACTCCTTCGGATGAAAGAGGTGGGGGTTAAGATGGGCACAGCCAGAAACGTGAAACTTAGTGGACGTGTAAGAAGACTAATCAACCAACACAGAACTGGTGTCGTCAGTCGCTGGACACTGCTGGACGCTGCTGAGGAGAGGAAATGAGCACCTATGGGCATGTTCGGAGTGAAATGATGATGGCCCGCAGATAACTCAATAACTCAATACCTCAATAACTCACTCAATAAGTCACTCAATTACTCAATAACTCACTCAATAACTCATTAACATTTTTTGAATAATTTTTCATAGGCTACGTAGCTTTTGTGCACACTTCTGTAGCTAATTTTAAACGAAAGTTCTGTAACGTTATGCAATTTTGTAGCCTTTTTTTGTAGTCTTTTTTTATATATGTTATGTAGCTTTCGTGCAGTTTTGGAAAATTAGCTTCATACATTTTGTACCATTTGTACAATATGCATATTTTTAAAGAACATTTAATAGATTATGAACTTTAGTGCACAGTTTTGTAGAATACTTAATAGATTATGAAACATTTGTACACAGCTTTGTAGACATTTAATAAATTATTAATTTTTTGTATACAATTTTGTAGAACATTTAATAGATTATGAACTTTGTGTGCGCAGTTTTGAAGAACATTTAATAGATTATGAACTTTGTGTGCGCAGTTTTGTAGAACATTTAATAGACTATGAACTTTATGTGCGCGATTTTGTAGAACACTTAATGGACAATGAACTTTGTGTGCGCAGTTTTGTAGAACATTTAATAGATTATGAACTTTGTGTGCGCGATTTTGTAGAACATTTAATAGATTATGAACTTTGTGTGCGCAGTTTTGTAGAACATTTAATAGATTATGAACTTTGTGTGCGCAGTTTTGTAGAACATTTAATAGATTATGAACTTTGTGTGCGCAGTTTTGTAGAACATTTAATAGATTATGAACTTTGTGTGCGCAGTTTTGTAGAACATTAACAAAGTCATATCCAACTTGAATGACAATGTTTGTCACAATACTATTTATTTTCCTTCTTATTAAGATGCCTTTTACATCGACACTTTATACCACACTGTCACATTATTTGGAAAAAGTACCAGTAAAAAAAAACAAACGGATAAATAGATACAACGAAAACGACGGCGTTGGATAGGACATATACTGCGGAAACCAACGGAGAGTATTTCACATCAGGCCCTTTTTTAACTCTTCAGAGCAAGAGACAAAGAGGAACACCAAAATATTCCTGGAGAATACAGATGGAAGCAGAGATGAAGATGATGGAGAAGAAATGAAATGATCGTTTACGATTGACAAAAAACAGAACGGCCTGTGAAGTGTTTTTTTGAAGACCTATGCTCCACAGGGAGTTGAAAGAAAGAAGAAGAGTGCACTAAACTCAGGTACCACAGCTATAATTTCCACAACAGTTACCACAACCTATCACCTCTATAATTTCCACCACAGTTACCACAACCTATCACCTCTATAATTTCCACCACAGTTACCACAACCTATCACCTCTATAATTTCCACCACAGTTACCACAACCTATCACCTCAATAATTTCCACCACAGTTACCACAACCTATCACCTCTATAATTCTTTTTTTTTACTTACTATTACTAATACTAATACTATTACTACTATTACTACTACTATTACTACTACTATTACTACAACTAATACTATTACTACCACTACTACTACAACTACTACTACTAATATTCTACTACTACTGTTACTAATTCTATTATACTACTATTACTATTACTAATACTATTACTACTATTATTACTATTACTGTTACTACTAGCAATGCTACTAATACTATTATTAATACAAGTACTACTATTACTACTACTAATAATATTCTATTACTACTATTACTAATACTATTACTACTACTACTACTGTTACCACCACCACTACTACTACTACTATTGCTAATACTATTACCAGTACTATTACTATTAAAGTGACTACTACTATTACCAATACTATTACCAATATTACAACGTTAATAACTAATTGAAGCTAACCGTTATCAGATCCTATTTAATTAAATCCGTCAAGAGAGGCATTATTGATTCTATAGCGTTTAAACATATAGTAGACAAACAAATGAAAAGAAAATTAGAAGCCACAGAGATGGGATTTCTCAGAAGAATGTTGAAAGTTCTCTGGACAGCTAGAGACCAATCAGGAAATTACTCAATAACTCACTCAATAACTCATTAACATTTTTTGAATAATTTTTCATAGGCTACGTAGCTTTTGTGCACACTTCTGTAGCTAATTTTAAACGAAAGTTCTGTAACGTTATGCAATTTTGTAGCCTTTTTTTGTAGTCTTTTTTTATATATGTTATGTAGCTTTCGTGCAGTTTTGGAAAATTAGCTTCATACATTTTGTACCATTTGTACAATATGCATATTTTTAAAGAACATTTAATAGATTATGAACTTTAGTGCACAGTTTTGTAGAATACTTAATAGATTATGAAACATTTGTACACAGCTTTGTAGACATTTAATAAATTATTAATTTTTTGTATACAATTTTGTAGAACATTTAATAGATTATGAACTTTGTGTGCGCAGTTTTGAAGAACATTTAATAGATTATGAACTTTGTGTGCGCAGTTTTGTAGAACATTTAATAGACTATGAACTTTATGTGCGCGATTTTGTAGAACACTTAATGGACAATGAACTTTGTGTGCGCAGTTTTGTAGAACATTTAATAGATTATGAACTTTGTGTGCGCGATTTTGTAGAACATTTAATAGATTATGAACTTTGTGTGCGCAGTTTTGTAGAACATTTAATAGATTATGAACTTTGTGTGCGCAGTTTTGTAGAACATTTAATAGATTATGAACTTTGTGTGCGCAGTTTTGTAGAACATTTAATAGATTATGAACTTTGTGTGCGCAGTTTTGTAGAACATTAACAAAGTCATATCCAACTTGAATGACAATGTTTGTCACAATACTATTTATTTTCCTTCTTATTAAGATGCCTTTTACATCGACACTTTATACCACACTGTCACATTATTTGGAAAAAGTACCAGTAAAAAAAAACAAACGGATAAATAGATACAACGAAAACGACGGCGTTGGATAGGACATATACTGCGGAAACCAACGGAGAGTATTTCACATCAGGCCCTTTTTTAACTCTTCAGAGCAAGAGACAAAGAGAACACCAAAATATTCCTGGAGAATACAGATGGAAGCAGAGATGAAGATGATGGAGAAGAAATGAAATGATCGTTTACGATTGACAAAAAACAGAACGGCCTGTGAAGTGTTTTTTTGAAGACCTATGCTCCACAGGGAGTTGAAAGAAAGAAGAAGAGTGCACTAAACTCAGGTACCACAGCTATAATTTCCACAACAGTTACCACAACCTATCACCTCTATAATTTCCACCACAGTTACCACAACCTATCACCTCTATAATTTCCACCACAGTTACCACAACCTATCACCTCTATAATTTCCACCACAGTTACCACAACCTATCACCTCAATAATTTCCACCACAGTTACCACAACCTATCACCTCTATAATTTCCACCACAGTTACCACAACCTATCACCTCTATAATTTCCACCACAGTTACCACAACCTATCACCTCTATAATTTCCACCACAGTTACCACAACCTATCACCTCTATAATTTCCACCACAGTTACCACAACCTATCACCTCTATAATTTCCACCACAGTTACCACAACCTATCACCTCTATAATATCCACCACAGTTACCACAACCTATCACCTCTATAATTTCCACCACAGTTACCACAACCTATCACCTCTATAATTTCCACCACAGTTACCACAACCTATCACCTCTATAATTTCCACCACAGTCACCACAACCTATCACCTCTATAATTTCCACCACAGTTACCACAACCTATCACCTCTATAATTTCCACCACAGTTACCACAACCTATCACCTCTATAATTTCCACCACAGTTACCACAACCTATCACCTCTATAATTTTCACCACAGTTACCACAACCTATCGCCTCTATAATTTTCACCACAGTTACCACAACCTATCACCTCTATAATTTCCACCACAGTTACCACAACCTATCACCTCTATAATGTCCACCACAGTTACCACAACCTATCACCTCTATAATTTCCACCACAGTTACCACAACCTATCACCTCTATAATTTCCACCACAGTTACCACAACCTGTCGCCTCTATAATTTCCACCACAGTTACCACAACCTATCACCTCTATAATTTCCACCACAGTTACCACAACCTATCACCTCTATAATTTCCACCACAGTTACCACAACCTATCACCTCTATAATTTTCACCACAGTTACCACAACCTATCGCCTCTATAATTTTCACCACAGTTACCACAACCTATCACCTCTATAATTTCCACCACAGTTACCACAACCTATCACCTCTATAATTTCCACCACAGTTACCACAACCTATCGCCTCTATAATTTCCACCACAGTTACCACAACCTATCACCTCTATAATTCCCACCACAGTTACTACAACCTATCACCTCTATAATTTTCACCACAGTTACCACAACCTATCGCCTCCCTCTATAATTTTCACCACAGTTACCACAACCTATCACCTCTATAATTTCCACCACAGTTACCACAACCTATCACCTCTATAATTTCCACCACAGTTACCACAACCTATCGCCTCTATAATTTCCACCACAGTTACCACAACCTATCACCTCTATAATTTTCACCACAGTTACCACAACCTATCGCCTCTATAATTTCCACCACAGTTACCACAACCTATCGCCTCTGTTATTTTCTCCACATCACCAGCATTTATGTTCTTCAGTAAATTAGAATCATCATCACCACGTACCATGCCTGCTGGCGTAGGTGATCATGTCTCTCCCTATCTTTCGATTTCGACAGTTATTTATCATTTCTGTTGTTGACCTTCTGTCAAGCCACTCTCTTAAGCTGTGTGGCATCTTTTCTCCTTGCTTCCTTCTAGCTCTCCGTCCATAATTTTCCTAGTTGTCGCCATTTATTTAAGCTTTTCCATTTCTCATTACATGGCCAAAAAAATGACAATTTTTGTCTCCCTAAAATTGGAAATTATCTCTCTTTTTAATTTAAATTAACACATTGACCATTAAACCACCGATTTACCTTTAATATTACTCAACCTGTTTATCATGATCTTCTACTGGCTCTACACTCAATAGCGACTAATCCTCAGACTACACAAATCTGGTTTCCATCTCCCGCCCTCAGTTTCCTCATCCCTCATTCCCCGAGGAACCGTTGATCTTGATTTTTGCAAAAAATGATCAATAATTGAAAAACCACACCACATGTTGGCGCAATTAAGGACAGTCGCAGATGACGACAAAGATTTGATCAACAATTTAACAATCTTTATCAACAGCTGGTGAATGACTTTAAGTACATCTTCATTGAGTATTGACTCCAGTGCACGCAGGGTACAGTAACAGTTGTTAAGTCCTTACCAAAAGATAATCAAAGTATCCTCGCTGATGGCTTCTGTAGCTCTCTGGTTACACACACTTTTAATTTGTCCTAACAGTCGGGTTTGCCCATTTTGTGTCAGGTCAAATAGGATTGTTTCACGATAAACCATGTATAGTACTTTATGCATTGTCATTGACACGGCACGCGATTTGTAATTTGCTACTACTGGATCTTACAGTAACGACAACTACTACATCTACTACTGCTCCAACTTCTACTACTAATACTACTATTATTATTACAGCTACTATTACTACGATTACTACTGCTACAACTACTCATACCTTTTGCTACTACTATTACTACTACTAATACTTTTACTACTACAATTACTACAACTATTACTACTACCACTACTATTACTAATGGAGCCGCGATAGCTCAGTGGTTAGTGAACTGGGCTACAAAGGACAAGAAGTAGGGTTCGATCCCAACCGACGACTTCCGGGTTAACCCAGCGTTTAATGGGTACCGGAATTTTTTCTGGGAAAGTAAAGCGGCACGAGCGTAATACCGACCACATTACCCCAAAAATCATGTGCCGAAGGTCTGTAAAATTTATGGTCACTAACACCATATTCCCTATACGCCACTTGGCGTGACGAGGGGACTTTTCTTTTTTTTTACTTACTATTACTAATACTAATACTATTACTACTATTACTACTACTATTACTACTACTATTACTACAACTAATACTATTACTACCACTACTACTACAACTACTACTACTAATATTCTACTACTACTGTTACTAATTCTATTAATACTACTATTACTATTACTAATACTATTACTACTATTATTACTATTACTGTTACTACTAGCAATGCTACTAATACTATTATTAATACAAGTACTACTATTACTACTACTAATAATATTCTATTACTACTATTACTAATACTATTACTACTACTACTACTGTTACCACCACCACTACTACTACTACTATTGCTAATACTATTACCAGTACTATTACTATTAAAGTGACTACTACTATTACCAATACTATTACCAATATTACAACGTTAATAACTAATTGAAGCTAACCGTTATCAGATCCTATTTAATTAAATCCGTCAAGAGAGGCATTATTGATTCTATAGCGTTTAAACATATAGTAGACAAACAAATGAAAAGAAAATTAGAAGCCACAGAGATGGGATTTCTCAGAAGAATGTTGAAAGTTCTCTGGACAGCTAAAGAGACCAATCAGGAAATTATCGAAGAGGCTAACACAAAAAGTGAGCCCCTAAGAAACATCAGAAAGAAACAATCAACATTTTTCTGGCACATCATGAGAACAGGAAAGCCGGAATACTTGGTTAAAACTAGCAAAATAAAAGGAAAGAGAGATCGTGGTCGACAAAGAGAGAAAATACTGGATAGCTTGGTGTCATGGCATGGAAAACAGTCAACAACAGAACTAATGTGATGCACGTAGATAGAAGATTGTGGAAGACATAAATCGCCTACGCCAAACGGTATGGCACATGATGATGACTGTTAACAATGAATGAACATGATGACTGTTAACAATGAATGAACATGATGATTATTAGTTATAAGCAATAATGGTGTAACATTCAATGTCCTGCAACATTTAAAACATTATCCAATCATTTTGAGAAGCCGAGAAGAACGTAAGAAATCAATTTACGGGAAATAAAAAAACGTAAGCCGTAATATGGGGAGCCGTGATAGCTCAGTGGTTAGTGAATTGGACTACAAAAGACAAGCGGTAGGGTTCGATCTCAACCGACGGCTTCCAGGTTCACCCAGCCTTAATGGGTACCGGATTTTTTTATGGGAAAGTTAAGCGGCACAGACGTAATAACGACCACATTACACCAAAAAATAATGTGCGAAGGTCTGTAAAATGTATGGTCACTAACACCATATTCCCTATACGCCACTTGGCGTGACGGGGCTCTTTACTTTTTCTTTAGTAGGGATCGAAGAGGGAAGACAACCATGTGGGAAAAATACGGTGTTAATGTCGGATGTGTTTTTCTGAAAGGCACTGATAATACAATGGTATGTTGCAGAAACATAGACATTAGACAAGAAAACAAAACATAAAATTGAAGCTTTTGATATGTGGATTTATAGAATAATAAGAAGAATTGGATGCAAATAAACGAAAATAAACGTTGAAGTCTTAAAACAACTAAAAATGAAAGAGAGCTACTAAACACAATTCAAACAAGACAGATTAGATTGTTGATGCATGTTAAAAGACACAGCAACATACTAAAAGTAATCTTGGAAGGGAAGATACATATAAGGTAAAAGAGACAGAGGTAGACCAAGACTAATATCAATGCGTAACATCAAAAGATGAACAAGTCAGCCTATTACAACCTGCATTATCAAAGCAAGAGACATAGCGGAAAGGCTGTCCATGGTAGCCAACCTTCAATGCGGAGACGGCACTCAATGAAAGTGAGAGACTGACGATGCAGCGTTAAACCACACACTACAACACCATTACGCCCATTTAACACCGGCTTTAAGGACGGACGCTAATAAACAACACAGAAACAAGAAAAGAGCCATTTTTACCTCAGTGTGACCAACACTAGTGCACAATATTGCTAAAAACAATAACAACAACGATACAATATTAAATAAAAACCACATTAGCTGATAAAATACAATTAAAATAAAAGTAAAATTACTAGAGTTTCCTGGTGGTAATACCAAAAGGACACACATGTTATCAATATTAGTAGCAGGCTGCGTCAGTCATATTAACTATTGAATTTGCAGCGCCCCGAGAAATGTTAATTTTTTCTTTCCTTTCGCCGAGTATTCTCTTTTACAAATTTCTATGAAACTGTTAATATTAATGAGAATACTAACAAATAAGACGGAATCATTAAGGATGCTGACAGGTTGACCTGACAGTCTTATGTAATAGTTAGAATATTTGATCTTGAGCATGGGTGACTAAGGTCACTCACTGAATTCCATTTTGAGGATCGACGGGGCACTGGCTGGGATCATTTTTTCTTGTACATCAATATTAGATTCACCAACAAGAGCTCAAAATTACACCCATTAATCTGATCCACAGAACCCAATTCAGAGAAACAGGTATGTTTACAGCACTCGGAAAAATGACAAATAATCAATAACAGAAAAAAAAACAAAGAACAATATATGGACCGAAGCAGGATCGAACCCTTACTCAGTGGCACAGCG
This sequence comes from Megaustenia siamemsis, assembly GCA_032433765.1. Classification (NCBI taxonomy): domain Eukaryota; kingdom Metazoa; phylum Mollusca; class Gastropoda; order Stylommatophora; family Ariophantidae; genus Megaustenia; species Megaustenia siamemsis. The sequence continues at coordinate 66,846,157 of JAVIAB010000106.1, read as the reverse complement.
CCTTGCTACGAAAAGCCAAAAGCTAGGGAACACTGCCACTCAGCTAACTGTTTTTTTTTTTCTGTTGATATTTTGTCAATTTTCCGAGTGCTGTAAATATACCTCTTCCTGTGAATTCATTCGCTGATTATCGCCTCGGAAGTTTCCCTCTATAATAATATTCATTTATTATTATTTGTCTCCAGAAAACCCACCAGGCTAAGTCAGTTTAGACCAATCCAGAGAACCCACCAGGCTAAGTCAGTTTAGACCAATCCAGAGTACCCATCAGGCTGTCAGTTTAGAACAATCCAGAGAACCCACCAGGCTGTCAGTTTAGACCAATCCAGAGAACCCACAAGGCTGTCAGTTTAGACCAATCCAGAGAACCCACCAGGCTAAGTCAGTTTAGACCAATCCAGAGTACCCATCAGGCTGTCAGTTTAGAACAATCCAGAGAACCCACAAGGCTGTCAGTTTAGACCAATCCAGAGAACCCACCAGGCTGTCAGTTTAGACCAACCCAGAGTACCCATCAGGCTGTCAGTTTAGACCAACCCAGAGTACCCATCAGGCTGTCAGTTTAGACCAACCCAGAGTACCCACCAGGCTGTCAGTTTAGACCAACCCAGAGTACCCATCAGGCTGTCAGTTTAGACCAACCCAGAGTACCCATCAGGCTGTCAGTTTAGACCAATCCAGAGTACCCATCAGGCTGTCAGTTTAGACCAATCCAGAGAACCCATCAGGCTATCAGTTTATAACAATCCAGATAACCCAACAGGCTGTCAGTTTATAACAATCCAGAGAACCCACCAGGCTGTCAGTTTATAACAATCCAGAGAACCCACCAGGCTGTCAGTTTAGACCAATCCAGAGAACCCATCAGGCTGTCAGTTTAGACCAATCCAGAGAACCCACCAGGCTGTCAGTTTAGACCAACCCAGAGTACCCATCAGGCTGTCAGTTTAGACCAACCCAGAGTACCCATCAGGCTGTCAGTTTAGACCAACCCAGAGTACCCACCAGGCTGTCAGTTTAGACAAACTCAGAGTACCCATCAGGCTGTCAGTTTAGACCAACCCAGAGTACCCATCAGGCTGTCAGTTTAGACCAATCCAGAGTACCCATCAGGCTGTCAGTTTAGACCAATCCAGAGAACCCATCAGGCTGTCAGTTTATAACAATCCAGATAACCCAACAGGCTGTCAGTTTATAACAATCCAGAGAACCCACCAGGCTGTCAGTTTATAACAATCTAGAGAACCCACCAGGCTGTCAGTTTATAACAATCCAGAGAACCCACCAGGCTGTCAGTTTATAACAATCCAGAGAACCCACCAGGCTGTCAGTTTAGACCAATCCAGAGAACCCACCAGGCTGTCAGTTTAGACCAATCCAGAGAACCCACCAGGCTGTCAGTTTAGACCAATCCAGAGAACCCACCAGGCTGTCAGTTTATAACAATCCAGAGAACCCACCAGGCTGTCAGTTTATAACAATCCAGAGAACCCACCAGGCTGTCAGTTTAGAACAATAGAGAGTACCCATCAGGCTGTCAGTTTATAACAATCCAGAGAACCCACCAGGCTGTCAGTTTATAACAATCCAGAGAACCCACCAGGCTGTCAGTTTAGAACAATAGAGAGAACCCACCAGGCTGTCAGTTTAGAACAATAGAGAGAACCCACCAGGCTGTCAGTTTAGAACAATCCAGAGAACCCACCAGGCTGTCAGTTTAGACCAATCCAGAGTACCCATCAGGCTGTCAGTTTAGACAAATCCAGAGAACCCACCAGGCTGTCAGTTTAGACCAATCCAGAGTACCCATCAGGCTGTCAGTTTATAACAATCCAGATAACCCAACAGGCTGTCAGTTTATAACAATCCAGAGAACCCACCAGGCTTTCAGTTTATAACAATCCAGAGAACCCACCAGGCTGTCAGTTTATAACAATCCAGAGAACCCACCAGGCTGTCAGTTTATAACAATCCAGAGAACCCACCAGGCTGTCAGTTTAGACCAATCTAGAGAACCCACCAGGCTGTCAGTTTAGACCAATCCAGAGAACCCACCAGGCTGTCAGTTTAGAACAATCCAGAGAACCCACCAGGCTGTCAGTTTAGACCAATCCAGAGAACCCACCAGGCTGTCAGTTTAGACCAATCCAGAGAACCCACCAGGCTGTCAGTTTAGACCAATCCAGCGAACCCACCAGGCTGTCAGTTTAGAACAATCCAGAGAACCCACCAGGCTGTCAGTTTAGACCAATCCAGAGAACCCACAAGGCTGTCAGTTTAGACCAATCAAGTCAAAGCAGGAGAACGCGGATTCGATTCCCCGTAGGGTCAAAATTTATTCCTGTCGGTGGTGAAATAAAGGCTCAGACTCGAATACCTCGTGGCGGCTGCACTCGACAAGCGGCCTTTATTCTCCGGAACTATGTGTCTCCAAGGCAAACCCCAGTAATGGGATAATGCCATAAGGATATCATCATCACCATGTACCGTGCCTGCTTACGTAGGTGATCATGTCTCTCCACAACTTTCGATCTCGACAGTTATTTATATTTCTGTTGTTGACCTTCTACCAAGCAATTCTCTTAAGCTGTCTGGTATTTTTTTCTCTTTGCTTCCTCTACCTCTTCGTCCCTCAATTTTTTCAGTTGTTACAATATATTCCAGTTGTTCTCTTCTCATTACATGGCAAAAAAATGATGATTGTTTCTTCCTAATTATGGAAATAAGCTCTCTTTTTGCTTTGACCTCTTTCAGAACATTTTCATTACTCTTCTTACCTCTCCATGGTATTTTCAACATTCTTATGTAAAACCATATTTCTACAGACTCCAGTGATTTTCATTTCTGTTGTCCTATTGTCCATGATTCACATCCATATTCTACAGCGGGGGTTATTTTAGCTGTTTTGTTAGTTCCTCATTTCTGATCTAATCTCTCAAGCTGTTTCATTATATGGAATATTTCCTAACAACCACATTATTACCGTAAGGTCATTGGTCAATGTTGTTTAAGAAATGATGTCACAGCAACTAGAAGTAACCAATATATGCTAGATCGCTTTCAACATAAGAGTAAGTGTTTGCCTACTGTTGGTTCCAGGAGCTCGATTGTTATTCATATACTTAGCTCGCTCATGCAGATTGTAATCCCCTCTTGCCGTTGTTGTATTCATTTTTTTTTTGCAATCAACGTCATCACAAACTACCATGTCGATTTCCAATGCGCAATAACTTGCAGAGCTTCAATACCTCGCCCAGAGAGGTAATCATCCTTTTCAAAGACGCATTCAAGACCAGCCAATCAGATCAAATCTTTCATTGATGAGACTCCGTTTTACTATTTTTATAGTAGACACAACCAAACGAAGTGTATTAACGATTCGAATAGAAGAAATAGATGCGAGTTCGTATTTAGACTGCTAAAAGAATATTCCTATTGTCTTGAATTCTTCAAAACTGGCAACTTTTAAAAGTAGCCAAAGACGAGATCAATCTAATAGCCAGAAAACTTGATCGATTGAGCAGTTGCCAAATCGGTATATCCCCTAGCAAAGACTTTGTACTTGAAAAGATATTCTCTTAAATTAAAAGATGGCTCATATTGAAATAATCTTTAGGTCTCCTTAGAATAAAGTTGGAGAAAGTGAAGACAGTTTAGACCAGTGTTTTTCAAACGGGGCTCTCCAGAAATCTAGGATTTTGCAAGAGGGTTTTTTTGGTCGATAGAAGAATAGCGTATTATGTGGTCGATAGAAGAATAGCGTATTAGGTGGTCGATAGAAGAATAGCGTATTATGTGGTCGATAGAAGAATAGCGTATTAGGTGGTCGATAGAAGAATAGCGTATTAGGTGGTCGATAGAAGAATAGCGTATTATGTGGTCGATAGAAGAATAGCGTATTAGGTGGTCGATAGAAGAATAGCGTATTAGGTGGTCGATAGAAGAATAGCGTATTAGGTTAGTACATAAACAGACAGAACACGGTAGTAACATGTAGAGATGAAGAAATAAGAAGCTTATCACAAAACATGGTGTATAGAGAATATGGTTTTAGTATCCATATTTTATTTTACTGTCAAAACAGTTTTGGGTGTTGTGGTCAGCATTACGCAACAGCTGTCTTTCTTCCCATAAAATATGTTGATAGAACCCCTACAAAATACAAATTAAACGCCATAAAGAGCATGTGGCACAAAACCAGCAAGACACTAAAATTACAATTACTGAAAACATGTATCTTTCTGATTGCAGCATACGGTCGTGAATCAGAGAAATCTTACAAACAAAGAAAAACAATATATTTATTCGAAACAAAATGCTACAGAAAAATCCTTAAGATCCCCTGGTTAATAAAAAACAACAATGAAGACACATTTAAAAAGTTAATAGTTAAAAAGTTCCTTATAAACACCATTCAACAGCGAAATTAAATAAATATGGCAACGTCAAAAGACACAGCGGACTTGAAAGAACAATAATGGAAGACATAGTTTCTGGGCGACGAATTAGGGGCAGACCAAGAAGAAGGAGGTTTCAAGACTTCAAGGAGACCTTGAACATGATAACAGACGTGGAGGTCTGGCTAGAGACAGAGATTCTTTCAGACGGGCTGTAGTGAGTGCAACGTTCTGCAAAGAACATGCGACCTGATGATGATAATGATAATGATGATGATGATGATAATGGTGATGAGAACATTCTAGTTCACAGTGGTGTAGTGTACTGTTCTACCTCGGTTCCCAGTAACACTTTTTGAGTTAAACTTCGAGGGAGAAAGCCATCAAAAATGGTACAGAGACTGAGATATATGAACAGTACTTGAAAACATTGCAAAGAATCGTTTCTGCTGTCGTTCGTGATTTTTCCCAGTGTGTATCATTGCTATTGTTTCTAAGCATGATTTTTCCCAGTGTGTATCATTGCTATTGTTTCTAAGCATGATTTTTCCCAGTGTCTATCATTGCTATTGTTTCTAAGCATGATTTTTCCTAGTGTGTATCATTGCTATTGTTTCTAAGCATTTTTCCCAGTGTGTATCATTTCTATTGTTTATGAACATGATTTTTCCCAGTGTCTATCATTGCTATTGTTTCTAAGCATGATTTTTCCTAGTGTGTATCATTGCTATTGTTTCTAAGCATGATTTTTCCCAGTGTGTATCATTGCTATTGTTTCTAAGCATGATTTTTCCCAGTGTGTATCATTGCTATTGTTTCTAAGCATGATTTTTCCCAGTGTCTATCATTGCTATTGTTTCTAAGCATGATTTTTCCTAGTGTGTATCATTGCTATTGTTTCTAAGCATTTTTCCCAGTGTGTATCATTTCTATTGTTTATGAACATGATTTTTCCCAGTGTCTATCATTGCTATTGTTTCTAAGCATGATTTTTCCTAGTGTGTATCATTGCTATTGTTTCTAAGCATGATTTTTCCCAGTGTGTATCATTTCTATTGTTTATGAACATGATTTTTCCCAGTGTTTATCATTTCTATTGTTTATGAACATGATTTTCCCAGTGTGTATTATTTCTATTGTTTCTAAACATGATTTTTCCCAGTGTGTATCATTTCTATTGTTTCTAAACATGATTTTTCCCAGTGTGTATTATTTCTATTGTTTCTAAACATGATTTTTCCCAGTGTGTATCATTTCTATTGTTTCTAAACATGATTTTCCCAGTGTGTATCATTTCTATTGTTTATGAGCATGATTTTTCTCAGCGTGTATCATTTCTATTGTTTCTAAACATGATTTTTCCCAGTGTGTATCATTTCTATTGTTTCTAAACATGATTTTCCCAGTGTGTATCATTTCTATTGTTTATGAGCATGATTTTTCTCAGCGTGTATCATTTCTATTGTTTCTAAACATGATTTTTCCTAGTGTGTATCATTCCCTTTATCAAACCGCGATTTTTTTTTCGTATTATTCGAGTGAACTAGAGGTGGGAGTGGGCACTAAATTTTCGATGACGTCATTTTAAATTGTCGATCTCGCCAAAGTTGGACGTTGCTAACCCCAGCCGACAATACAAAATGGCTGCACGTCACCATGTTTCTGCAAAGATTAACGTAACCGTTTAAACCGTTCAGATTGCTTTCTTTGTTTTAAATATGCGTTTTCGAGGAAACTGGAGTGAGGAAGTGCACTCTTAATTCGATAGAAGTCGTTTTGAATCGTTGCCTGTGTCGCCGATTAGGGCTGTACGGTAGTCAACTTTGTTAACGTGCTTTGGCGGGAACTGTGATTCTCGACTGCAGAAAAACTGACCCCAAGAACAGAACATTTCTATTTCTTTTAAACGAAACACCAGAAAGAAACAATCAACATTTTTCAGGACATCATGAGAAGAGGAAAGTTGGAATCCTTTGTTACAACTGGCAAAAAAAAAAAAAGAAGGAAAGAGAGATCGCGGACGACAAAGAGAGAAAATACTAGATAGCTTGGTGTCATTGCATGGAAAAGAGTCAACAACAGAATTGATATGCTGCACTGTAGATAGAGGATTGTGGAAGGACATAATCGCTTACACCAACCGGTATGGCACATGATGATGATGATGTTTGATTTCCAGCTTTCCTATTATCGTTACAGGGGAAAAAACATAAGTCATTAATTCATTAATTTTATTTAGTTATTGTTTCTTAATCCATTTAACAAAAACAAAAATACGTATTCCTAAAGCAATTAAGGAAAAAAAGAAACATGAATAATATATACAAATTTTTATGTTGGGGTTTTTGGAGATGCGCATTTTATTTCAAATTTTCCGGAAGTGTTAAAAGGTTGAGAATCACTGGTCTAGACGCTAGAGAAAATGTCATTAGTAGGTCATATGTGTTGACGCGTGGGTCACTTAATGTCGAAAATTGAGGGAGCGGAATTGTGGGTAACTATATGTTTGAGTGATATAACTAGGCGAATGCGAATTGAAGGGAATGATTTCATAGATTTGTGAAAGAAATGATATCACATTAGCAAATTGCGTTTTTCTACGTAGAAAGACACTTCATAAATAAAAAAAAGAATTATATTCTCTCAGGAAAATGATATACTTTTATTTTTTTCAAAATATATGTCAGGAAAAAATGATGTTTTAATATGTGAAAAGAGATTTTTTCTCCTATGTACTTTTTATGTCTTAAATGTTATGTAGAGCCAGTCTAAACATATAGATGTAAATCATGGACAATAGGACAACAGACAAGAAAATCACTGGAGGCTGTAGAAATCTGGTTTTACAGAAGAATGTTGAGAATGCAATTGACTACTAAGAAGAGTAATAAAAACGTTCTGAAAGAGGCCGAAGCAAAAAGAGAGCTAATTTCCAATATTAGGAAGAAACATTCATCATTTTGTGGCCATGTAATGAGAAGGTAACACCTGGAATATATTGTAACAACTGGGAAAACTGTGGGAAGAAGAGATTGAGGGAAGCAAAGAGAAAAGATACCAGACAGCTTAAAAGCATGGCTTGGCAGAAGGTCAACAACAGAAGTGATAAATAACTGTCGAGATCGAACGTTGTGGAGAGACATGATCACCTTCGCCAGCAGACGGTACTTGATTATTATGATGATGGCGATGAATATGATAATGATGATGATAATAACAACTAGATTATGTCAAGAAAATTATACATTTTTGTGAAATAAAAAAACATCATTATATTCCTTCGAGTAAATGATGTTTTTTTAATGAAAAGTGATTTACTATTTCACAAGAAATATATTTCAAAACATATTTTTAAAGTGAGAAATTACTTTCCTTTGTAAAAACAACATTTCTCCGTGAAAAATGATAATATTTCACGAAGGTTATATCGCTCGACCATTATATTTTTATTGTGGACATTTATGTATATTCTGTCAGACAGAAACAACCCATTAATTAAGTTGGTAAAATTTTCAGAAAACGATCTTGCCTCAGTAAAACAATAACTGTGTGAGAAGAGAATTCCCCCTATTACCGACCACGTCACGAAAAATATGTTGTTTGTCATGGAAAAATAGGGACATTAACAATATAGTCCGGCATATATTTCAAGCTTGTGACCTTCCAGGCATGTCGTAAGAAGCGACTTAGGAGATTGATCGATGGCTGTCATTGTTAAAAGTATTGTTATGGTAACAGCGCCATAGATATTAGAGTAGTGATCTCTATAATATGTGCCACTTTGGCACGCAAGGTTTCTGTTTTTGAAATTGTGGTTCTGCCCTATGTGCCGTCTTCGGCACGAAAGGACAATAGATAGATATACTTCAAGCCGAGGAGGGAAAATATGACCTCAACTTACAAAAGGCTACAGTGATAGGAAGCTCCTTATACATAGCAGCAGGAGAGAATCTGATCATCAGAAGTGGGCCCGTCGAGCAAGTGTTTCGCCCTTTAGCTTCTTGACACTCTAAGGGAAGTGGGTCTGTCTGGGTCTTGACTACCAGGCGTCGACCTCCTCCTGCATCAAATCATCTTCTTCAGCGTACGTTTATGGATGTCAATGATAAGTTGGAAGAAAGCATTCTGTCAACTCAAGGCAGGTGACATCTCCACACAGATTGAGTCAGTGATGACTACAAAAGCTTTCTGTGTTAATGGTCGGGCCAGTTCGGGGCGTGGAGGGGGTGGTTTGGGAGTTTCTGTTGCCGCCTGGCAGGACTACACGGAATAAGCATATCGTTTTCTTCTACACTCTGACGTCTTCATGGTGAGAATCACGTTGTAATGTTATGTTAGACATGTAGCCCACCGCATTCAATTTCAGCATATTTGTGTCTCAGGGAGCCGCGATAGCTCAGTGGCTAGTGAACTGGACTACCAAGGACAAGAGGTAAGGTTAGATCTCAACCGACGGCTTCCGGGTTCACCCAGCCTTAAATGGGTACCGGAACTTTTTCTGGGAAAGTAAAGCGGCACGGGCGTAATACCGCACACATTACCCCAAAAATCATGTGCTGGAGGTCTGTAAAATGTATGATCACTAATACCATATTCCCTATACGCCACTCGGCGGGACGTGAATCTTTACTTATTTATATTTGTGTCTCAGTTTTTCTGGTCCCAGCTCTTTGACCTGTTCAGCTTAGGGCATCACTTAAGAGCATTTCTGCCCCTAGAACAGCTCTTGGGGATATGGGAACACAGGCTCCTCAAACACTTTATGGTGGAGACACGTAAGAGGAGCTTATTTATACGTGCTCTACTGGTAAATTTGTAAGGCATAACATCTTATTTTATATAACAACATCTATTGGGTTATAGTGTTTCTTGGTGTCACATCTAATCATGCCAATTCTTAACAATTGAATTATTGAGTTATTTACGGGTCATCATCATTGCTCTCGAACATGTCCATAGGTGCTCAGATCAACTCCACAGCAAGTCCCGCAGTGTCCAGCGACTGACGACTCCAGTTCTGTGTTGGTTGATTAGTCTTCGTACACGCCCACTAAGTTTCTCGTTTCTGGCTGTGTCCATCTTAGCTCCCATCTCTTTCATCCGAAGGAGTGACGTGGACTCATGGTTGTCGAAGTCCTGTGCCATTACCACTTCCCGAAGGGCATTGATGATGTCCGCCTGATCCATTGGTTGACCGTCCTCAACAATAGCGCAGCTAGCCAACCTGTCCGCTCTTTCATTTCTCTGTGTTCCCAAATGTCCTGGGACGTAGACAAAGGTGACCTTACGTATTTTTGACTCCTGCAATGACACTACCCATTACACACGTACAGATCCCGCCTCCACTCTTTTCTCATGCTCATCGAATCACTCAGTATGCAATCTTTTTGGTGCGTCCCAAGATGGCGTTTTTTTTCGCCGGTTCGTTGTCAATGAAGCGTAATTTCATTTATATGAGGTCCTAAATAAAGAAAAAAAAAAACTCACGGTGTATCCACGTGCCGAAGAGCTTATTGACTGGAGTTGGCCAGTCTATAACGTGGAAACGGGTTATGGACCGTGCGACTGAGTGAGTGCACGCGAGTCTAGACCATCCACAACATCAATGTTCAGCAACGAAATCAACAATTCTTAACAAATGATATTTGATTGCCGCACTTTAATTTGGAGACGCTAAACTAAAAAAAATAGAGTTTTCTTGCTCAATGTGTTTGCTAATTATAGTTATAGCGTGTTCACATTTTTGCCCTTATTTAAACAATTATATCTCGGCATTGATGAGTAAACATTCTTTAAAATACATATTTATATCACCCTTAACATTATATCACAAATTTATTTTTCATCCTTTCAGGTAATAAGGAAACATTTTTTTGCTTTTGAGATAAAGAAATATATCGCAATCCTCGCTTGGTTACTATTTATGAGGTTTACAGACCATATTTCGATGCGCTGAAAATTTACATTCATTATTTGCAAGTTCGTTAAGAATTTCTTCAAAGAAATCTGAAATGCGTTATTTTGAACGACTGGGTGGTTGCTACAACACTATGTTCTGTAAAACTCATAAATAGTAACCAAGCGAGAATTACATATTTCCCTATAACTCGTAGAAGAACATATTTTCTTTACTTTTTATCTGAAAGGAGAGAAACAATGTTAATATAATGTTGACGATGATATAAGCATACGTATGTATTTTCAACAATTTTGACATAAGGTTGACGATAACATATATATAAATAAGCATTTTCAATAATTTTTACTTCCCCAATGCCTAGATGAATGAACATTTTTAAACAGCGGCAAACATTTGTGAATTGCTATAAATAATGTAATGTTTATTTAAAAAAAAAATACGTCACTAATTGGGCGTCTCTTGATGTGGAATAATTCATGTTCCCTCTACACAAGTTTTAAATGTAGACCATGCATGGGCCTTTAATCTGGACAAACAAATAAAACGACTGGAAAATTACTCTGAATCCGAATCGAAGAAAATACTGCACGAATATCATTCAAAGTGGGGGATGCAAGACTCACTAAGTCGGAATCAGTAGACTTGTCAACGATTGCCACCTGTATTGAAAGCCGATGGGCTGAGAGGATTTTTTCTGAAAGCACCCAAAGCTTCTTTAGTGGTTAGTGAACTGGACGAAAAAGGACAAGGGGTAGGGTTCGATTCTGACAGACGGCTTCCTGGTTCTATCAATTGACCTTTCGAGCCATAGCCGGCTCCGTAGGGCATAGACCCAGATACTCTTTCTCTTATCTAAATTTGTATTCTAGCTGTTTTCAATCCTTGCAAAGATCTTTTATCAAATCTCGCCATTTGTCTCTGTTCTGTGCAATCAACTCTATCTCATTGAGGGAGCCGATTCGGGTTCACCCAGTCTTAAATGGGTACCGGCTTTGTTTCTAGGAAAGTAATGCGGCACGATCTATATACTGCTGTGGTAATTTTACCCACAATCGCCCCTGCTCGCAATGCTGAGAACGTCACAACATTTGAGTGTTTCCTTCAGTAGACAGTCGTTCAATATGGGTGGCAATGTGTCACCCAAACACAACACCGGTGTCGTTACACGTTGAGGGACACACTACGGAGGAGATCTGAGCACTTATGTGACATGTTCGATGTGCAATGACAAAGACCTGTCGACTAAACTAACTTAAACAAAACGAATCGATATGAATGTACCACAGAGGAACAGATTATTTTGATTAATTTTTTTTTTAATGAGTGAGCAAGACAATTAAAAAAGCAAAAACAAGAAAAGGATGAAGAAGGACAATAAGATGAAGAAGAAGATCAAGAAGATAAAGAGGAAGATTAAGAAGGGAAAGAGGAAGAACAAGAGGAGGAAGAAAACAATCAAGAAGAGAAAGAAGGAGAACAAGAAGAGGAAGAAGAATATCAAGAAGTGAAAGAAGAAGAACAAGAAGAGGAAGAAGAATATCAAGAAGTGAAAGAAGAAGAACAAGAAGAGGAAGAGGAATAAAAGCAAAAACAAGAAAGGAAGAAGATTAAGAAGATGAATAAGAATAACAGCAAAATCAAGAAGTGGAAGAAGAGGATCAAGAAGAAAAGAAGGAGAACAAGAAGAACAAATAGAAGAAGAATAATAAGAAGAGGAAGAGGAACAACAAGAGGAAGAAGAACAAGAACAACAAGAGGAATAACAAGAAAAGGTAGAAGTAGAACAGCAAGAACTAGATGAGGATGAAGAAAATAAAGAAATGTAAAGAAACAAGATTAGGAAGAAGAACAGCAAGAACAAGAAGAGGAAGAACAAAAACAAAAAGTGGAAGAAGAAGGTCAAGACAAAGAGGAAGAACAAGAAGAGGAAGAAGAATGACAGAAAAAACAAGAAGAGGAAAAAGAAGATCAAGAAGAGAAAGATGAAGAACAAGAAGAGGAAGAAGAAGAGGTAGAAGAAGAACAAGAAGAGGAACAAGAAGAATAAAAAGAGGGAAGAAGAACAAGAAGAGGAAGAGGTTGAAGAAGAACAATAAGAGGTGGAAGAAGAGTAAGAAGAGGAAGAAGAAGAAAAAAGAAGAGGAAGAAGCATATGAAGAGGTAGAAGAAGTAAAACACGAAGAGAAAAAAGAACAGCAATAACAAGAAGAGGAAAAACAAAAACAAAAAGAGGAAGAAGTAGAACAAGACGAGGAAGAAGAAGAACAGCAAGAACAAAAAGGGTAAGAATAAGAACAGCAAGAACAAGAAGTAGAGAAAGAAAAAAAGAGGAAGTTGAAGAACAGCAGGAACGAGAAGAGGAAGAAGAAGAACAAGAAGAGGAAGAGAAGAACAGCAAGAACAAGAAGCAGAGGAAGAAAAAAAAGAGGGACATGAAGAACAGCAGGAACAAGAAGATAAAGAAGAAGAAGAGGAAGAATAAGAGAAGGAAGAAGACGAACAGTAAGAGACAATACAAACGATATTGTTACCGTGAAAGACCAATAAGTAAAAAGAACGAAAGTAACTTATTGGTTTCAGCTATGTCTTGTACGGTCTATGGCAAAATGTGGTGTACCCGTTTATTTCAAATGCCATAGGCACATTTATGGATCATGTGGTCGATATCACGCCAGGCCGCCAAATCTGCCTTGAGAAAATATCTGGTACACATTTAAAAGGATTTGGTGATCTCTTAATTCGTGTCGATCATCAAAAAATAAAAAAGGTCATGTTTGAGCATTGAACGAGGATCCTTCTGAGCTCAATACGAATTCAGAAGCCACCCTAGCTATCTTGGCTTATGAAAGAAAAGAATAATGGAGGGCATAATTTCTGGAAAATAGAGGCAGGGTTGGCCTGGAAAAACATGGGACCTAGCAATTAAGAGTTTATACAGACTGCACTCACTGAGGGAGTCAACACATGGAGACAACACATGGAGTCAACACATGGAGTCAACACATGGAGACAACATATGGAGTCAACACATTGAGTCAACACATGGAGACAACACATGGAGTCAACACATGGAGTCAACACATGGAGACAACATATGGAGTCAACACATGGAGTCAACACATGGAGACAACATATGGAGTCAACACATGGAGTCAACACATGGAGACAACATATGGAGTCAACACATGGAGTCAACACATGGAGACAACATATGGAGTCAACACATGGAGTCAACACATGGAGACAACATATGGAGTCAACACATGGAGACAACATATGGAGTCAACACATGGAGTCAACACATGGAGACAACATATGGAGTCAACACATGGAGACAACATATGGAGTCAACACATGGAGACAACACATGGAGTCAACACATGGAGTCAACACATGGAGTCAACATATGGAGTCAACACATGGAGACAACACATGGAGTCAACACATGGAGTCAACACATGGAGTCAACACATGGAGACAACACATGGAGTCAACACATGGAGTCAACACATGGAGTCAACACATGGAGACAACGTGTAAGAGTCAGACTAGCTATCAAAGGTTAAACATCTTTCTCAAAGGCCACTTGAGGAAGCCGCGATAGCTCAGTTGTTAGTGAACTCGATTACAAAGGACAAGGGGTAGGGTTCGATCCCAACCGACGGCTTCCGGGTTCACCCAGTCTTAAATGGGTACCGGATTTTTTCTTGGAAAGTAAAGCGGCACGGGCGTAATACCGACCACATTACCCAAAAAATTATGTGCTGAAGGTCTGTAAAATTTATGGTCACTAACACCATATTCCCTATACGCCACTTGGCGTGACGGGGGCTCTTTACTACTTTTACTTACAGGCCACTTGAGAATGACCTTAATGACATTTCTTGATTCTAGAGATACGCATCCTAACTGGTCTTGAGTTATTTAGTTCGGACTGGTGTCACACCGAGCAGGACCTTCCCGTATTCGCTCCGCTACCCTTCCAGCAACCATCAAAGTAAAGGTAAAGGTAAAGTACGAGACTTGAACCGGCGTCTTAGCACGCGAGTTTCCACCCATATGTACTCGGCCGCCTATCCAGAAATGTTCGGAGATTTCTGTATAGTGTCGCCTCAAGCATCGAAACTCAGATGCGATGCGACATTCCTCACCTTCCCAAGGTAATTACCCTGGTACCGATTTCTTCCAACGGCTTGGTCGACCGTGGGGGTATTTTTTTTTTTCCAACCACGTGTACAGTTCACACTGCTCCCAGCGGGAATCGAACACGGGTTGTCCGAACGTCGGTAGTCCAGTCGGGTGGTTTCCCAACTAAGCTACCGATGCCCCCCAACCAACCATCAAAGTGTTGGTCTACAGACTGATCCTGTCCTGAATTGATTAAACGTGCTGGGGTTTTTTTTTCCCCCCACATCGATGTTTTTTTCTCCTGTCGTTCGTCGTGTCGCCGCGCTTCACAATTTGTTTAACATATGAGTTATCCTCAGCTTCGTCGTGTCGCCGCGCTTCACAATTTGTTTAACATATGAGTTATCCTCAGCTTCGTCGTGTCGCCGCGCTTCACAATTTGTTTAACATATGAGTTATCCCAGCTTCGTCGTGTCGCCGCGCTTCACAATTTGTTTAACATATGAGTTATCCTCAGCTTCGTCGTATCGCCGCGCTTCACAATTTGTTTAACATATGAGTTATCCCCAGCTTCGTCGTGTCGCCGCGCTTCACAATTTGTTTAACATATGAGTTATCCTCAGCTTCGTCGTGTCGCCGCGCTTCACAATTTGTTTAACATATGAGTTATCCTCAGCTTCGTCGTGTCGCCGCGCTTCACAATTTGTTTAACATATGAGTTATCCTCAGCTACGTCGTCCCCATCCTTTGAGGGGTGTTCTTTAAGAACATGCAGTGTCAAATTTTAAGGCCTCTTAAAAAATAAAAAAAATTAATAAAGAGCCCCCGTCACGCCAAGTGGCGTATAGGGAATATAGTGTTAGTGACCATACATTTTACAGACCTTCAGCACATAATTTTTCGGGTAATGTGGTCGGTACTACGCCCGTGCCGCTTTACTTTCCCAGAAAAAAATCCGGTAACTATTTAAGGCTGGGTGAACCTGGAACCCATCGGTTGGGATCGAACCATACCTCTTGTCCTTTGTAGTCCAGTCCACTAACCACTGAGCTATCGCGTTTAAGGCCTGTTGCGCAATGATAAATTGTTCATAGGGAAGTTAGACCAGGACACAGACATTGATCTCTAGGTATACAAACCTGATTTGGCGTCATTATCCGAGTCTGACGAGGGCGTGGGAGGCTGAGAAATCTTCTCTTTGGCACGTTGTGTCCTGTTGGAGAAAGCTCGCACAAGCTCGTGCATCCGTTCACTGAATGTCTCGCTGACGTTGGACAAGCTGGTAGCCCCGGCTCTGGTTATCGTTAGTGTAGAAGGAAGTAAGGGGAGTACGGGGAATAGAAATATAAACATAAGTTTTATTGTAATTTGTTGTAATTTTGAATTACTCATTACTGATTGTAAATATACATTAATTCATTAATTAACGTGACAAATCTATCGGTAGATACGTGTGTGCTTAATCACATCCAGCATCATCATCATCAAGTACCGGGCCTGCTGGCGTAGGTGATCATGTGCCTCCACAAATTTCGATCTCTACAGTTATTTGTCATTTCTGTTTTTAACCTTCTGCCAAGTCATTCTCTTAAGCTGCCTGGTATTTCTATCTCTTCGTCCCTCAATTTTCCCAGCTGTTACAATATATTCCAGTTGTTCTCTTCTCATTACATGGCCAAAAAATGATGAGTGTTTCTTCCTAATATTGGAAATTAGCTCTCTTTTTGCTTTGGCCTCTTTCAGAACGTTTTTCATTACTCTTCTTAGCTGTCCTAGATATTTCATATCCAGCAGAAAGCGTGAAATATGCATGCGAGATATAGATGACAAGAAAGATAAGGAAAAAGAGGGTACGGTTACAGCATTATGTAGGTGAGGGACAACACAAAACCAAAACGACGTTGCGGCAAATTAGGCCTCCAGCGGGAACACACACAAATATGTAAGTAAATAGAAGTAACACTACATAGCAACTTTATTATGAAAACGAGATATTACGTAGTTGCCTGGTTACAGACACGCTTTATCCATTCTCGCATTGTTCTAGGTTCTTGCTCTTGTATGCATGACTATCAACGTTGTAGTGGAAATGAGTGTCCGTCAGTACTCCGGCCACTGATTTACAGAGAAACATCTAAGAAAAGTGAACGAACTTCTGTAGTGAAGAATCGAAGTGAAGATTCGGCTAAAACACTAAATACAAATTCTCACAGTTGGTTAAAACTACTTTATGTGTAGAAATCCCATTTAAAGCTTACCTGTTTATATGCGATTTTTGTTTTTGTATTGAATATACGCCTTGAGACGGTACTGGATATTTCCTTCTCTTTTCTTCCTATTCCACCTCTTCGTTTTCTTCTTCCTCTTTTCTTCCTCTTCTTCTTCCACTTCTTATTCATCTTCTTCTTTGTTTTTTTTCTTCTGCTTCTTTCTTTGGTTTTCTACCGAGACCCCGACATCTCAAAGTGACGGGAGTGAAATTAATAGAGCCACTATCACCTGCCACGCATATTGTAGCTAAATATGTGGCTATATGTGATGTGGCTAAGGTGGTTATGGAGATAAGGTCTGCGCCGGTGCTACGGAGTTCGTGCATCTGAGCAGAAGCCATCTTCAATGTTTTCTCTAGTGTGTGATAGACGTGCTTCATACCGAGGAACGCACTGAAGAAGGTTTCTAAGCACTATGAATGTGTTCGTTGTGCTGAGAAGATGATCTTTCGATTCATGGAATCAAATTTCCTTGCAGTAGGGGCATCCCCATGTCCGCTCCACCGCTCGTCCCAGCAATTCTAGAAGCGCATGCAGATTAATTATTCCTGTAAGGTGTTGATTATAGATACATCTGCTTGTCCCACTAACCACTCCTGATCGACCAGAACCCGTTTGCACCTTTATACTCCTCAGTCTTTCAGTATAAACATCATTGTTCTACCTATTCTCCTCTGTTCTTGAGGAATGAAGAACAAACTTGGCGATGCCTTCTTTATCGAGAGTACGGCCACAATCAGAGCCAGAGCTGACAGAGAGCATATCGGCTATTTTATTGCCTTGTACACCAGCGAGCTTATTGGCTATTTCATTGCCTTGTACACCAGCGAGCTTATCGGCTATTTCATTGCCTTGTACACCAGCGAGCTTATCGGCTATTTCATTGCCTTGTACACCAGCGAGTTTATTGGCTATTTCGTTGCCTTGTACACCAGCGAGCTTATCGGCTATTCCATTGCCATGTACACCAGCGAGCTTATCGGCTATTTCATTGCCTTGTACACCAGCGAGCTTATCGGCTATTTCATTGCCTTGTACACCAGCGAGCTTATCGGCTATTTCATTGCCTTGTACACCAGCGAGCTTATCGGCTATTCCATTGCCTTGTACACCAGCGAGCATATCGGCTATTTCATTGCCATGTACACCAGCGAGCATATCGGCTATTTCATTGCCATGTACACCAGTGAACTTATCGGTTATTTCATTGTTATGTGCACCAGCATGCCCTGGACAGTACACACAGGTTAACGCGTTCACTTTGGAGTCATCCGAGAGCTGCATCCACTCCTGCCGCAGACAATGTCTGTCATTCTTCTATTGCATACTTTGCGAGTCAGTTTTCAAGATTACGTGATCCACATTATGTGTAACCAACCATGTTATCCCTACCGCTGCTGTTTCTATCTCCATTGTCACAGGTAAGTGCTAATTTTCCGTGATCTTCTCCGTTCGCTTGTTTTTATTATTATTTCAAGGGAGCATGGGATTGCAAGTGCTTTCTATTCGGTGAAAGTCACTCGGAATCGTCGCCTCTTCTACAGAGGTCTCAGTGCACGGAGTTCAACTCCTTCCCTGGACGGAATTAAACTAAACTAAACTAAATTGAACGAAACTAAGCTAAACTAAATTAAGCTAAGCTAAGCTAAGCTAAGCTAAACTAAACTAAACTAAGCTAAGCTAAATTAAACTAAGCTAAGCTAAGCTAAACTAAACTAAACTAAGCTAAGCTAAGCTAAGCTAAGCTAAGCTAAGCTAAGCTAAGCTAAACTAAACTAAACTAAGCTAAGCTAAATTAAACTAAGCTAAGCTAAGCTAAACTAAACTAAACTAAGCTAAGCTAAGCTAAGCTAAGCTAAGCTAAGCTAAGCTAAGCTAAGCTAAGCTAAGCTAAGCTAAACTAAACTAAACTAAGCAAAGCAAAGCTAAACTAAACTAGGCTAAGCTATGCTAAGCTAAACTAAACTAAACTAACTAAGCTAAGCTAAGCTAAACTAGGCTAAGCTAAGCTAAGCTAAACTAAACTAGGCTAAGCTAAGCTAAGCTAAGCTAAACAAAACTAAGCTAAGCTATGCTAAGCTAAGCTAAGCTAAGCAAAGCTAAACTATACTTAACTAAACTAAAATTAAATTGAACTAAACTAAACGAAACTAAACTCACCCACTGGACAGTAACAAAGAAGAAAAGAAGCATACAAAAAGACCCTTCATGAAAATCCACAAAGATGACAGGCTTCTCACACGGGCATAGATTATATAACTTTAGAGACAAGAATAAAACAACAGTCTGGGAGTTTGTTTATGCGTGTACGAACGACATATGTTATTTTTAAACGAATTGGTAGTGTTCGTTAATACCGGTCAATGTGGCGGATAGGCGGCAAGAACCCTTGAGGCTCAGTCTTGAAAGTGTTCCTTCTTGCAGTTTCCTCATATTCCAAGTCCGGCTTGCTGCCGGGAGAGCTACTGAGTTTAGTGCTCCGTGCACACCGAGAGCTGAATTTTTCTTCCGTATCGTGTTTCGATATTCCGAATGCTTATGATAAATGATGATGTCGTATGCCAAAGGACAGTTTAGCTGCGTTCACTTTTGGTGCCGCTTGGCCTTATGGTTTTTAGCAATTTGCTGTGGCTGCTATGATGGGAACTGCACCTGTCTTTATTTGTTTTGATCCATCAATGAAATTAGTTTTAATTCGGATGATTCCACTGGCACGGGAAGTTGAACAATAATGGATTTTAATTCGTTGACAGTGATACTGGTGCCTTCCCGGGGGAAAAAAGAAAGCCTCCAAGTTGACACATGAAAGTTATCATTGCAGTCATATTTCATTCTATTTCCTGCACAATTGACGCAACAAAGTTATCATTGCAGTCATATTTCATTCTATTTCCTGCACAATTGACGCAACAAAGTTATCATTGCAGTCATATTTCATTCTATTTCCTGCACAATTGACGCAAAAAAGTTATCATTGCAGTCATATTTCATTCTATTTCCTGCACAATTGACGCAAAAAAGTTATCATTGCAGTCATATTTCATTCTATTTCCTGCACAATTGACGCAAAAAAGTTATCATTGCAGTCATATTTCATTCTATTTCCTGCACAATTGACGCATAAAAGTTATCATTGCAGTCATATCTCATTCTATTTCCTGCACAATTGACGCAAAAAAGTTATCATTGCAGTCATATTTCATTCTATTTCCTTCACAATTGACGCAAAAAAGTTATCATTGCAGTCATATTTCATTCTATTTCCTGCACAATTGACGCATAAAAGTTATCATTGCAGTCATATTTCATTCTATTTCCTGCACAATTGACGCATAAAAGTTATCATTGCAGTCATATTTCATTCTATTTCCTGCACAATTGACGCATAAAAGTTATCATTACAGTCATATTTCATTCTATGTCCTGCACAATTGACGCATAAAAGTTATCATTACAGTCATATTTCATTCTATGTCCTGCACAATTGACGCAAACGTGTTGACCACATCAACAAAGGTCGGAATTTTCAAATCCAATGTATTATATATCCTTATCTAGGCATTCTTATTATCTAAAAGCAAAGTCAAAAGCTCCATGTTGTGCAACTTTTCTTAAGTTAATTTGTATGTGTCCATGTTGTGCAACTTTTCTTAAGTTAATTTGTATGTGTCCATGTTGCTATGATCGCATTGAGGAACAAAACCAACAACACAGTTTGAAGACACTTACAGTTGACAAGATCACGTTTGATAACCGGCCGTACGCTAATCTTAAGGTCTGTTGTTTGATGTGCGACGGGGATAATCTGACGATGAACCGTGTGTCTATATGTTCGGAATTGGAGTCAACAACGATGGCCTAACATCATCAAGCGCTATACATTTTCAAAAAATACGACGATCATCATTTTCAAGAGGACGTTAACTTTTATGGTATATAGTGGATAGGCGGCGGGAACAATTGAAGGTTATGTCTTAAATTTGTTCCTTGTTGCAGTTTCCTCATATTCCAAGTCCGGCTTATTGCAGGAGCTACTGAGTTAAGTGCTCTGTGCACACCGTGAGCTGTGTGTCTCATCCGTTTTGTTTATGTTTCGATATTCCAACTGCTTACGATGAATGATGATATCGTATGACTGGGAACCGTGTTCACTTTCTGCGCGGTTTGCCTTATGTCTTTTGGCGTGTGCTGAGACTGCTACGATGGGGACTACAGTTACCTTTCTTTGTTCGGGAGATGAGATATTAATTCGGATGATTACGCTGGCAAGGGCGGTTGAGCAATTATGGATTTTACTTCGTTTGCAGTGATACTGGGGCCTTCCATAACCAAATCTAGGCATGCTAGAGCTGGATAACAACTAACGAAATAGAAAATAAAATGGATGCGTTCAAAAACAAAGGCCTGGGGAAAATACTTCATATACAAAGGAACGAACTTAAAACTAGTGCAAAGGTAAGAGAAATGACAAAACATCCCAAAATATCAATTATATTAAAGAAGAGATAGTGATCATATGTTGGCCTTGTGAAGAGAAGACACAACAGGAGAATATCAAAGCAGACCCTCAAATGGGAAAGGGAGGTTAAAGGAAAAAGAGACCGATCTAGAGAAACACTAAAAAGAACACTGAATCAAGAGACAATACCAACAGACATCAACTCCCTCGCTGAAATGGAAGACTTGCTCATTATAGAAATCTTCTACGTGATGCAATGCGGGTCGTGTGCAAAGTCTAATGCTGGATATCAAAGATCGTCGGACATGTGACGTCTTCGATTCTGAAAGACGGACGGACGGACCGACCGTTCGACAGACAGACAGACAGACAGACAGACAGACAGACAGACAGACAGACAGACAGACAGACGGAGATAGATAGATAGATAGATAGATAGATAGATAGATAGATAGATAGATAGATAGATAGATAGATAGATAGATAGATAGATAGATAGATAGATAGATAGATAGATAGATAGATAGACAGATAGACAGATAGACAGATAGATAGATAGATAGATAGATAGATAGATAGATAGATAGATAGATAGATAGATAGATAGATAGATAGATAGATAGATAGATAGATAGATAGATAGATAGATAGATAGATAGATAGATAGATAGATAGATAGATAGATAGATAGATAGATAGATAGATAGATAGATAGATAGATAGATAGATAGACAGATAGATAGACAGACAGAAAGACATACAGAAAGACAGACAAGCAGACAGACAGACAGACAGGCAGATAGACAGATAGACAGACAGATAGATAGATAGATAGATAGATAGATAGATAGATAGATAGATAGATAGATAGATAGATAGATAGATAGATAGATAGATAGATAGATAGATAGATAGATAGATAGATAGATAGATAGATAGATAGATAGATAGATAGATAGATAGATAGATAGATAGATAATAGATAGATAGATAGACAAATAGATAGATAGATAGATAGATAGATAGATAGATAGATAGATAGATAGATAGATAGATAGATAGATAGATAGATAGATAGATAGATAGATAGATAGATAGATAGATAGATAGATAGATAGATAGATAGATAGATAGATAGATAGATAGATAGATAGATAGATAGATAGGTAGATAGATAGGTAGATAGATAGATAGATAGATAGATAGATAGATAGATAGATAGATAGATAGATAGATAGATAGATAGATAGATAGATAGATAGATAGATAGATAGATAGATAGATAGATAGATAGATAGATAGATAGATAGATAGATAGATAGATAGATAGATAGATAGATAGATCACTACAATTTTGCTCTAAAATACGCCATAGCCCCGACAACAAGGGACTTCCCCATAAAATCTGAATTATAGAAGTTTAGACATAGTGCACTTATCAGGAAATTCCGGGTTCGGTAGCGAGTGAGACACCCTGTAAAACGACTAGCACAGCTTGCTCTATCTCCCCCCCCCCTCCAACCCCCGCCCTCCCCTTTCCAAACTTAACTCGCCATTTCTGGAGTCCAAAAAAATTTGATCCCTAATGAATCACAATGCCACTCTCTCAAGAAAAAAAGATGGCCAGTAAGAGACTTAAGTAGTGTCCCCTTGTCAGGTTGTTAAGTGAATCCTTGGACGCGTGGGTTGAGGCAGCATGACACAGGCTCTGCCTCCATGAATACAGTCTCCAGTAGACGCTTGATTTAGGTTTGTACAATAAGTGGAAAATAGAAAATAGAAACTTTACAGTCTAGATTTATTTGGAAAGAGTTAGCTTCAATACAACCACAACCACTGGAGTTTTGTTATTTAGTAAAGAGGTTATATCTGTAGTTCGTTCACGAATTCGTGCCCACAGAGTTGATCAATTATCTCGTAAACTGTTTGATGAATTTCTGTAATTCTTTTTCATGAAATCTTATTTTTTCACCGACCTTCAGATTTTATAACATTTAAGTACAAAGGTAGTCTGAATTTTGCACAAATCGTTTTTTGTTATATAATTTTAGGAAAATATCAAACTGCGTGCTCTAAATATTAGATTTTACTGTAAATTATGTTAATTTTTTAACAATGCAAGCCAAAGGCGTATCCGTATTACATTGAATAGTAAGTAATATAACCGACCCATTTTAGATTCCTTGCAAAAGTGCATGTACAATAACACAGTTACCTTTGGCATAGTGATGAATTTACACTTTAAACTCTTCATGGTTTTAAAAATCAAGTAGCCACTTCACAACAGCTTACAAATTATCACACATACAGGGATATTCATTAATAGTAAATATTTTGTCAAAATACGCATCTGGACCAATTTAACAAGAAACTGGAAATGAAAATACCAAAATAAAAACCTCAGAGTGGCGTTGATCTTACAAGTTAAGAGTGTGAAACGGTGCTAAGTTTGTGTGGTGTGCACGTGAAATTTGCCATTTTAATTAGTGAGTTGATTACAACAAATGTGGGTATTGTAAAATCCTAAAATTTAGGATAAGCGAGAAAATCATATTTTTATATATCTCAAATAAGCAAAAATCTTTCTTAAATGCATGACAGTATGACAAAAAATCAGACTGAAGGTCGGTGAAAAAATAAGAATACACGAAAACAAAATTACAGAAATTCATCAAACAGTTTCCGAGATAATTAATAAACTGTGGGCACGAATTTCTGAACGAACTTTAGAAAAGTCATGTTTGTCATTTTTTTCTGAGTGCTGTAATACATACCTCTTCCTTCTATATTTCCCTATAGAAAAGTCTCTGAGTTTCGAAATTTTTCGCAGAAGAAGAAATGTAAACGTGATTTAGATTTTAAAGGTTGTATATGTTATTAGAAGCAATCATCATCATCATCATCATCATCATCATCATCATCATCATCATCATGCAAAATAAAAATAAACAGGACCAATCTGAAAAAAGTGCAACGCGTCAGATACTTGGGTTAAATAATGACATGAGGCGAAAGATATACCACAGAAATAAAAAGTGGATTAGCTCAAGTCAAAATAACATTTCAGGAATTGAAAAACGTCTTATGCAAGAAGTATATATCAATAGAAGTGAGAAAGAGAATTCATCTGTACTATATAGAGCCAAATCTGTCCTATGGAATCCAATCATGGATAGTGGACAAACAAATGAAAAGAGACCACAGAGATGGGATTTGAAGAAGAATGTTGACAGTTCTCTGGACAGCTAAAAAGAACAAGGAGGACAATCTCAAAGAGGCCAACACACAAAGGGAGCTCCAAAAAAACATAAGAAAGAAATAATCAACATTTTTAGGGCACATCATGAGAGTAGGAAAGTTGGAATTCTTGGTTACAAC
Source organism: Megaustenia siamemsis (assembly GCA_032433765.1). NCBI lineage: Eukaryota > Metazoa > Mollusca > Gastropoda > Stylommatophora > Ariophantidae > Megaustenia > Megaustenia siamemsis. Next base: position 66,821,605 of record JAVIAB010000106.1, on the reverse strand, counting down.
TGACAAAATACAGGGAGAGTGATTGCGGACGACAGAGAGTGAAAAGAGCTTGGTGTCATGGCATGAAAAACAGTCAGTATCAGAATTGATGCGATGCATTGTAGATAGAAGATTGTGGAAGGACATGATCACCAGCGCCAACCGGTATGACACATGATGATGATAATATTTTATAAGAAATTAATGAGAAAGTAAGGTGCACGGGAGGGGAATATATCATCAAAAAATGGACAGACCTCGACTTTGTAGACACAATGAATGGCAGAAGATAGAGAAACAAATGGAGAAAGTTGATGAAGTCTATTAATGATGACTATACCAAACATAGGTTTCTGGGATGAAGAAGAAGATAATCTGTTATTACATTAATTCTTTATCTGCTAACACTTCTAGACATCGGTCTCATATAGGATCAAGGAAAGCGTGGACCTTCTAAAGTTAATGGACGTATCAAACATTCTAGATTTATTATCAAGCTAAATGGCGTATCAAACATCTTAGATTTATTATCACGCTAAATGGCGTATCAAACATTCTAGATTTATTATCAAGCTAAATGGCGAAACAAACATCTTAGATTTATTAGCAATCTAAATGACGTATCAAACATCTTAGATTTATTAGCAATCTAAATGACGTATCAGATATCCTACATTTATTATCAATTTGAATGATACATCAAACAATTTAGATTCATAATTTCTTCTTTTTTTCATTATCAATGTTCTCTTGTTTGGAAAGATAGACTCCGGTATTTAATTTCTTTCTCCGTTTATGGAATGAACCGTGGATTCCAGTTTCTTCTATGAGACGAAGTATTTGCTTGACAGTGAAACCGAGTTTGGTCAGAATGTGTGCCTCTGCAAATTGTCAAAGTTGCCGTTTTGCATGATGTTTTTAGTTTTCTTGAGCTTGTCAACATGATAGAGGTAAATTTCATCAAAGATTTGCTTTTTATACTATTCTTGTGTGTGCCTCAAATCATATTCTCAGTAGAAATAATTATAATACAGGAAATCTCTTTGTTATAGTTTGGCGGAAGTTTTTTTTTTTTTTCCACACTCAAAGTGTATTTTGAGTACAAATCTCTGGTGTATATTTTTAGAGGCTGGGTTAAACCCGGGAGCTTTGTCATTCTAGTCACGCAGCAGATAAAGAAACTAAAGTACACTTACCGTGACGACGTGTCTGGGTCAGCCTTGTGCAAGGCACCAATGCTGGAATGGAGGTCACTGGTACTCCACATGGAAGCGGTGCTGAGCATGCCAGGACTGTTGATTGGCAGTCCGGCTTGGAAGTCCTGGCCTGGGATGTCATCAATGCTGACAGAGGCCAAAGCTGCAGGTCGACGGGAGGGCGAGGTAACCAGAGTTAGCGCAGTGTCCCTGGAAGCTGGGGACGCGAAACTCGACCGTCTGTGCGCTAAGGAGAGAAATTGTCAGTTAGTGTCAGGATTTGAGGTCTACTGAGTAGCCACGGTGGAGAAGTAATGAGTGAATAGGTTTACTGAGGACACGAAGTAGGGATCGATTATCTTGATCGATCAGTTTCTAGGTTCACATAATAATTTATTATTTAAACAATTAAATTTGCACTGAAACATTTTATTGGAAGTTAAAAACAGCCTGGCGTTGTGCTGGGCACATTAGAAAGAATTACCGATGTTTTTAAAAGTATTGGAACTAATATCATATTGGTTTTACGTTACAATCGTTCGTTCGTTCCTTCCTTCCTCCCTCCTTTCCTGGCTTTATTAATTCCTTCTTTCTACTAGTCAATCCACCTTTTTTTCTTTCTTTCTTTCTTTCTTTCTTTCTTTCTTTCTTTCTTTCTTTCTTTCTTTCTTTCTTTCTTTCTTTCCTTCTTTTTACTCGTTCTATTCCTTCCACCTTTTCTCATTCTTTATGTCCTTCCTTCTTTCCTTTTGTCTGTCTGTATGTTTTACTTACTTTTTTTCTTTTTTCTTTCTTTCTTTCTTTCTTTCTTTCTTTCTTTCCTTCTTTCTTTCTTTCTTTCTTCTTTTTATTATTAAAGAACCTACCCATAAACCCGTTCCTTTTCTTAATGCCTGCGATCTTCTTCTTAATGATCATCTTTTCTTATCATCTTCACTCACTTCGCACACTCACAAAAGTGTTTTCTATGCTGCAACCACAGTCCAATGGCCATATTTAACCTTTGACACAAAACATTCTTAATAATTTAATTATGTTAATTTTTTGGCCGGATTTTCCTTCCCCTCATAGTGTACTACAGCAAAATAGTTCGTTCCGAAATTCGTGCCCACAGAGTTTATCAATTACCTTTAAAAATGTTTGATGAATTTCTGTAATTCTTTTTTCATGAAATCTTATTTTTTCACCGACCTTCAGATTTTATAACATTTAAGTACAAAGGTAGTCTGAATTTTGCCCAGACCTTTTTTTGTTATATAATTTTAGGAGAATATCAAAACGTGTGCTCTAAACATTAGCTTTTACTGTAAATTATGTTAATTTTCTACAAACCTCCCAGTGGTTTGTGTCTTGCAATTTACAGTTCAGTAAGCGGTGAGATGGTGCTAAGATTGTGTGGAGAGGACGTGAAATTTACTTTTTTAAACGATGAATTGATTACAACAAATGTGAGTACTGTAAAATCCTAAGATTTAGGACAACCAAAAAAATTATATATTTCAAAGAAGTAAAAAATCTTACATTGAAAAAAATAAGATTTCTTGAAAAAAAGAATTACAGAAATTTATCAAACAATTTCCGAGATAATTAATAAACTCTGTGGGCACGAATTTCTGAACGAACTATAACAAGAATAAGTATACAGGTACCAAGACCGCAACCCATAGATGCTATAGGGAGCTTGGTCAGTCTGGCTTACGGTTCATGAAGTTAACATTCGACGATTTATCTTCTCTTCTTTTCTTTCCTTTCTCATTTGCCTTTCAGCGCCGAAAGAAAGATATCATTTGCGGTTTACTGCTCTTCTGATAGTCCCTGCTGTTATATTGATTCTCTATGTTATATCGATTTTCTATGTTATATAGTAAATAAAAAAAAAGTAAAGTACCCCCGTCACGCCAAGTGGCGTATAGGGAAATATGGTGTTAGTGACCCTATATTTTACAGACCTTCAGCACATGATTTTTTGGGGTAATGTGGTCAGTATTACGCCCGTGCTGCTTTACTTTCCCATAAAAATCCGGTACCCATTTAAGGCTGGGTGAACCCGGAAGCCGTCATGTTATATAGTGAATTGTGAATATTGTGTATATTATGTGAATCATGGACAATATGACTACAGATAAGAAAATCACTGGAGGCTGTATAAATGTGGTTTTACAGAAGAATGTTAAGAATACCACGGACAGCTAATAAGAGTAATGAAAATGTTCTGAAAGAGGCAAAAGCAACAATACAGCTAATTTCCAATATTAGGAAGAAACAATCATCATTTTTTGGCCATGTAATGAGAAGAGAACAACTGGAATATATTGTTACAACTGGCGAAATTGAGGGACGAAGAGATAGACGGAAACAAAAAGAAAAAATACCAGACAGCTTAAGAGAATTGCTTGGCAGAAGGTCAACAACAAAAATGATAAATAACTGTCGAGATCGAAAATTGTGGAGAGACATTAACACCTACACCAGCAGGCCCGGTACTTGATGATGATGATGATGTTATATCGATTTTATTTGTTACATTATTTAGTTAATTTATTTAATTATATTTGTATTTATTATATAGGGTCTCACTGACTACCCAACCCAGGATTTCTTTATTTGTTTTAGCGCTAAACACTCGCTCATCCGGAGTGTAACATTTTCCAGCTGTCCTGTGTAAATTTACTTACATTGCTCTAACACTCACAAACAACAACCGTACTGTGTAGAATCCTGCATCCGTTTGATAGAGATTAGCAGAGAGGAGTGACATGCAAGAATATGACAACAATCAGGCGGCACACATTCGCACGCTTCAGACACATTTATTTGTCATTTCTCACACAACGTGCGTAAATAAATGCATAGAAATACGAAGCTACAGTAAAGATATGTGTAAGGAGAAGTGAACAAATAATATATAGAAGAAAAATATTTAAAAAAGGAATGATTAAGCTTTACGTAATAAGTGGACCACAATAAATTTGAACAACGTTTAGGCTCAATAGGTCTTCAGCAGGAACAAACATACAACACACACACACACACACACTTATGTATTCAAAACAAAAAAAAATATAATAAACAAATAAAATATAACAATTTAGAACAAAATAATAGTCTAAAGACATATAAAACACATAAAGTACATATATTTGAATGTTAGACTGCTAATTTTTTTTGTTCTAGATTATTATATTTTTTTGTTTTAAATGCATATCTGTGTATGTGTATGTGTTTGTGTTGTATGTTGGTTCCTGCTGAAGACCCATTGAGCTGAAATTCAAATTTGTGACGTCCATTTATTACGTACAGTTTTAATCATACCGGGTTTTTTTTTACATTTTATTAAAATTTTTTTTTTTTTCATTTCTCCTTACACGTAGCTTTATTGCAGCTTCGCATTTTTATGCATTTAGATGCTTGAAGGAGAACTGATGATTGAGCAAGAAAGCCATAATGGAACGATGGACAGAATACATTAAAGATTTTTATATTGATGAACGAACAGAAATAAATATTAAGGATAGTGGAGAAGGACCAGAAATACTCAAAGAAGAAGCGGAAGACGCCTTCCGCAATGTGAAAGCAGGAAAAGCTCCTGGGCCAGATAATATAACTAAAGAAGAGATTGAAGCTATGGATGATTTTGGAATAGAAATAATAACAAAAATATTGAATGATAACTACAACACTAGAAGGTATACAACAGAAGTGATAAATAACTGTCGTGATCGTAAGTTGTGGAGAGACATGATTACCTACGCCAGCAGGCCAGGTACTTGATGATAATGATGATGATAGGCCATTTGTTTGCTTTGACCTTACTAGTACTACACCACTACTTCTCTATGTCTGTATATCGCCCCTTGTGTCTACTCTAGTACATGTATTTTAATTTTAGACTGCTACTATTTTGTTCTAATAACAACATAAATGGTTGGGCCACATGGTCAGAATGATTCTTCACCAATCACTATCAAGGGCGTTCTTCTCGAGAATGAATGGGAAAAGACCAAGAGGAAGACCTAGAAGAAGATGGATAGATGCAGTGATAGAGTCATGTGACAAAAAGGAAAATCACTAATTCAGACAGTCCGAGCAGCTCAAGAACGACAAATGATATAAACAACGACACCTTTATGGTATCAGTGAAACAAGAAAAGAAGATTATTTTGTTCTAATTTATTTTTATTTGTTTATTATATTTTTTGTTTGTTTTAAATGCATATCTGCGTGCGTATGTGTGTTGTACGTTTGTTCCTACCGAACGTTGTTCAAGTTGATGTCGTCCACTTATTACGTTAAAGATTTAACCATACCGTTTGTTTCTGTTCTTGTTTCTATATTTATATTTTTCATTTCTCCTTACAATGAACGTACAGCTGTACACATTTCGTTGTAATATCTTCATTGCTGTTATAGTTGTTGATGGAATGCCACGTTCAGTAACGAGACACCTTGTATTTGTTATATTGATTCCGTCCGTTTTACTGATTATATTTCATACATTGAATATTGAAATGATTCTGTTTGTCACTCATTCTATCTGTTAAATTGCTTCTATCAATATATTTCATATATTAATTTTGCGGGATTTAAAAAGAAATGTTCCTTGCTAAACAGATTGTGCACATATACAAGCACACATACACATTTAGATAAGAATCTTGGTTATATGTCATAATAATTTTCCGTTTGGTAAAGATAAAATATTTGTATTAGCACATCATGAAATTAGTGTAACAAAGACATGCACATTTAATATTACAAGAACAGATACCAGTGAATATCATATCAGCGACCTGTAGATTCTACACAGTTACACGGTGAGACAAAAATCAATATAGATTAATCAAGAGTAGGACAAAACCAGCAGGTCACATGTGTTAGCCACAATGATTGTCAACTACAAAAAACTAGCAAATTAAACAACCACTGAAATAAGATACACAATTCTAACAAAAAAAAAATAAATAAAATAATTAAAAAGAAGTAAAAGCTGTAACGGTGTATTACATTATTGAAAAGTGTAAGAATTAATAAATGAAAGAAATGTAGCAAGTTATGTCTAAGATATTTTAAAAGAAAGTAATATGCAAAAGAAGACATCTATTTAGGAAATTAGTACACACCTTTGTGACGTCCCCTGCCTGCTCGTGAGTTTGGGCATTCACCGCGCGTAATGAGAGGGCATCGAAAATCGCAGACATGAGAGCTGGAGGAATCACTAGAATCTTCGAAGTCATCACTTTCCTCTACTGTTTTCTTTTTCTCAATCTCCCTCCTTAGAAATCTCTCGCCTCGCCTCTTCTCGCTCTCGCTTCCAAAGCTCCGCCTTTTGTTCCGGAAACTGTATCCCAGTTGAACGCGCGAGTCTACAGTTAAGTCATACTTCTCTCCATCATTTCCTTTCACTCTTAAGCTGTCTCCCTCACGACGAATTTCAGGTCGAACTCCTAATGTATCTTTAATATCTTTCCTACACATCTCCGCAATTTTTGCCACGTATTTATCTTTCCTCAAATCGCCATCTTTTCTTCCAGAAGTTTCCTTAGCAGACCCAGACCGCTCATTGTGCTTGATCCCGCCTTCTGCTTCACTTGATCCTCCTCCATTCAAAACATGCTCAGTGTCACTACTATCCTGTTGCGGAACGGGCATAAATCCTGCCCGGATTCTTCGGCTAATCCTCATCCTGAAGGAAGGCCCCTTTGACGATCGCTGGCGCTCCATGCTCACTTTCGTGGTCACCTCTTTTGTATTGGACGCCACGGTTGCTGTTCTGGTAGTGACGTGTATCCGGAATTTGTCTGATTTGGTTTGGCAGCTGGTTCTGTTTAAACGTTTGTCGGTTGCTACAGAGAGCGTACTGCTGTTTCTGGTGTTGTTGTTGCTGTCCCTGTTTGTCCCAGCCAGCCATAACTTGCTAAGCAGGTTCCAGATCATTTAGTCCCACAAGCCATTAGCTGTTACGGAACATAATCAAATAGTGCTTCGGGAGTCTTAGATGAAGACTGTCAGTACACAAAGTAAGCATTCAACAATTAATGTCAACATCCAATACTTTGAAGTGTCCCTAATTAATAGAAATGATATCCAACACTTTGATGTCTCTCAGTTATCAAGGTGATAATGTCCAACACTTTGATGCTTCAAATTATAAAAACAAAACTGTTGAACACTCTATGCCTTCGTATTATTAAAACGATATCGTGCAACACTTTGATACATCCAAACATATAATTATAACAATAATGTCCAACACTCTGAAGACTCCGAAATATACGAACTATACCATCGAACTAATTGATGATTTACAATTATGAAAACGATATTAACCCACACTTTGAAATTTCCAAATTATGAAAACGATATTATCCCACACTTTGAAATTTCCAAATTATGAAAACGATATTATTCAACACACTGAAGTCTCATAATTTTATTAAAAACCAAACGATGTTTTCGAAAACTCTCAGGAATTCAAATTATCATACAAGTAAAATTTGCCAACACTTTAATATGCATATATATATATATATATAGGGAATAATAGAAGGAAAAGGTATGTGTTAGCACTCGGAAAAGAAGACAAATAAACAAAAACAGAAAAAAACTAAGAACAATATATGGTCCGAAGCAGGATCGAACCCGCACTCCATGGTACTGCGCCTTGCCACGAGAAGCCGAACGCTTGGTACACTGCCACTCAGCTAATTAAAAAATTAGCTATTGTGAGCTGTGTCTTACACGAAGGCGTTCCCATGACTATAACATAGGGTTACGATCACAGATCGGAAATAAATTGTATTTCTGTACTTTCCTATTAAGGCAAGTATCTCCCAGTAGGGCTGAATACTTGTGTTGCAGACAAACATTTATTGGACAAAACTGCACGAATAGTAGTTTCCAGTGGTTATATACTGGAGACAAATAATAATAAATAAATATTATTATATTGGGAACTTCCGAAGCACCTATTATCGCATCGGAAGCTTCCCTATTTAATAATATTTATTTATTATTATGTGTCTCATGCATATATATATATGTGTGTTATTTATTTATTATTATTTTTCTTATGCATACATATATATTTGTTCATCACTCTATTGTAATTGTTATAAAAAAAACTACTATGGGCATTATTTCAGACCAGCTAAGTTCTGAAAACTAAATTTGTGAACATAAAGTAGTGTCCAAGTTGATAAATTTAGCGGTAAAAGTCACCCAAGAAGCAGGATGGACATGCTAAGCCGATTATTGGCCCAAATTTACGTATATCGGTATAAAGACACAGTCCAGATGATATAGTAATAGTAAGTATATAACAAAGTCTTTCACGATAACCTATGGTGCATCATAATTTTACCATGAACTGTAAAAAGCAAGAAGAAAGAAGTGAACAAAAAAGAAAATGAAGAGGAAAAACATGTATCGAGTGGGAACAAAATTGGAGAATTGGAGGAAGGGGCAGATGGAGAAAAAGAAATAGATGAAGAAGTAGAAATAGATGGAGAAGAAGGGATAGATGGATAAGTGGAAATAGATGGAGAAGAAGGGATAGACGCAGAAGTAAAAATTGATGGAGAAGTAGAAATAGATAGAGAAGAAAAAATAGATGGAGATGGAGAAATAGATGGAGAAGTAGAATTAAATGTAGAAATAGAAATAGATGGAGAAGTAAAAATAGATGAAAAGTAGAAGCAGATGGAGAAGAAAACATAGATGGAGAAGACAAAACAAATGGAGAAGAAGAAATAAATATAAAAGAATAGATAGAGAAGAAAAAGCAGATGGAGAAAAAGAAATAAATAGAGAAAAAAAAACAGATGGAGAAGAAGAAACAGATGGAGAAAAAGAAGCAGATGGAGAAGAAATAGATGGTGAAGAAAACGAAGAAATAGGAAGAAAAATAAGTCGAAGAAAAGGCAGTATTGGAAAAAAGAGAAAGATATGATGATGATAATCATGATGATGAAAAAGGAGAAGAAACTTCGAGGAAAAAAAACAGGAGTTTAAGTTTTTCAACAACACCGTAAAATATCTTCCATTCATATGCTTTTAATTGATGTTTGCTGAATGTATCCAAAGTAGTTGATATGCCCTTGTTTTTCATGTGCAAATAAGAGTACTGGAGGGAGCAAGTACAGCGTTCAAATCAGTCTTTGTGACGTAACGAGAATTCGGCGTTAGTCCGGTACAAAAATCTTTGACGCGGCACAGTAAGGTGGTCGATATCGTGCCAAACTGTAATACTTTACTAGACATTATCTCTAGTTCTCATTACCACTGGCTCATTAGATCCACAAGCCGTTTGGCTCAAAAAGGAATTAATTCGCCACTTTTTGGACTTTTAATTCCAGGCGTGTCAATAAATTATATCACTAACCACTTCATTACCGCAGTCACTTGTCTCATTTATCTTCGACCCTAAATCCTTGTGTTGATATCGTGTGTGAAGGAGAGTTCAGCTGCGTTCACTTTCGGTGCCGCATGGCCTTATATCTTTTGGCGCGTACTGTAGCGGCTAAGACGGGGACTGCAGCTGTCTTTTTTTTGTTTGGATATTCGGTGCGATGTTAATTCGGATGATTCCAGTGACACGGGCGGTTGAGCTATTATGGATTGTTTGCAGTGAAACCGGGGCCTCCGAATAACTATAACTATTCGTGTGAGCGATCTATCCATTTTTGACAATAGAAATAAGGAAAAGAGTTCTTAAATGTTATATAGAGCCAGTCTTAACATATGGATGCGAATCATGGACAATAGGACAACAGACAAGAAAATCACTGGAGTCTGTAGAAATGTGATTTTACAGAAGAATGTTGCGAGTACCATGGACAGCTAAGAAGAGTAATGAAAAAGTTCTGAAAGAGGCCAAAGCAAAAAGAGAACTAATTTCCAATATAAGGAAGAGACAATAATAATTTTTTGGCCATGTAATGAGAAGAGAACATCTATCTATCTATCTATCTATCTATCTACCTACCTACCTACCTACCTACCTACCTACCTACCTACCTACCTACCTACCTACCTACCTACCCACCTACCTACCTACCCACCTACCTACCTACCCACCCACCCACCTACCCACCCACCCACCCACCCACCCACCCACCCACCCACCCACCCACCCACCCACCTACCCACCTACCTACCTACCTACCTACCTACCTACCTACCTACCTACCTACCTACCTACCTACCTACCTACCTACCTACCTACCTACCTACCTACCTACCTACCTACCTACCTACCTACCTTCCTATCTATCTATCTATCTATCTATCTATCTATCTATCTATCTATCTATCTATCTATCTATCTATCTATCTATCTATCTATCTATCTATCTATCTATCTATCTATCTATCTATCTATCTATCTATCTATCTATCTATCTATCTATCTATCTATCTATCTATCTATCTATCTATCTATCTATCTATCTATCTATCTATCTGTATA